>JAVGVS010000134.1:377500-875000 GCA_032718565.1 Distichodus sexfasciatus
GGGTGTGATCTACAGTGTTTTGGAGCCTGCCCAGGGTTGGTCCCCGCCTTGCGCCTGTAAGGTCCTGGGATAGGCTCTGGTCCCCCTGCAACCTCGGTTGGGATTAAGCGGTTCCAATAATGAATGAATGAATGATTGCCACATTCAAACTGTTGTAAAAAGCAAGAGAATGTGCAAGTAATCCGAAGAATACATTACTTAAATTGAATAATCTGCCTAAATATGTTACAAATGACATTTTAGGGGATGTATTTTGTATTCTGTAGTGGAATATATTTTAAAAGTTAGCTTCCCAACACTGCCTCAGTGGCACCTTTACTTGAACCGGCGACCTTCTGATCACAGGGTCAACTCTCTAACCATTACGCCACCGACCACCCCAAACCATTATGCTACCAACTGCCCCAGATGTTGTTTAAGTAAGTTACTGCCAGCGAAGTTAGACACCTTACCAAACCCAGTCGAAGAAAAAGTTACTGCTACTGTGTAAGCCCTTACATAAACAAAATGTTTGCGGTGGAGTTGCCACAAGTTTACTATTGTCAGCCACTAGTGGCAAACCTGCAGCACTGTTCTGGCAACAATGACAAATTGCCACTAGTGGCAAATGTATTTGCCAGTGATTTGCCAAAACAATTTTCCACTAATGGCAAACTTGGTGTCAAATTCACGTTTGCTAGAAGTCCACCGCAAGTTTGCCACAAACCTATTTTGCATGTGAAAATATGACCTTGCCGCAAATTTTAATGGCAACTGTTTGCTATAAGCCTAAACTTTTTATAAAGGAGATCCCCCCTTTTTGTTTTAACGAAGTAAACTATAAACCCCACCATACTCTATAAAAGGCCAGAAGACTGCAGTTGTGCACACACAGACACACTAATTGGAGTGTAAAGTTGACAGAAAATACCCAAATGTGACCATAAGGACAGTGGTAGGACTGAACTGCAACAGAAAAAACTTCTAAAATAGACATAGAGAGAAGTGTTATTGTACTGTGTATTTATTTTAACTGAGTATTCGTAAAAAGCAGTGAAATAATTATGAACCATGATAAGAATTACATTTATATAATAAAAATGAATAGAAGCCTCAATAAGCTAACGTTTTGTACACATGTAATATAATTTGTGTATGAGCGCTCTTCAGTGTTCATAGGTTCTGTACTTAACTACGAACAAATCAAAAAAGAGAAAATATCCGTCAGTGTCAGAACGTTCCTGAAAACTGCATAAGTGGGTTTTAAGAACACATTTTTTCTTAAGAACAGGTGGTGAAAGAGGCCCAATGTTACCTTCTGTAAAATGTGAACCAATTACGATATTTGTAAAGAATACTTACATCAGAAAGGATTGATTGATTGCATTTACATTAAAGGCATTTAGCAGACACTCTTCTCCAGAGCTTTCATTTCCTAATCTCAGGGACAGTTTCCCTGAGAGCAACTTGGGGTTAAGGGTCTTACTCAAGGATCCAATGATAGTAGTGCTGGTGGTAGGTTGGTGCAGAGACGAGTACCCTAAGCACTAGACCACATACATTATCTGAGCTCAAAAATAGCTCTCATTGATTTTTAGCCACTAACACAAAAGCACGGCTTTTACAGATAAAGACTCCTCTCTGCCTGCCTTAAACACTCCATGTCATGTAAAAATACAACCCTGGCTGCCCCAGTGACATGCCACACAACGGGTGGCAATTTAAGGCCCATTGAAGACGTCGACATCGCGACCGTCCCACCGTAACCCCGAGCACAGTCTGGGGTCCAACAAGACACCGGCTCGCCGCCTCACTTTGTTCAGCTCGTTAAGTCGCTAAAGGGTAATTAGACAGCTAGCGAAGAGAGGGCGGACAGACAGCGCCGGAGAGGGAGAGAGAGGGCACCTTCATTTTGCCCTGACAGAGCCGGCAAACGCTGGCACTCTAAAGGCCGTCAGGAGGCCCAAAAGAATGACGCCAAGAATTTTGGATGCCAAAAGACTGACAGCGGAGTTGGCAAGGTCACTAAAGAGGTGGAGGAGCAGGGTGAAGAGGAGAGAAGGAAACGAGTGAAACAAGGGTCGAGACGTATAAACAAGCAAAGCTTTTTCTCTCGTTCCACTCTCTCCCTTTATTTGAAGGGCTGTTTGATTTTTCTAAAGGGGAAGCCATCAGGACCACGACCCTGCCAAGGACACCCAGAAATAATAAGCGTTCACACGCACCAATGTAGGGCTGAGCAATATAACCTCAAATCAATATCACAATTGAACACTGATTACGATTACTGAACAACAATTTTGTTTTGGGGGGTTTTGTTTGGTTTTTGTTCTCAGTTTACTGACAAGGTTTGTGCTATAAATTCACTATTAAAGCTCAGATATTTTTATAAATGAAAGAGTGAATATATTTTTGATTTTTAAATAATTGAAGGAAAAACAGATGTAGTTGAAAACTGGACTGGCCTGTCACTTGACAAAAGTTTTTAAAGGGACAGTACATGAAAACACACAAAATGTTTTATATTAACTAAATTTTTAAAAATAATTACCGACATGGGAAAATAAAAAAGTTCTGTGTATTGGTTTTGAATAATTTTCAATTCAACGTCTAGCCCAGCTGAGAGGTCAGGATTGTCCCCAAAAGTAGAACATGATTGCTTATAAAATTTGTAGTAATGCTTTTGCGATTGGTGTTTTTGCAATTTCATAGCACACTGTGAGGTTAAAAATGTTTTAAGAAAAAGCCTTTTTTCATCTTTTGACGTGTCCATATTTTCAAGCAATGCTTCTGAAATAAAGATAAATATTTCCAGTAGGCAACAAATCACAATAATATACAAATTACAGTATTACTGTAAATATCAAATTCTTTCACAGTGACATGTATTTTGTAATTATAGTATTTTACTGTAAATCAATATCAAATATCAAGCTGTTAAAAACTACAGAAAATAGTAACTCTGCAAGAAGTATTATACAGTTAGAAGTTTTATGTGGAAAAATCAGAATCAGAATCAGAGAACTTTATTCATCCCGAAGGAAATTGCTCAGAAAATGTTAAGATTAGGTGTAGCTGTAGTTTTATTAGTGACTATATTAGTCAGTGGAAGTACCTCACAAAGATAGCAACACATGGCTCTGTGTGTATGTGTGTGTTTGACTGCAAATTTAGCAGGCACATTGGGATGTGTGTATATGTGTTTGTGAGTGCGGGAGCCCTTGCAAACATGCCCGGTGACCCGTTGGGAATTCCGGCATGTCACGGTCATAAATCAGCTCTCTGCTAATTGGTGGGAAAACAACACTCAAGCAGTATATAATCTTTTATGTGTCTCTGTGTTCTTTATTGTGCCACTAACGAGGGGCTGTAGATCAGCGCAGGACAGCCGAGCCAGGCATAAAACCATCGGCACCTCCTATTCCATTCAGCATGTCATCAAGCGCTGCTTCAGTTGGACGGGGTTCCCTCATTTGCATGTGGTAATTAACATGCTAATTGGACTAATTAGCCCTGGGGACCACACAACTCAGTGTTGCAATATATGCTTGCTTCTTGTTATTCCCAGCAGCCTTAGTAATCAAAAGTGCAGTCATAACCATAAGTGAGTCTGGGTTTTTCCCAGTCCCAGTCTTTTTCCTCGTTATGTCTGGTCTAACTGCTTTACCGATGTTGCATAAGAAATGATGAATAAGGAAATTGCAGTCGGATCAGATGACAGCCAGACTGCTGTGTGACGAGTTGATGGCTTTATGACTGAAGTATTTCAGATTGAGTATGGCTGAATGTTAATTGTGAACTTGATGGCAATCACTATTTAGTTAATCATCACTACTATAACAGCTTCATTACCCAATCGGTTCAATGTCTAGCTATCTTTGTTTAATCATCCTATTGTATGCCATGACGTATTGAGATTCTATTGATTAACCACAGTAACCAAAAGCAAATCCCTGACCACTTTTAGAGATTTACATTAAATCTGAAACGTTTCATTTATAAGAGCTGCAGACAAAACACAGACAAAAATATCCCAATAAAGCCACAAAAATATGACTGATTGCCTTAAAAACCTTTAATCCAATTCTGCCAAATATAAAAACAGTACCCAACCAAATTATTTTCATGGTATTTTCTGTATCCTGTGTTATCAGGGTAATAATCTATAGAACACAAATTTTATGCTGCTGGTGCATAGAAAAAATATAGCTCATTGCTCATGAGTACCTCAGTAATACATTTACCGGTCCTGGGATTTAAACTGGCGACCTTCTGATCATGGGGCAAATGCCTTAAACGTTATGCTATCAACTGCCCTGATACATGCATTCATACTCATAATGGTGTAGCTTCTCTTCCTCTTGGATTATTGGCATTACCTGCATTACACTTAAAAAAAAAAAAAAAAACAAAGACCTGTATCTAGACTCCTAGTTCTGCTTCCTTGGAAAAACTCGTTCCAGGTACCAGAACAGCTGACTCCTATATCTTCTAATGTTGTGGAGCACCTCAGAGTTAAAGTCAAAGGAAACTTTGTCATCTCTACTGTATACAAGTGTACAGAGAGACAAGACGACATGGTTCCATCTTCCACTGTACAAAAAGACAAAATAAGGCACATTTTTTCTTCTACTTCTTTATTACTAATTTCCAATTTACTTCCTGCACTCAGTCAACTTTAAGTTAAAATCGTGGCTAGGTGCCTTTTTTGCATTCGTGTGCTCTTAACTGTGTTGATATTGCTGTGTTATTTACGGATTGTAAAAAGAGATAGCTTTGTTTTGTTCTTTTTCATCTGTGATTTTTCACATTTTTAAAACAGTTTAGCAGTCACTTCTGCGTGAGGCCTCATGGAATAGTTTTTAATTTTTTACTTGAGCACAAAATTCAGATCTGAAAAGTGACTATTTTTTCATATTAATTTTGGAAATGAATAAGAATGTAAACGTATGAATATAAAGGTTTTTTGAGCTTTGGTTTTAATGTGAAAAACTAATGAAAGAATGACGCTGATAGGGTCTGGAAAGGAACTCTATTAAGAGGTCTGTTAATAATAACTTATTATCTATTATAGTGTGGGATGTCATGTCTAATGTAGTAATCTATTAGCTGAGCTCACTACAGGAGAAACAGACACACAGGACCTCATTCGCAGACATGGATTATGCCTATTTTTGGACGTAACCGCAGCACAAATGGTAACTTACTTTATATTTTTGGAATAATATATTATTATTATATCTGGTAAAACCCAGTTCACAAAGTACAGAATTACTATACACAGGAAGCACGCTCTGCCTTTAGTGTCATGTTCTTTACAAAAGCCATTTGGACATAGTTATTGCCAAGCGTCAGTTCCACATCGTTCACTAATGATGGGCCCAGATGTGTGGGACTCTGCAGGTGCGCCATGCTTTTTAAGGGTCACTCACAAAAACAACACAGTGTCCCTCCGCCCGGTCCCTGGGAGAGCCCTCACAGAGCAACGCAGGACGCGACCCTCACGTCTGCATCTCTACTCATTGCCAGTACAGATCTGTGCAACGGCAGAGTAGGAATTCAATAGCCATCATTGTGCCAGTCATGCGAGGGAGGGAAGTGCTTTGAACGTCTGCCGACCTGCGGCAAAGCAATGATTCTCATCCGCGCTTCCTTGTTCTTCTTGTTTCATCATCTACCAGATATGATGATTTGTGACACACAAAGTGGGAGGGAGACATGGGAAAGGAGAGGAGAGAGATAAACTGAGGAAGAAACAAGACAGGGAGACTGAGAGACGCTGTGTTAGGGAAGCAATTTTTAATCGGTGGCTCTTGTTACTTATGAGTAAAAGTTACTGTTTTAATATAGATGTTAACTACAGTACAAGCTACAGAGGAGCTATTTGATAGCTTTCAGCTCCTGAGAGTACATTATGATGCAATGAGTGGTCTATCAGATGCCACTTCTGCCAATTCAGCACCAATCAGAAACACCAGGAAGTTGAAAATATTCGTTTTTGTAACTAAAGAAAAATAATGGGCCTCATTCACTTATTACTCATTAACTTACAGTTTTTACAAAGTTCCTGACATTCACCAATGTTTTCTTTCTTGAGATTTGTTTTTGAGTGAGAATGGAATGTACAAATGCTGAAGAGCATTGTTTGTCCAAAACATCATCTTTTTCAATTCTGCAGTATCATATTACTTAGATGTCAACATACATCATTAAAACAACAAATTTGTGAACAACACATCATAAATCTATAGATGTTTCTTAAGAAGAAATCTAAGAAAAAAGAATAAGATATTGGTGAGTTAAGCCTAATATATTTTTTGTAACAATGTAGTATTTTGTCATATAAAAAGTTACAGTATTTTAAAGTATCTTCACTATGATCTTGTGCACATTTAATGTACAAAAGTAAATTTCAAGATTGTAACAGTAGTTTTTCTCCACTTTCGACATATTATGAACACGGCAGGTAACTAGAATTGCACTTTTTTATTTTCTACCTCTAATTTAGAGCTTATATTTATAGTTTACTTATATATGTAGATTCTCTGTGCTTTCTTAGTACCCTGTAAAAACTGAAGTCACGTTGTCTCGTCTCTCTGTATACTGCATATAGCTGAGATGACAAAGTTTACTTTGAATTTGACTACTGATAAGCTACTGGAAAAAAGTTAGTAGAGTCTCTAATTGTAGCTAGCTGTTCCCATCACTGGAAAGACATCAGGATAGTCAGACAAAGAGTGAGATTACAAGCAAAATAAAGCAACTGAAGAGCATCAGAGGGCAGATGTAGAAAAGTGTAAAGAGAGTCAGATAAAGAAAGCGAGAGAGACAGGTTGCAAGGGACTGGAAGCTGCAGCTGCTGCCCTGGCGTGAGGCGGCTCGTGTCTTTGACTCTCTGGCCCTCTGTAATGACGCTTTAAACCCACATGCTGCCCTTCCTGCCCTCCCTGTTTGCTCCACTGATTTGTGGACTCAGGGGACGTGCCGATGTGCTGTTTTGTACCGAACTAGCGATCCACAACTCTCATCTACTGACTCTCTCTCCCCCTCTTTCTCTCTCTCCATCTCTCCCTCTCTTAGAATATCTGTCCATCTTGCCAGCTTTGAACCAAGATCAAACAACAGGCTGCTTTAGTGCATATACCGATTAGGTCAATATCTCCAGGTTGCTGTTCTGTTGTCTAAATGCGGTAAAAGGTGTAATTATAAAGTGAGAGAACAGCATGGCTGCGTAAGCAGGATTTTAGGTGAATATGAGGACCTAAAACATATCAGATTTGCGTGGCTTTTTGAGGACATATTTTTATGTAGGGTCCAGTCATTATGAGGGAAAAACAAAATCCAGAATTTATTTGAAATACTAAAAGAGAGAAAAAGTTACTTTTGGTTGCTGAAGTTAAAGTTAGCTGTGGGTGTGCAAAACTTTTTAGAGCAGTGCTAACTACATGATGTCTGCCCTTGTTTAGCGGTGCATCCATGCTTGCTAAGGAGGATTGGCCACTGGAAACAGTTACCTGAGCTCCGGCTGAGCCCCTGGGGCCAAGCTGCTGGTTTTATTTGCCTCACGTCTCCAGTAATACATAAAAGCGCAGGGGCGGAGGAGCGCAGGTTTAACGAGAGCTCTTAGCCAGTGAAACCCTCAGACGGCAGCCGTGCTGATCCCACCGGCAGCAGCCTTCAGACTTCTCCATCAGCAGCTTTCAGCCCAGCCCAGAAACACGACGCAGCACAAACTGCCATTTTTGCGGGGTTCAAATGGGGCAAACATGGCCTGAAATAACACCATTGTTACACCAGATGGTGTGGAGTGTTCAACGTGAAAATCCATGCCAATAACTGCCAAACTTGTGATTTGATCATCTGTTCAATCTTGACCTACACAAAGATTTTGAAATGACTAACTGTACACCTGTGTTACTGCATTTTTTTTCATTTCATTTTTTCACCAGGTGGACGCTGAAAGCAAACATTAACTAAATGATTTAAAACAATGTGACTACCACATGCAAAATAGTAGAAAACGTGATTTTATGTGCAGCCATAACAATTGGGGCTGCCATGGGATCAGGCCCCACTGCCAACCTGCTTGTACATTTTTCTCCATCCACTGCTGTGCAATATGGGTGGTATTGCACCGGCTCTTCCCACGTTCCATCCCTCCAGACAAGACGAACGAGGAAGAAGAGAAGAGAATAACAGTCCACCTCCGACCAAGATGAAAGCCCCCCACTTAAGAGCGTATTAGCAGAGCAAACTCTCTTCCCGACAGGAGGGGAAATATCAAATTAGGCCATTTAGACATCAAACGAGCTCAGTGACAGTAATGATACCAACTCTTTTTTGGCATATTTGGTCTACACAAAAAAGAACAAAGTCTAAATAAATTTCTTACTTCCTGTGTATGGTCGAGAAAGAAAAGCAACGCTCAGTGCAATAGGAGAGTGTGTATGTGTGTGTAAATGCACGCACCATGTGCAAGTGCGTTTACACACAGTATGAAGGAAAATAAAGCGACTGGATATGCAAGCGTGAGCACTGATGAGTAAATATTGATCCCGACCTCTCACAAAGTCTCTGGCCCTCAGCGGGAGGCGGTTAAATATTGAAACTGCTTCAGGAACTCTCTAAGCTTAAAGACAGGGAGCCGATGAAAATGACACTGAGTGGATCAATAAGGAACAAGTCCAAGACTGGTGAGAACAGCCCTTGATTTATGTTGTCTTACCAGCCGATACCCAAACACAGTCCGATTATCGCTCCCATAATGAGCCACCATTATCCCCATCTGCCAGCTGTTGCTCATACACGTCTCCTTTTGTCCCTCATGGGTATCCTTCATTAGGGCGCTCGCCCTGATCAATTGTTTTGCCTTATAAACCATCAACAAGAAGACAGAAGAGAAGACAGCCACAGTTTTGCTTCTGTTTTCCTTTGCTTAAAAGAGACAATCAGTTTGGGCTGATACCGTTTTTTAGAAAGCTTTAAGTAATTTATGCCCCCCTTTTCCCCTATCACATGACCCCACTGTTCAGGACAACCTGTGCAGCCACAGATAACATGATCTACGGGGAGAAACAAATTACACACACAATAGTTCATGTCATTCACCTGCTCGGCTCTCCAACACAGGCTGTAAAACCCCCACAAAGGGGATTATGAGGACAGTGATGATATCATGCACCCAGGACCCATGTGACAAGAACCAATAAGTCCAATAACCATTCAGCAAACGGGACAACATAGGAAGCATGGCACGAAACATGGGACACAAATGATTTTCCAAGCAATGCATCTTGTATTCAATACACTTCATGTTTGCCAATACAGTATTTTGTCATGAAATGGGCAGACCAAAATGAAGAAAATCTTTCTTCTATAAAGAAAACAATGTACTTATGTCTGTGTTTTGTATTTTCTATATATATGTTGTTTAAAAAACCTCAGAAATAAGACTCAATGGCAGCAAAGTGAGGAAATGCTTTTAACGTCAAATACACAGACACACCACCACTCCAATATAACAACACCTGGTATCACATCGCAGACAAATTATAGCTATCATCAGCAACTCATACAAAGCAGGTAAAACAACCAGTGCAAAAATGCTTTGGTTACCAGTGGAAAATGAGTAAAGAAAAAGGACATATCTCTTACTTCTTTTTCACTAGCTTATTCTATTTTCAGGTCCCAATGAAGTTAAACAAAAACACAGGTTCAAGTGTTTTACTGAAGTTGGGGGACATTTAGAAAACTGCTTCTGCAAAAAGAGAACTGTATGTGGAAATAGTTAGCAAGTTGGTGTCATGGTTCCTGACAAATTGGTGGATACGCTCTTCTGCTTCTACCGATGTGAAGCTGATGTGAACTGGAGAGGAAATGGTTCTGGGTTGGTGGAAAAGGGCTATTTATGTTCTGTGTGGATCCCCATTCCTCAGGGCATTGGTGAATTTGGTGTAATCCTTCTTACGGAACTCAGAACTATGGTCTTACAATGGTTTTGACAGCAATATTAAATACAGCAACTCCTAATAATCTCCAGTCTGCTAGTTTGGTTAGCACCTTCTCCTTTTTTACTGATTAAAGTTTTTGGGCAATTGGATGCATATGTCAACGCTTCACACTGTTGGTGTTTGTGATGGCTCCTATTTTGGATATACATTCCAAACACATCATAATTCATGAAACATACAAATGCTTCCTTTCCATCATAAAAAAAAATCTTTTTCAATTACAATCTTATATCACAGTCTGTGGAAAGCTTTCCTGTCTTTTCTTCATGCAGGAACGATAGATTTGACGAAGTCACCATTAATTAATACATAAAAAAATAGATGGTCTTATATTTTTAACTTAGGTGTGTCACTTACTTTCATTTAAGTTGATCTACTTCAGTAAGATCAGTGAATGGAGGTGAATCTGTCTGTCTCGAGCTGCGCAGGACAAGAGGCTTTGCCCTGTTCCCTCACTGTCTCCCTTTCATCAGAGCTCAAGCAAAAAGTTTAAAATACCTCCCGAAGGAAAACAAACATTATTCGGCCCAGTGAAGACATCTGCCCTTTAGAGAAAGAATTAAAAAAACAGGATCTGTTTGAACAGCTGTTGGGATACTCTGTACTTTTGAACATTGTGAGAGACGAGCACTGAAATAACACAGTGGTTGGAGACACGACCCAGAGTTCAGACATAAAACAAATGATAATATTCTGTTTGATGATATGGAGAGTAAACAGGCAAAGCTGTGTACAAGGTATATTGCATCGAATTAAACCCAACCTCTCACACACAGATTTAATCTGCAGATTTAATTAAACTGAAAACATAGTTCATGCTTACATGAAATTTCTGAGTTTTTCAAAGAAATTCATTTGACTTTCTTTATATTCTAAACTTTCCTACACATAACCGCTAACCTGAACTAACCCTAAACTCGGAACTTGGAACTCAGGACAATGTGTTGCCAGATGACAGAGTCAGAGACCAGCAGGTGACAGATTCCACATCCTTCTCACCCTCCTTCTCCATCCCTTCATTTCTCAATTACCCATTCCCATCTCCTTCCTATCTCTCTGTCTCTCTCTCTCTTCTTTTCCCACTCCTCTCTTCCTTCTTTCCCAACCCTATCACCTTCCTTGCCCACCCTTCTGTCACTCCATTCACCATCCCTATGTCGTTACTTCTGGCATTCAGTCTCTCCCTGCTCCCTCCATCCCCATCTCTCTCTCCTTACTTTTCTCATTCCTTCTGTTTCTTCCTCTCCCATCTCTTTCATCCCTCCCCAACCCTATTCCTCTATCCTCATCTTTCTCTTCATGATTCAGCCATTCCCTCTCATCCTCTTTTCTCACTCCTCTCTTCCTCCTTCTATCTTCCATATTATCTTCTCTCCCCATCCTTAGTCCTTGAATGTATATCCCTCTCTCCTTCCTTCTCACTTCCCTCTCTTCCTCCTTCCTCACACCTCTCTTTCTACTTTTCCCATCCTTATAATGTTCCTTCTCCATCAACAGTCATCCAATCCCTATCCCACTCTTCTTCAATCTACCATCCTTATCATATTCTTTTCCCATTTCTTTGTCCCTCCATTTCTATGCCTCTCTCTTCCTTCTCCTGTTGCTACCACCTTCCTTCCCCATCCACCATCCCTCTCACTTTCCTTCTACCATTCCCTCTTTGCCTCCTCCTCCGCTCCTCTCTTCCTACCTCTTCCATTCCACCTTCCTTCCCCATCACTCACTCCTTCTTTATACCATGTATCTCAGCCTCTTCCTCTCATTCCTATCATCTTCCTTCTCATTCCACTTTTCCGTCATCTCCCAGCCATATCATCTTCCTTCCCTATTCCACGTGTCCCTCCATCCACCAGCCCTCTCTCACGTCTTCTCTCATTCCTCCCTTCCCTCATGTCCTATCCCTATCTCTTTCTTGGGTCTTTCTTCCCATCCCTCTGTCCCTCCATCCCCATTCCTCCTTCCATCCTTCACCCCTCTCTTCAAATCACTACTTTTCTGTCACCACCCGCATCTGATCCATCCTATTTCACAACAGACGCTTTCATGTCGCTCCCTTTGCCCGAGCTCGCGAGGTCTTCTCATGTCTTTCTTCGTCCGAAGCTGTGTGCCGTCCTTTTTCCCGCTCTTTCCTCCGCCTCAGCGGCCAATTAGAGCGCGCTGCTAATGAGAAGAGCGCCGTTTCCCGGCAGCCCGGATTGACAGCTCCGCCCACTCATTTGTCAACAAATCAGAGCGTGCGGCGCGTGGGCGATGTCGAGGCGGCGTTCCGCGCTCGTTAACACTGACACGCTGTCTCGCGCTGGTTTGCGGATTTCGTGCCTTTGTCATCTCGGGATGGGTCTGCGCGCGAGCCACGGCGCGTGATTCCGCGCGTCACTGTCACAATGGGCGTGAGGCTAATATTAGCATGGTATAGCCTGGTATATATGGTGTGTGTATATATTTATACTGTATATAACACTTATTTTTATTTATTGACTATCTATAAAGCTATCTATCCATCTATATTTCCATCTTAACTGATCAATGGGAGAAAGAATTGATCAAAAATAAAGAGGCTGCGCAGACGATACCCCCCACAAAAAAACACACTAGTTCGCATAAGTCAGGGACAAAGTTCAAACAGAACTGCTGGTGTCAGGTACAACGAGAACAACATTCAACGTCTGAGAACAATCTTTGAATCGCAAGACAGGTGATGAGATTACATGACATGTAATTTGCTTTCATGGTAAAAATGAAAAACTTTCCATGTCACCTGCCACCTGTGCTCATTTATTTCTAATTTAATTCAAATTCTAGTTTGAACATTAAATATTTTAAGATAGGTTAAATATTAAATAATTCTAATCTAAGTTTAAATGGTAAATTTGGTTAATAAAATTACGTTATATATTTTTTAATTGTCCTCCTTTTGTTGCCACCACTTATAGTGACTACATAATGATACTTCATTTATTCTGTTATATGATAAACATTCATAAAAACATGTAGTGGAATACTGAACACTCACATCGTTCCTGTGGTTCCTCGGGGCTACATGAGGCCTCTGTGTCACCAAGGAGCCCAGACACACCGAACAACTTCTTCCCAGCTTCCTCAGCTGCTTTCAGGGCACTGGGTGACCCTGAGGTGATGCGGGCGACCCCAAACTCAAACTCCTTCCCCTCCACATCCGTATAGCGGAGATGAGGTGATGATTCTGGCTCCAGACCTCCCTTCAACCTCTTGGCAGGGAGAAAGGCTGACTGGTAGCTGGCTCCCTCTCTCTCCTCTGCTGGAGAGGAGAACGGACGGAAGGCCCCCACACCTCCATGAGAGAGTAGGCCCAGTGGGGAGCAGTCCAGGTTGGCTGGGGCAAACTGAGGGTGCAGGTGGAGCAGGGAGGTGGGGAAGTCTCTAGGAGGGAACCCTCCCTGCCGGTGATACACAGAAGCAAAAGTGTAGGAGCCAGCGGGAAACGGAAGGTGCATGTCCTTCTCCAGAGTGACAGGTACCCCGAACGGCCGCGGAGGCTGGCATGGGACAGAGGCATCGCGACCAGCCTCGCCCGTTGAAGCCAGGACCATGAGAGCAGGAGATGCCAGAGGGCTGGGCATATAGGACGAGCTCTCCATCTTGAACGCTGTCCGATGGAGGTCCATGTTCTGTCCTGTGTTGGAGACGTATGAGGGGAAGCACCAGCTAACTACACTTGTTTGTTTAAAGCATCACCTGTGAAAAACACCTGTAGGGATAATGATAATGTTTAAAATATTGCACCAATAAAAAATACAAATAGACGTTAGAGTGAAGTTATAAGAGTGTGAAGATGGAAAGTTTTTAATCATAATGTTAACTTATTCTTCTTTTTATTTTCTGTTGCTTTTCTCAGCTTTTCAAGAAGGTGTTTATTTTATCTTTGAGACTTTTCAGTGCAATTCTGGAAAGAAATTACAGGCCATAGAGACACTAACAGCAGGATACTGGCTTTACTGTTCTGGTATCCTAAAACAATGTGTTTACAATAAATTAAAGAATCACAAAAGTTTTGCAAGCGCAATATTACAATATAACATTGTAAAAGAAAAACATAAACAAGCTTAAATTAAAACAAAGTGTTCTACTTTTGTCATTTTGATTTAAAATGTTATATATAGAAGTCTGCTTTTTGAATGAACTTAATCAGAATTCTGTTCTTTTTTTGTGAAAAACGAAATAGTTGATAATCATCAGAGTATGTGGAAAAAACACGAACGGTTGGAATTAAATGACGATTTTTAAAACGAAATGCAATATACCCTTAGTTTAAGTGTAATTAATACACAGCTTAAATAATAATAATAATAATAATAATAATAATAATACACATTATTAATAATATTAATAATAAAAATTATTATTATTGAATACCCAAAATAGCGTATAACGTATGTTCATTTTATCCTTAATTAAGTCTTTTTTTATAATGCTTATACATTTTTCAAACAGGAGAAGGACCAATTTTAATTGATACAAGATTTGTATTTATAATTACATACTGTACAAAACCATATTCTATTGCGTTTGATTATTAGGCAATAAAAGTTCCACATTTTCCACACTCATTGCCGAAACCAGTCCTATGTAACTAATATAGTCAAAACTATAAAATATCCTCATTAAAGCAAGTCCTCATTTACAGTGTTTATTACACTTTAACTAAACAAAATATAAACGACATAAACATCACAGTCTGTGCATACACGTAGTCCGTATTCGTTCGCTGTATTCATTCTCATTTAGAAAAGGTAACAAAAATTGCTAAAACGAAAATGACTTTAAACGTGGAAAAAGCGAAGAAAACAGATACGTGATAAGGCATAATAAATCTTTCACTGTAATTTACGAACTATGCAGGAAAATACAAGGAGAAGATGATAAACTTGAAAAACTTAAATGCAATGCAGACAAAAGTGAATATTAACAATCCGTCAATTAAAAAAAAAAACCCCTACAAAGATGACTGTGCGGATGAGAAGGTAAAGTGATAGTACTCACGGTAGCGCGGTCTCTCATGCCGCTGTGCGCGTGACGGCTCCGCGCGCGCTCAGCGGAGTCTGATGCACATTACGCGTATTATTCAAACCTCCGGCAATTGCACACATGAGCCATGAAGGAACTGGAGATCATAGGTGTGTGAGTGTGTGGCAGAGATCGGTGGTGTGTGCACTGATCTCTACCAACACCAGCGAAGTATCTATCCAAGAGGACCAACGCCCCTCTCCACCGTCTCCCCCTGGTCCCATGCCCTCATCGTCATGAAACACACACACACACGCACACACACACACACATGCCACACACACACACACGCACACACACACACACACACACACACACACACACACACACACACGCACACACACACACACACACATCCTTGTACTTATATAGTAGTGAGGACCTCTATTGACTTCTATATTACTGCATTCTAAATAACACAGCTTAACCCCTAAACGCAAACCTCTAGCAACTGGTATAGATTTTTTTCTACACATTTAGTTTTGGCAAAATAAACCAAAATGTAGAATGTAAAACGTAAAAAAGAAATTCCAGAGAATGGTCAAAGAAGGAGACCACTAAAAGACCCTCACTCCCAAAAAATGTCCTACCTGCTGGTTAAAAAACTCCATTTTGCTCTCACTGAGTAAGCAACTAC
Organism: Distichodus sexfasciatus; assembly: GCA_032718565.1. Taxonomy (NCBI): domain Eukaryota; kingdom Metazoa; phylum Chordata; class Actinopteri; order Characiformes; family Distichodontidae; genus Distichodus; species Distichodus sexfasciatus. Next base: position 393,170 of record JAVGVS010000134.1, read on the forward strand.
AAGAATATTACACACACACACACAATCTGTGCTGCATAACTTGTCACTGAATGACTATGTCTGTGCTTAAAAACTCGATTATCAAAACATTGGCACTTCTAACAATGTAACAGCAATAACAGTAGAAATTTTGTAGTGTGTAGACAAAACATTGTGGTACTTCTGTCAATGTGAATAAGAACAAATGTAGAAATTTTGTGTGTTCGTGTGTGTGTGTGTAACTGACCGACGACGTCCATCTGCTGGCCGTGCAGAACATAATAATTCCCCATTAAGATAAAATATTGCCATGTGCAAAAACATTTGTTTTCATATTCATATTATTAAAATTTTAGTCTATTAAGCATATTGTATTTACAATTTTATAATTAAATATTATTCCAATGCTGTCTATCTCTACTGTAAGCTTTATTTTAATTTCTACTGTTTGTTGTAATCGCCTTGTAGGAAGAAACATATACTGATATAATTATAGACATTCTTGTCTACTTTAAATGTCCTCACTTGTCTCTGGCTGTAAATTAAATCATCACATCCAGTCATAAAGGGTCAGAATCCCAATTACAGTCTTTTGTCAGCACTGATGATGCTGATTCGACTTGATGCTCGATGTATGCTCTTCTCTCTGGTTGTACATGAATCACATGTGTGAACACACACACACACACACACACGCATAGACACACACACACACACACACGCACGCACACACATACAGACTTTTAGTCAGCAATTATATAAAAACATAGGATGCAAAATGTTTGATTCATTCACGACTTTGCTTGAGAAATATTATAATTCTGCATAACTCTGCACTATATGTGACATTAGAAATAACGTTAAACCTAAAGGAACAATAATATTTCATTTCTCATGTCATTTTTTCATTCACACGCAGATGCTCACACAACTTGTTTACAAAGTGGTGAAAATTAAAGTTGCTCTCTCATCAAGCAGCAGATTGTTAGCTGGGGTTAATTAAATCATAGTTTAATAGAAGGCTCTCATAATGATCCCTCAGATCGTTAACAGAATCTATTAACTCTCTCCATCCGTCCAGAGTGCAGGAGTGACAGACGCCTATTTAGTAATAGAAAAGGAAAGTCTTAAGTATTGAGTTTCAGCCTTTTGCTTTAGAGATTCGTTTCTAAGGTGGGGAATCATATTGCTCTAGTTCATTCCAGAGAGCAATTAGATTTAATTGGTTTAATTACATTAAGTCAGGAAGAGAAACAACTAGTAAGAACTTTAGGCTGACAGAAGAATATGCTACCCTAAAATGACAAGAGACCAAGGTTCTGAAAGAGTAAAGTCTGAGGATTTTGTGCCTTGTGTTTGGGCAGGTTTTAGTTGCTTCTGAGAACCTAAATAGTCTAAAACTAAATCTTTGAAAAACCTCATTTGTGTCAAGTTTTATGAGGACATTTTTAAATATGAGAACTGGTCTTTATAGAAAAAAGAAACGTTTTTATACAAAAGTTGCAGGTTTTATGTGAAAAACTAAAAGAAGTAAAAGATTTAATTTAAGCTACTGAGGTAGGGTTTAAGGGTTAGGTGTGGCTTTAGTGTTAAAGGTATCATTATGGGAGTCAATGAATGCTCTCAGTGTGCCTGTGTTAAAAAACAAAACAAAAATACATGTGATAAAACCAGCAAAATGCTTTAACTGTGATCACTGATGTTTATCTCATGCACTAACAGCTGACAAAGCTAATCCATATCACATCTAACCCTTATAAATATCGGCTCAAGATCAAGTCAAGATCAAAAAATTGAAGTGGCGAGGGGATCTTGAGTGTCCCTGTAAAATGACAAGTCTGATGTACAAATGTTCTAATGTGAGGCTGGCTAGTTCAATGTGTTCAGTTGTGACCCTAATAAAATATGTTTATATGTTCATCATTTGAGTGTTTTTAAGACAGTATTAAGTCAGTATTAAGTCAGTAATAATCAGCACTAATAATAGTGTAAACAGACAGTGCTGTAGGCTCAATGGGGCAATTGATGGTGGTGGTGGGATGGATGAGAAGGAGGGAGGGGGTTCAGAGGCAGCTAGGCAGTGAAGTGGCTAACAGCGAGGAATAGTGACAGGCTAAGACCCACAAGGCTGACATTGACATGGTGCTACCAAAAATAATTATCAACACATTATCTCCATGGAAGTCAAAACAGTTTCTTCTGATTCTCGTTGTGTCAACGCTGGATTACATACACTGCAACGCCTGGGTGCAAATAGGGAAAAATGCCCTCAAATTTCAAAATGTATGTTAACATAACTATTTATAATTAGAGACGTTCATATCTAAAAGATATTAGATTTATCTAATAGCTAGATAGATATTAGACATAAAGATATCTACTGAGGAATTATATGCATTTCACAGAACTTTTCTAGATCCCCAAAGCTCTTTCCAGAGTCATTGCGTCTCATTCACTAACCCTTCTTAAGAAGAAAATTGTAAATTGTAATTGTTATTGTATCTTGTAGATTGTATTCAATTTTACAATTCTGTAATATTATGCTAAACCATTTTTTATCACTGGTCATAATTATTTTTCAAAACATGTTCATTTAAATGAATAGTATAACTGGGAACCAATAATAGGTGTGAATGCATTTTATTTCCTTTTAGGGTCCATTGCTCCAGTAAATTACATTTAAGCATTTTCCTCCAATTATTATATTTTTTGAGCCTCGCCTTGCAGTCTCATGCCCTTTTATGGACTCTCCGTGGGTGTTAATCACCATGAACAAGGACGACATGGACAAGAGAATCTTCACGATAAGAATTAACTAATGCAAGCAGTTTAAGAAATTCTGACGTGAAGTCACCGGGGAGATTTTTTCTTAGCAGTTTCCTTAACAACAGATTTAAGAAAAACCTTAAGATTATTTTAGTTAATGAGGCCCAATGTTCATCCACTTCAAGAGCATCAATGTGTAGCTGCTAACCTGGATAATGTTTGAGCCGTTATTCTGCCCCAATACACTCACCATACATTAGCTAAGGAGAGAGAGTGCAGAATAGAACTCAGAGATTAAATGTGAATGATCAGTGAAGAAATGTTGTTTAAATGCTTCCCATAAACAAGTTTAGAGGGATTCTTAACAAAAGAAAACTAAGGCCTCTGTTCCCCCTTCATATTCTAAGTTTTCGTTCACAGTCTGCTATCAGCTATGTATCACCAGGTAACACTTCACTCCTTGTACGATAAAGTGTGAGGGAAGAGAGGGACGTAATGTCCCTCCACAATTACTGAGTTAAGCGAATATTTAAGTGTCTGACCACAGTGACCTGGCACGTCCTGATTGCTGTTTTAACCTTTGACTGCAGAACAAAGCAGGCAGCTCTCGGAGCACATAAAGGAGAGACGTGGAATCTAATTTGGGAGTGATCCTCTGTAATGTGCTGGCTGGGTGTGGGGGCGAATATATGCACAAGATATTGGCCTGAAAATGAGCGCGCTGATGGCTCTTCAGAGCGAATCATCTTCAGACAGCCTTGTAATCAGTGAGGTACGTACACACACCTTAGCACAAGGCCCCAGGACAGACATCCGAAATCAAACGGCAGCAGTTTTCATCAGTTTAAAATGAGCCTTGGGTCCCGCATTGCAGGGACTTGAAGAAAGAGTGACCAAATTGCCACTGTGCCACCAACTTACGGACAGATCCTTGTAGGAATTTAGGGATGGTAGCGATGGAAGTGATGGGACTGGTCTGACACACTGTTAAAATTGCGTTGAATGTAAGACAATGATCTGATTTTCCTGATTTCTACAACACTAGCTGCAGATATTCAGCAATGACAATTACAATGTGAGGATACAAATCTCATATTTAATGCAGATAAAAACATCAGATTGGTATCAGTATTGTTAGATGCTTACGTTTCAAATATGGGGTTTGAGACTGGTCTGTTAAGTTTTCTCCAATTACATTAGTCCCCTTCTCTTGTTGTCTCTCTTTCTGCCCTATCTCTCTATCCTCATTTTTATCTCTACTTTTTTATTTTATTTAGTTAATTTTTTAATTATTTTTTCTCATATTTGCATACATATTTTAATGCTTTTTTAACAATTCTCATTTAATTTCTGTAAACAGTTTTAATGACTTCCGTATATAAAAATCTACTATGTAAATTAACCTTTGCTTCTACTAAACTCTATTTTAATCCTTGAAATATTTGAACTTCTAACTTACTTCTTTATATTTTGTTACACTCTTAGAACAAATGTGTAGAAAAATTACACAACTGGCAGCTTGTAACCCTGGTTGCTAAGACATTCTGTTTTACTGTCAATAAATTTGTGTTGGAAAAAGTCAGATCTTTACCACATAGTTATTTGTACTTTTGAAATGTACACAACATGTGTATTTGTTCACAGCATGCTGTCACAATACGTGTAACCAAGACAGCACATGTTAATATTATACATACATCACATCTTGTGTTATTTTCTTGACACTTTCAGTGTCAAAAGTGTTAACACAGTGAATGTGCTAAAATTAACACAAGAAATATTGTCCTAAAACTCATCTATTAATGATGGAATTTGAATTTGATTCAGTTTGTGTCCATCTAAACAAACTTTTTCTAAGAGTGTCTATGGTTTTTTTTTTATTTTTATGAGTATTCATTTCTGCAAACCATTCAAGGTTTTGTAAGAAAAATGTTTAGATAAATAATCGTCCTGATCTGTTTCTACCAGAGTCAACAAAGACAACCTTAATTCTAATTCTCATCAAGTCCCCACCATAGGTGCCCAAATAAGACAGAGACTGTCAACATATTAAAGCTCTGACCATTGTTTCCTGGCCCCTGCTCCAATTTCTTGCCCAATACAGCAGAGCTGCCAAATGCAGCTCAACCTGAAAACAGCCAAGGATTTGACTGAACAGATTTTACTTGCCTGCTGCCCATGGCTGGGATGAGAAAGCCACTGCTGGTCAACAAACCATCAAAGTATAAGGCTTAAGAGATGAAGATGAGACAGAGAGACACTGATGAAACATGAGGGTGAGTGATGTTAGGAGATGAGGGAGAGGAGGAGATGGAGTGAGAGGACAGAAGTAGCACTTTTTCTAATTCTAGGAGTCTAGCTATGCAGCCTCATAGTACAGCAGAATTCAATCGCGCTATTTAAACAGAGGAATGGAAAGTTTGTCAGTTCTGGCCCTCCCAAGCCACACTACACTAAAAGCCACCTAACCTGGACATCAAGATCAATAAACGGTTGCGCTCTGGCAGGCTGAACAAGGCAGCGCACCAGATATCTGCCGGGCAGATTGCTGAATCATCAACGCCCACTGCTACCAATCATTCTCCCTCACCTCTTCCCACATCCCACCCATTTCAATTTCTTCTGTATCTCCACACACCAGAGATCTTTGTTGTTCCCAGAAAAGTCACGACAATGCCAAAATATCGGTACCAGCTATCACTGCTGCAGGTTATAGGAGGGGAACTAAATGACAGGTGAGCATGCCGCTGACGTAGTTGATAGCATCTGCAAATGATGCGGAGTGAAAAACGGGCTGAAATCGGGGACGCTAAGCTCCGGGCTGAGGCCTTGACACGACCTTCGACAGAATAAGTGTCATAATATCGATAACTTCAGATAGCGGAGGGATCACTTTTGAATAGAATGGAGTGTCTGGCTGAGAATCTATTACGGCGAGTCTGATGCCATTTGACAGCACCAAAGCGGTCCTGATGTTATTCTTCGTTGCCTCTACAATCTCTTTTCATTACTTCACTTAAATGTTTTTCTGTCGTGCTTCACCTCCCTCTGATTATGCCCTCTTAGAGGGGAGAAAGGATGGAGATAGAGAGTTTTATTCAAGTCATATTCAGTAGGCTACAAGTGGGATCGCAGACTGATTGAATCAAAAGAAGAAAGACTTTGCATAGTTTAGGTCTCGCTGATCCGGAACTAAGCTTGCCTAGTATAGTTTATGGAGATGGGTTTATTTTAACGGACAAGAGACAAAAGCACCAAAGAACTCCAAGATTCTCTACTTCACAACAGAATAAAGTTTTTGCTTGTTACCCGTACACATGCATGTTACCAACCTTGCAGTTGTATAAATCGCCCTGTGTGACCTTAAAATAAATGGCTAAAATTGTATACTTACGGGCCATTTTAGGCCCTTTTGCATGACTGTGCCACTGGGACACAAGGAGAGACGCGTAAACACAACACTGTCACTGACACACACTGACAAATGGCTTGTTAACCTCCCTTCTCTTTCTATAGCATCCCAGACAGGCACGCCTGGTTTCACCATGCAGATCCCTGACCACATTTGTTAAGTATATTAAAAGCAACTATACTGTTTTCCAGTCACATGCAAAAAGAAAAGGAATTCCCAATTGATGAGTTTACGCTGTGATAGTCATGAACATACACATCTCCGGAGTAGTGGAAGAGTATTTCTTCGAAATATTTTATGGACAAACATATATGTTCTGAACATGTTAGTGAATAGAACATATAATAAACCATATTTAGCTTCAGATGGTATTACTTGGTCTTTTTCTAAAAAAAAAAAAATCACTTTTGTATTCAGAATTATTTTTTTATGTATGAAATCACACCATACTGCACACCACATATTAAATAGGCAGCTACAATATCTAGATAGATGTTTGGCAGTCATGAAAAAACACCACTGATGATACACAACTTTGTTTTTACGATGAACCTTGTTTTTACACATTATTAACCCAAAGGGGCCAAATTTATTCAGTTCATTTCAGGATTTCAGGATTTGAAACATGTGCTTGGGTCAAGCTGCTTTTGCCCAGGATTCAACAATTTGTTCAGTATACACACACACACACACACAGACAAATACACGTGATCCTGTCTCCCTAGCTTGAACAGTTTTAACTGGTTGCATCTACTTTCAAAGATAATACACAATATCCCTCTGTGATATATTGGACCATCTCTGTTTTCCTTCTCAATTCACCTACATGACCTTATTCTCACCTCATAGGAATGCCCGAGAGACTTCCTGATCTTTAACCTCCAGTCAGCCTCACAGCCAGCTCCTGGGCCTGCTCAGTGTGCTTATAAAAGTATTGGTCTGGGTTGCAGGTAACAGGTAACTGAAAATCTGGGAGAGACAGAGGGAGAGAGAGATGTAGGAACATGATGGAGTTTTCTGCTTAAAAAAGGGAGAGATGGACAGATGTGATGTGATGGGATAATCAGGACTAGAGATCTGGACAGATGATCCTCCTCCTGGAGCTTTAAACCTTTAAATTCAAACTATTGCTTTGTCGCCACTAATTACAATTGGTAGCAAACTAAAACTTTGTAGTAGCTTTTCCTAGCAATATTTTTACGAATAGCAAACAGGCAGAATGCTACACTGCTCAAAAATATTATTATTCCTTCCTTTACAAAGATGGCTAAGTCCAACCCCAGGTGTGTTTTGCGGGTGTTGAATTGAAGAAGGTTATTCGATGTAGACTACAATGCCCACACAGTGTTTGGTCATTGCATCACAGCTCAGAGACGAAGTTGGATAATGGAGTCCACATTGGTCAAGATGGAAACAAGAATTGGTGTCCATGTTTACCTACAGTTATCACTATGAAAGACGAAACAGAGAGAGCTTACATATTTCAGTGTAACTTACGCAAGCTGAAAATCCTGCATAACTGAAACATTCCAGGTATTTATCGGTTCTGCACTGTTACAAATCGTTAAAGTGATAATATTGTTCGTCTCTCTGTATACTTGTACAGTATACAGAGATGACGACAAAGTTTACTTAGAAAATCTAAACCCAGTTTAGATTACATTACATTACATTGGGAAAAAAAAAGACTGATAACATCATGTTTCACACTTTTAGAATAAATAAGAGCATCATACAACATACTAAAGCATTACTGGATGAAATCGCTTCAATTAGCTACGGTTTCTACTATTAATATTAAAGCAGTAGCTTGTGTTACTTTTAACTACTTTAACCATTAGTATTGTTGCTTGAAAACCTAAGCGCTTTATGATGCTCTGGTGTTAAATTAGAGCTCCTGTTTGCACAAAAGAACACGGTGCCCATCGCTGCCACAAGCTCGTTGCTCTTTTTCAGGATCTTGCCGCCCCGAGGGGACGCCATATTCCCGCCTAATGCCGGGCCGCCATGTTAGCACATTTTCTTCGAGCGCCATAGTAGCACATTTCTCATGTTAATGGAGGGCCTAGCCGCTTGCCAGCACCCGCAAGGGCGCCCTCATCTCACACGCCACACATTAGCAGAGCGACGCCTGCATCCCGAGGCATCTGTTACGACTAAGGCCAGCAACACAACGATAAAACGTCTGCATGAGTTTTAAAGATTATATACCAAACATGAGCTCTGATCACAGTAGAGAATGTCTTAAGAATGACTCGCTTATTGTGCTAGACCAAATGTGATGTATAATACAATTACAAAAATAGACACAAATTATTATATTTAATATGACTCTCTTCTCGCTATATATATATATATATATTATATATATATATATATATATATATATATATATACACTATATATATACATACACATACATACACTAACAGATTACAACTGACTATAATATTCTTTAATTTCTACCTTACACACGATGTACATTATTGTACCATATACATGTACAGTTATACAAGAAGTTTATAGTTTGTACATAAATAGACATCTATAGCAATATAATATTATAAAAGAACCCTCTGGGTGAAAACGTCTGGAATTGTTTTACTTGCTGTATTGATGTAGTATTGATGTTGGCATGATCCATGACACACATTTACACTAATTAAAATTCACTCCATACTGCATAAAATACACAAAATTAGGATTTAGAAACTGTAATGTGTGTTGTGTGTTTCAAGAAGTCATGTATAAAAATAAGTGTAATCTAACGAAACAAATTGATGCTATTTTTGACTAAACTCTGAAAAAACTAGGTTTATACAGGGAATCCATTTATATATACACACACACATACACACACACTTCAGGTTTATAATATCAATAGAAACACAGATTCCAGATGTCTTAATATATCTTCTTGAGGAATTTCATTTTTTCTTACAGTAACCATAGAAATTGGACTATATTCATGTGAGCTACAAACAGGTGTTAGGAATTGGAGAAGCACCAATTTCCTCTGTGATTGGCAGAGAGACGAGTGTGATTAATACGAAGCTCCCCAGCTACATTATGCCATGTTGGTGGAGGTGTCAGCCACGAGTTCAGGCTGTGTTCCAATTCAGACGTCCTCCTCTTCCTCCCCCTCACTGAGCCTGATCAGGTTCGGACAGTTCACCTGTCACAGGTCGCAACACATTTACCTACTGACAGAATCCCAATTAGGACTGAGGCAAGGAGAAAGATGGAAGAACAGGCAGAAAGTGTGTGTGTGTCTGTGTGTGTGTGTGTCTGTACACACATAGACACACATGCATTCCCATTTCAGCGTTTCATTGTATATATGATAGAAATGCTCAATATATAATTTTATACAACATTTTAATATTACTTAAGACTATATATATGTTTTTTTTCCTTAAACACATTATTAAATAGCAGGGGCATGGACTGAATGTGTAATGAAAGTGTATATCTGTAGCACTGGTGTGTCTGACTGTATATTAAATTGCCTCAAGAGATTGGCTGACAGTCAGGGGTCGGAGGTCAAAGTCTGTGTGGTCAGGGTCAACACACATTTACTATGTGACGCTCTTAATTACCATCAGCGAATGTGGCACTGTATCACAGAGTGACCTTGAGTTAGAAACAGTTCTGTGTTTCATAGCCCAGATCCAGTCTGTACTTACAACATTTAGAGTAAACACACACACACACACTTCAGACCACATGGTGCCCATTATAAGCAATATATCATATTTAATGATATTTGCATATTAACATTTATAATTAAAATATGTTTCTATCTCACTTTTTAACTTTTTAAAGCTCTAACTTTTAATCCCATCATTCTGGAAAGCCACTTCTTGATTCTTTTTTTTTTTTTTGGTCTGACCCTCTCAGTGAGGTGAAGCATGGAGGAGACATCACCAAAAACAAAGGGGGAGATTTGCTCCACATCCAGATCGATAGTGAATTAGGCCGAGCTCTGGCGTCTCCTCTGGAGATCGATGTGCGTTTGTGAGGGGAAGTCGAGTGACATCGTACATGAGAGAGAGGGGGCAAAACTTTGTTAACTGGACGACTGGGCAAACCCCGACCTTCCAGAGCAGTGGGGTATTCACATGCTGCTCTGTTCACGGAAGAGGGGGCAAAACGATCACTCTGTCTCTGTCAACACACACACTTCCACTCCTATGTTATGGTGTGTCAGTGAATGAGTGTATCATCACCGCTGGTCGTGCTGTGGTATGGAGGTGGAGCAGGTGTGTGTGTGGGGAGGGGATGACAGATTAGTTACCTCTGATCAAAGGGAATATGATGAACATCATAAGTTAAAACACACACACACACACACACACGCACACATACACACAGAGGTATTTTCAATGACTCCCATAATGACTAGATGTAAATAATACTACAGCCACACCTAACCTCAACCTCAATAACCAAAAGTAAGTATTTTACCACTCTTAGTTTTTCACATAAAACCTGCAACTTTTATGGAAGAGATTAATGAGACCCTGAGACCCATAAGAGCATTTAAGGATGTGAAATGTCAGGGGGGAGACGTCAAAGTTTAAAAAGTCAAATTCTGACCTGGTTTAATTCATAACAACCTCATATGCAGAGAAATATTAATGATTTTTTTTGTCATTGTGAACACAGCACAGCACAGCACACAGTGCACTACAACAAAATGTGGCCTCTGCATTTGACGCATCCGTGCAGGATCAGCTGACATGGGCAGCCCCTGGGTTGCAGTGCTTGGGGACATTACCTTGTCTCTGTGGTACCTTTACCGGTCCAGGATTTAAATTGGTAACCTTCTGATCACAGGGCGAACGCCCTAACTGTTACTCTACTAACTGCTACCAACCAAGCCTCTCAGTCACAGCAGGACTGGACTTTCACTCATTTATTATGTGCACCCAGTTCTACCGATGACACCGTATTCCTGGAGAACATGTAATGTCTCAGGAAGCTACTTCCACAAACCTTCAGCTGGCTGTCGTTTTGAGTAAAACTGATCCAATCCCATTTTTTTCCCCACAATAACATCGTCCAGACAGGGTGGCCATCTTTCCCCATTGTGTGCAAGAGTCAATACTGTCAAACTATAGCAGTTGGGACCCAACATGATGCTCCATAATCTAGCAGATCTGGAGGATGGTGAAAAAAATCAGTCTGAGAATCATACAAAACGTCAACAATCACGTAGTGGCAAAGCGCATCGGCTCTGGCCCGAATGGAGACTCAGACTATAAGTTGCTCGTGTGGGTTGTTAAACGGAGTCTGGATCTGTGTGTGTATGGGTGTGTGTGTGTCTAGGCCATCCTGGCCGTCTCCTCCAGCCGTGACTGCGCTTCAGCGTTATTATGAAGAGTGAGGCTAATGCCCGGTTGTATGAATAGGATTGTCGGCCTGATTGTGATGTATAGTTTTTCATTACGGCTCTCTGGCCTTTGCCATCCGGCATGTAGGAAATCCTATTTATCCCCTAATTTGTGAGCCTCCCAACCCTGTCTGAGAGCAATCAGAGCCTGTAATTGTGTGCAGGGAGAAGGAGAGAGAATGAGGAGGAGTGGGGAGGGGAGAGACATAGAGGGGAAGGGAGAGGGGGGAGGTCTGGATGGATTGAGAAAGACACTGAAACAGACAAAGGAAGGAAGGAAGAAAGAAGAAGAGGAAGGAAGGAAAAATCAGCTAGATTCGCACAGACTGAAGCAAATAAATAAAACACACACAGAAAGAAAGAAAGAAAGAAAGAAAGAGTCAGCTAGTTTGAAGCAGTCAGAAACAATAAAAAAAGGTAAAAGAAACAAAAAGATGAATGACGAAGAACATTCCAGGCAGAAACAAACAAGAAAGAAAAAAGGAAATATCAATAGTCTGACCAAGAAAGAAAATAATAAAGAAAAAAGCTAAAAGAAAAAAGACAGACAAAAAGGGGGAACTCAATACAGAAAAAAGTGGCAACCGAGAAAGAAAAAGACAGATGCATAGAGACAAAAAAACAAGAGAAAAGTAAGAAAAAAGAAGAAAGGATGGCCAAAAAAAACCCAAATAAAGAAAAAAGTTTAAAAGAAAGAAAGACGAAGGGAGGAAGAGACTGAAAGAGAAAAAAGAGGTAACTGAGAAAAAAGACAAGCACTGTAAGAAAAAAACAACAAAGGTGAAATTCAGGTAGTTTGATACAGACAGAAACAAATGAACAAAAAGAACAAGATGGACAAAAATATAGGCAGAGAATTAAGAAAGATAGAAAGAAAGAAAGAAAGAAAGAAGACTGAGGAAGGAAATGTCAAAAGAGAGACTGTGAAACAAGAAAAGTGAAAGTGAGTGATTATGAACACACCACAGCACAGCAGACAGTGCACCACAACGAAACGTGACCTGTGCATTTGACCCATCCGTGAAGGAGCAAAAGGCAGCTAACAAAGAGAGCAGTGCTTGGGGACAGTACCTTGCTCATGAGTACCTCAGTGGTACCTTTAAAATTCCTGGATTCGAACCCTGTGACCTTCTGATCACGGGGCGAACACCCTACCGTTATGCCACCATCTGCCCCAAAAAGAGGGCAACTGAGAAAAAAAGACAGATGGATGGAGAGAGGAAATATCAAAAGTGGAAGAAAAAAAATCTGAAAGTTTGACACAAATGAGGAACAAAGAACAAGACATAATTAAAGAGTAGACACAAATACAGTCAGAAGTTGACTGAAGGAAATGACAAAAATGGAACACGCAGTGCTAAAGAAGACAGACAAAGAAAGTAAAAAAAGAATGAAGACGAACAAAATGAGAAAAGGCACAAATGAAAAAGAGATGGAATAAGACAGACAGAGAGAGATAAAGTGGGGGAGAAACAGAGGTTCTGAATGAGAAAAAGGAGCATATGAGAAAGAAAAATGGACAGATGGATTGAGAAAGAAAAAAGATGAACACAACAAAAAGTCAGACAGCAAAGGACAGAACAGATTGAGACACAAATAGAGTAAAACAAAAGAAATTATGAGTAAAAAATGGTGCACAGGAAGTTAAAGACAGAGGGAAACAAGGCAAACAGCATGAAAGGGGTTAAGCAAGCCTGAATAAGGAAAAGGTGTGAATGAGAAAGATGGATTGAGACAGAAAAAGAAAGAAAAGAGAGAGACAGACAAGTGAAAGTGTAAAGTGGGGAGTGATCAGGGCGCCTTGTGTAATTTGACTCTAATATCCTCCTCTCATTTCAGCCTCATATTATCAGTATCAGTTCATCATTAGTTTGATAAACGAGTGTAAACTGGGACGTGTTTAATCATTTCTTCAAGCGCTCAGTCTTCAATATTGCTGTGTTGAGTAAACGGTTAACAACTTTGAAGCTTCTGTGATGTACACACAGACACACACTTCATGCTAATCACACACTTGTAGCCCTTCTGTCTTCCTAATATTTCCCTAATTGACTCATTTCTATGCAGTGTGCCAAAAGGCCTCTTTGCGTTAAACGTGTGATTGCTCCTCCTATTAGGCCTCGTTAAGCCGTTTCCCAGCTCTCCCTTAATAAGCACTTGATGAGGTTTTCTTAAAAAGCCTCCACCCTGACCATCCCCTTTACCCTCATAAAAATGTCTCCGATCCCAAACTGCAGGCAAATTACGAGATTCTCGAATTACCACTTTATTTTATCATAATTCTGTAACCAGGTAATTATGAGAAAAGAGATTTAAATTATGGAAGAGGGATTTGAATTAAGCGGATGTTCATTTTTAAATTCAGTTTTTTTCACTTGAGCTGGAACGGGACCAGCAAAAGTGGTGTTAGGATTAATAATTTATAGAAATAAGCGAAATGTATATAAAATTGGACTCTAGTTTGGGCTATTTGAGATTATCATATATAAAATCCTCAGCTATTTTCCCTGCTGACTTTTACACAGTGATGGATGAATCTAAACAGGTCATTAAAAAGAAGTTTATTTTCATGGAGCGATGGACATGATCTGGTTACTAAAATAAAAGATAAATAAAGAAATTGGGCTAATAATTAACATCAGTCTACCCAGGCAATTGGTTCCCAGAGAAGTTTTACCATAAAAAATAGGACTGAAATCAAATCAGACTGTTAGAAATCAAAATCAGATAAAATTCTAAAGAGTGAATACCCGCTCTAACCACTCACTGTACAAGCTATTTGAAGCAAAATATTTGATGCAATTCTTTTACTTTTACTTTTCTTTAACTTAAATTAGGCTAATCTGATTAATAATCTGTTAGGTTGTTAATTAGATTAATATTCTACATTTGCTGTCTGTAAGGTATCAGTCCAGATCCATGAGGGAGTTTCTTCTCCAGATAGACTGCCTGATCTAGCTCTAGCTCCAGGTCTTCTCAACAACTCCTAATCACTTACTCAGGCTCACCTGAGTGACGTCTTGTCACTTAGTGAGCTTTGTTTTAGATGTTTCCTTGCAAAATATCGCAGGTAAGTTTCTGGATTATACTCTATTTTTGCACCCTGGTGGATTTGGTTTTGAGCTGTGCCTGTTTTTTTTTACTTATTCAAATTCTAATTTACCATCATTTTATGTGCGAGAGTGGATGAGTTAGTGAGAGAGAGATCGCCCGCTGTTGAAGGACAGTTAGCCTGTTTTCAGCACTAACCAAGTGTGTCTCTTCTCAGTGAGCACCTTTAGCTGTAATTAACCCTTGTGTCCAGCACCTCCACTGAGAATATTGATTTTCCTCCCAACTGAAGATCACACTTGAAGCTGCCTCTAGCAGTGCACCAATGGGAGATTCCCACGAGGCTCTTTACTGCGCCTGAGCGATTAACTGTTTGCCAAAAACCTACAAGAAACCAGACATGGTGGACACAGCTCACGAAGAGGGCAGGAGTGAAGAAGTGTAGAGAGCTGGGACATCAGATAAGATTCAAAACTACTCATCACTACATCTGGAATATTTTCATTTGAGTATCCACAAATAATCACAAAGTTAGATGTAGTTATTTTGAGGGAAACTGGATTTTATATTTTGTTATCCCCAAAAATGAACACCAACCAATCTGGTTCAGTCTTAAGTTTATTTACATTTCTGATGTTGCATTTAAAGCAATTGCAAATATATATATATAAGAACATACAGAAAAGATCTTCTAATAAGACATTTAAAGAAATGTAATAGTTTACTACATTCACTCTCAAATATGTGGCTCTTCTCTCTCTTCTCTGTCCCTGTGCCCTCCGCTAGGTCTGCTCTAGGTGTCTTGGGGAGTTCAGCAAAAAGCTTCCCCAAGAGAACCAGTGAGTCCCCATTTAATCAAACGGCCCCACTCTTACCTACACACTACTGTCTTCAGGCCATACAGAATACATAATGTCCATACCAAAATGGACAGCAGCACTTTTACTTGCCCATAAGCATAACTCCAACCGGGCAAATTGGAACATAACCTCATCTCTTGGCTTAAAAGAAGCTGGAATGAGCTTCTCTGTCCTTCCCTCACTTCCTTTGACAACAAAGCCCTTAAGGATGATAATACGCTCAATTAGAAGTCGGGTGATGTCCTGAAATCTGTACAAATGGGTTCACTGTAACTGAGGTAAATGCTAAGATGAATTGAAAGTTAATTTTCTTCTCGCCAAGGTTTCGGCACTTCCCCTGCCACAACCCAACCCAATCGTTTTGACCTGAACTGCACATTTATAATTTTTGGCCCGGAGGTTTATTGAATCATCATCACTATCCTCATCATCATCCTGTGATGGGAAATCTGCAGATTGCGGAAGAGGAGACAGATCCCATATTTAACTCTCCGGAGTCGAATATGAGGACATGGGCATCTTTCACTGAGTAGCTCTCCCACCTTTCCATCCTCCATCATCTCTCCATCGTCTCCTTACCACGCTGAGCTCCGTCTGCTAGTGGCGAAGCTGTCAGACAGTGACATATAGCTACAATTAGCCTGGGAAAGGCTTCAATTATGATAAACACCCATCACCCCTCTTAGGCCGTGATTAACAGGCCCTCCTCCAGCCGAGCGAATCTGATAGAGATCTCGCCGTCTCGCGTCATCACTCCTTCCTCCGGGATAATAAACTACTCCTCCAGCACTAGGCCTCTGGCTTTCTCCCTCTTCGCTTCCATGCACACAGCTGGAGAGCGAAGCGGCGGCCACCTTTATCATTCACACTTGGGCAGCAATGCACTGATCCTTCATGGGACAGCAAATTTTAATTTGGAAGGCCGAAGATGCTCCAACCTCTCCCATTTACCCAAGGCATGGGGGTTAAAAATAAAATGGGATAAAAAGACCTTTGGAGTGATGGCCCATAAGAACCTTTTGGGATTCTTACAGAACTTTTCCATGAATGGAAGAAATTATTTTGGTTGCTGCTACAAAACATGTATAATTTAAAGATCCAGCAATTAAAGTTTCTTTGTGGAACCATGTTAAAAACCTTTTAGTTTTAAGGTTTTTTGCTAGACTATTAATCTATTTGAACAAACTAAGAATTCATGCATATATATATGTATGAATCTCACATTGAGGTAAAGTCATACTCCATGTCATTTGACAAATGGATTTGCTGTAATGAGCTGGGGACGCACACGGTAGTTTAAAAGTGAGAGAGATCGAGAGACAGAGAGAGAGATGAGGGGGTTGCGGAAAGGAAAGATCGCTTTTTGGTTATGTTCTGTCAAGGGAGAAATTACACACTTACTGATTTTTTTCCAAAGGCAACAGCTTCCATAGATCATTCTATGGATTTACGAGCCAATTTCCAACAAGAAATATAGACACTGGGAATCAATTTTACAGCCGTTTTTCAGTCCCACAGCCAACACTGAAAAACAAATCACTAGTCATGGTTGATGCATACGGTTGACACCATACCCAATTCTCATTTCTAGCTAATTTCAAAATCTGAAAAACTGAAATTGTATTACAAATTCACTGCAGTCTACTTCATACAACCTTGCAAATAAATGTAAAACAAGCCTAAATGGTATCAGGAAGCAGTTTAGGAGTTTGCAAATAAAAACACATCACTGAAGTATTATTTTTAAAAAGGTTTTAACCATTTTTTAACGTTTCTAACCCTTCAGTTCAAACCATTCACTTAACTTGCTTCACTAAAGGGCTTAAATACATCTAGACGGCACACGGCCGAGTTCAACACTCATTTGTCAAGAGCAAAACTGTAGTGACACGTCAATTACAAATGTTCCTGCCGTGTCCCATATTGTAATGAATTGAGTGGTAATGGCTTCATCGTCATCACTTTATGAAGTGGTGATGAGCGACTGAGACGCTCCCTTATTGATAGTCTCCGCTGACAGACCATTTAGAGCAAAATCCGCTGACATTTTAGCATACCTATCAGAATGACCTGCTCTTAGTTGATGTGCACGTGTAGAACCGAAAATACACTATATTGTGCATGTGTTGACAAGAATTGCATTGTTTTTTGCTTATTCTAAAATTCAGCACATCAACTCACTGCATAAAACAGAACAATGGAACTCATCAACCAATCAGTCTTGAAGAAATTTGTTTAAAAAATAACTTTTTATGCAGTTTTCACCAAGATTCTGGCGGTCACCACCTAACTTTCTCTTGAAGAACACCTGAATTTTATTCAGTTCTACAGATTTATTATATTATACAATTTAAATACCTTAACTTTCTTAATTACATTTTTTAAACATTAAGGAAAACATTGGTGAATGAGGCCCAATGAACCTATCAGAACATCACACCACTGTATAAAACTGTTTTATTCTGCCAGTGTAAATGTACCTTGCAGAACATCATACCACGTTGACGTATGTATATTAAATGACCTAAAACCAATAGATATAGAGAGGATACTACTGGTGTGTCATTCTGACAAAGTATGCCAAAATGCCAGAACCTTCGCCTTACAAACAAGACCTTACAACTACAGCTGTAACGGCATGTGTACTTTTGGCTTCTCCCGTTAGGATTCGCCACAGCGGATCAACTGCCTTGTCCACATTTGGAACTGGCAACTTTTACACCGGATGCCCTTCCTGACGGAACCCTCCCAACTTATCCGGGCTTGTGACTGGTACCCAGAGTTACACTGACTTGTGTATCTACAGTGGCTGGGTTAGTTAACGTATCATTGAAATTTTTTATTGCTTAAAGGAGCTGTATGTAAGATTGTGGCCAAAACTGGTATTTGGGGCAGCTGGTGGTGTAACGGCAGGGTGTTTGCCCCGTGATCAGAAAGCCGCAGGTTCGAAGCCAGGACTGGTAAAGTTACCACTGAGGTACTCATGAGCAAGGTACCATCTCCAAACACTGCTCCCTGGGCATTCACATATGGGTTCAATGCAGAGGCCACATTTTGTTGTGGTGCACTGTGTGCTTCTGCTGTGTTCACAATGACAGGTAATCACTCACCTTCACGTTACTGTAATCAAATTCAAAATACTGTAGCGCATTGTTTCCCTTCCTCCTCCTCCCCAGACCCAAGGCAGCCAGATAGGATGGCGGATCCTGCAAGAACGGATCTACAAGGAGCTGCAATGGCAAGCGACGAGTCCTACACTGCAAGCTGATCGTCTGTTGATCATATAATGCTTATTTATTTATTTACAGTATAAATTAGCTAACTGACAATAAAAGAGCCAAATGTAAATTCTTCTCCGCTTTCAGCCGTCTCCATCTTTCAAACGCATCTCCTCTGCAGATCCTTGTTTTGTTTTCGGCTTGTGTCGTTTTTGAGCCATAGCAAGGCCTTTTAGTTTTAGTAATGTCAGACATTTGTAATCCAGCTCAGTGATAACTGGCAACCTGGATGTGTTTGCATGAAAGCAGTGGGTGGCGCAACAGTCCAAAACACAAAATCAAAACAAACATGATTTGTACGCTGCGAATTGAATTTTAAAATGTGAATATTCTGGCTGTTCTTTCTTTGTCAATGAGATCAGTATTTCAGATTAACATGATTCCTTAATCTCTGGTGACATTAGGCTAATTTTACGGTTACTCGCCATGAATTTCTTACAAATAGAACCTTTAAATCCAATAGCAGCATCAGTTTTGAGCAAGTTACTTCCAAAATCTAATACATTATAGATTACTAGTTAGTTTTATTTCAAAGTAATTTATTACATTACAATATTACTGTCTCCAAATTGTAATACGTTACACGACTCCTACATTACCTTCACCAAAACAACTGTGGAAGTACGCCTAGGCAGTCTAAGATGCTAAAATCTAGTTTACTGCAGTTCATTCTACATCCAGCCGAGGGCAATGTGGTGCGGCATAATGACTGTACACATACAGTCAGTAGGAAATAGCTATTTCACTCCCGGAATGAAAAGTTTGTGCCAAAGGTCTCACGGTGTTGATTGTCTTATAAAAACAAAACAGCACTAAATTCTGAGTCAAAACTGTTGTACCACATTACTGAAATATGTAACTAGGATAATATTAATAAAAATGTATTAGTAAGGATTTACTGCGTTACAGCAAAAAGTAACACATTATTGTAACTGTGTTACGTTTGTAATACGTTACTCTCAACACCCTACAGATTCCCACAAAATATTGTGAACTTCAGATGTTCTTTTACCAGTTAGAGGTCAGTTGGGGTCGTAAGTCTTTCCTTTTAATTTGCAAGTATTTGCTGTTTACTTTTTTGGCAAGAGCGAAGCATTAAAAATAATCCCTGAACCTCAAGAAATGCAGACCTTTCACAACCAAGGAAAGCATTGCATGGTAACTTCAGACATAAAAACATTTATTGGACCAGATGATACAGATTGGAGCCGAGATAATAGTTTCTCTGTCCATCTCGACCGGCATCCTCAATATGGAGGTAACAAATGAGCAAACAGTGCATGACGATCTTTAGATTAGTACAGTCCAGTATTTGAATGGATTTCACAAGATCCTGTTGTATCATACACTGATAAAGCAAACACTTACTATACATTCTACAACAACAAAAACAGACAGCATCCAGTATGGATGCCTTCCCATTCTTATATTCACAGACAGATAAGAAGGTGGAGGTCCACTCCTTCCAATCCACGCTGCGGCGATTAGCTCTCTACAGTAATTTACACTCCATCTGGCATCTCCAGGGCGGCAGCAGTGAAATAGGATGTCAGGGGTGGTCTGTGTCACGGCGCTGGACCAGCCCAGAGGGTTGACAAGGGGACGGCAAATCGCGGAAGGATTTGGGAATGAGAAAACAGAGTATAGAGGAGGGAGGACACCACTGGTGTTTAGCTGCAGCAATGATCGTCGCACACTTTTAAATCTGATATTTAAAAAAAATGGTATGACCACAGCCTGCACAACAACTTTCCTGAAGTCGCTCCTCCCTTCCCAAAGTGTTCATTTGAGTTTTACAGGTTGGCCATGTCAGGGTTTCTTAATCTTCTTGATGGAGGAGGAGCTGGAGGCCGACTCTCTGCGTTTGCGCTGTGGAGCAAAGCACCAGTTCAGATCCATTAGTGCAAAATACGTTTGACATGGCTCTTATGAACAGACTGTATTTAAAACACAAATGAAAACATAGGATATTTTGCCTAAAATGAATTGGTTTGAATTTTTCTAAAGCCTGACCGAGTCTCTTTTCTCTACACTCTGGTTTATTAGTGTGATATTGTCAGACCATACTGTACATATTCCCTTAAGAACTTGACCCTGACGTCCATTGTATTTTGACACTTTAAATGAGAGCTTCACCCAGGTTCTGTCATCAACAGAACACAATGATAAATCTTCCACTAAACTGAAAGAAGTAAAGTTTAACTAGGCAAATGAACATAATACTTGGATAATAAATAAATCCAATTAATCTGCAACACCACAACATAATAAAAGTCGTGTTTGGAGCTCTAAACAAGCACAAAACGTCCAAAAATCAAGTAAACCAGGCTTAGCTGGTTAGCTAATGCTACTGAAATATCTTTACTCTACATTTGGGCAGACAGCTTCATTTAGACTTGAACGTTTGCCTGTAAGATTATCTCTCCACTGTTTAGGCTCAAAATTAAAACTGCTGAAATCATTTTCCCCGTCCCCTTACCGAGTTGGGGGTCAACGGCGCTCCCACCACGTCAATGATCTGCTCCTTGGCTTCTGTTTTGATGTCGTCAGGTCCGGGCCAGTTCTGGCCGTCCGTCCCGGCACCGCTCTCGCTCTGGGGTGTCATGGCACCTCCCGCCTTCAGCAGTGCGTCGTATCGGTGCCGCAGCATCTGCTGCTCATACTCACAGTTGCTGAGGGCCTGCTTGAGCTCGTAGACCAGGACCAGGTCACTGCGGAGCTCATTAAACATCTGCACAATCTCCTCTGTAGGCATGGGGTTCAGATCTGCAGCACAAATTACCAGCAGAGTCAAGAAAACATGACAATGCAGCGTGGTGTGTGTGCGTGTGTGTGTGAGAAGATCTGGAGTAATTGACAACCACGAATGAGGGTTTAGCTTCTCTTTTCTCATCCCGACTCTACTTATAATAAATAAAACTCAAGTCAGAGCAAAAATCAGCAAATTTGAATTGCAAGAATGTGGCTCTTTCATACTGACAATTCTTTCATTCATTCATTCATTCATTTTTTGAGCACGTCACGGACCTGGAGCATTCATATGATCTACATTTCTGTATTTATTTCTTAAAAAATTACAGTACACTACAGCTCAGTATTGCTCTCTATGAATCAACACCACATCCATCTTGCCTAGGACTAAAAACAACAGTGTACATTTAATGTGTGGGACGAAGGGCCGAAGTTGGTGCGCTTTCATCTCTCTCTATCCCCGTCAGTCTCCCTCGTAACTGCTGCACTCCAAACCCAGTTTAAAGCAGCAGCCAGAATTGTGCCGGGCAGACCACGTTTACTCAAACGGGTGGTTATATATCCTTTTAGGACCTTCAGTGTTGATCCCTTATTTAAACCAGGACTTGTCATTCCCATCTCACTTGTTGGGCTTTTTCCACTGGCACCACAAACAAATGTTTTTCTATTGTAAATAATGCGACCCGTTACCCGCACTGTCATGGCCGTGCTCGATGCCAGGAGCAAAAACTGGCCGCAGTTTTGTTCACTGCAACACTGCTTTCTGATTGATTGAAAGGTGGACATGAGAAGCTACTTGTGAGTTTAGCACAAAAAGACAAAGAAGATGCAAAACTAGTAACTACTTAGTAATCGACTGCTCAATTGCAAGCACTCCTGTCTATTTGGGCAAAAAAATAAATTCAGCAGGAGTTATCAATCACTGTTGGAAATGCGAAGGTGTATCAGGACATTACAAACATGTGTTACATATTTATCGTACATCTAAAGAACTCGAGAATATAAATACAAATAAAAGACCACAATAACACAAGCAACTTGCAACTTTTATTCTTATTGTAGGAATAAAAAAAATCTTACTTTTATCATCAAACTACAAGCTCATTAGCAACAATGTTGCCCGGCTAAGCCTTATAAAGTGAAAATCAAAGCAGTCTGTGCCATTGCAGTATGATTTAGTTACTCTATGGTTCCTGTATACCAACAGAAATGTGCCATTTGAGAACTCACCCACTCCTTGTTCCGTAAGAATCTGCTCAATTGCTTTGATCTTCTTCTGTCCCACAGAGCTCGGCAACTTCATCTGCAACACACACCGCATAATGTTAAACATAAATTAGAATTATATATATGAGAAAAGTTACAGATCTCCAGTGGCGTGTACACAGACATTAACATGGGATACAGATGACATTAACTGTGAGAGGTCTGGAAGATGTGCATGAGTTTATGACAAATAGATAAAAGAAATAGATGGGACAAAAATTGCAGATCTGAATTCCATGAGCTTGAGCAGGAGGGTCATTAGCACCTTTAAGCTCAAAAGGCCACGCGGTGGAAATAACCGAGGGAGCGCAGTGAGCTTAACACCGGATCATCCTTCACTCGTAATGCTCACCTCCAAACGGGTTCACCCACCCGAACGCGTGCGAGTCACAACCGAGCGGCTCTCTCAACACTCAGTCTCTCTCATCAGTCTTTATGAGGAATACAGTGCTCCAAGAGCATTGCTCTACCTGTGACGGTGTGAATTAATCCCTCTTTACCAATGGGAAGGGGGCAGAAAACATGAAGAGGGTTTTGCAGAGAAGGAAGCACTGCAGGAAACCTCCTTGACATTTCTCCTCATAGCCATCACATCCCTATAGATCTAGATCTAAAGCTGGTGATGAATGGCCCAGTATCACTGTAAAGCCTGAGCTGGCATTAACCCCTCATCGAGTCACTGAAGTTGTTTTGTTTATGTTCGTGACTCATGCCAGGGACGGCAAGGTTAAGTATGTTACAGCCACAACAGCTACGTGCTCATTCATGAAGGGTGGTGGTCTAGTGGTTAGAATCAGTGATGGGAAGTAACGAAGTACAAATACTTCGTTACTGCACTTAACTAGAAATTTTGGGCATCTGTATTTTACTTGACTATTTTTGTGCCAACTTTTGCTACATACATCTTTAGCATGAAAACCTGTACTTTCTACTCCTTACATTTTCAAATCAGGTTCATTACTCTTGTTTCATTTAATTAAAATGACGTTTATAAGGCCATTTTGCCATGCATTTTACCTATTCCGTATCAATAATGTGCACCATCCAGTCAACTTGACTGATTGGTTGAGGCTTTAAAAATATTAGATACAGAAAAGACCACCCCATCGGTATATTTGTCTTGGCACATGACGCACAACACAACAGACATGATAAAGCGAGAGAGACAGAACTAAAACCAGGCGGTAACTCGTTGGGAATTGATATTGTGATTGCGGTGACAGAAAGAAGCTTAGCTTGACCAAATTCAGTTGAGTTTATTTATACAGCGCTCTTTGTACCTATAATATTGTTGTATGATGTGTTAAGGATAGAGACAATCATCATGTATAATGGTTTTTGTCCTTCGCCAAAGTACTTTATACTCTGGTTAGGATACTGCCTCTGGACCAAGAGGTTGTGGGTATTCTACACAGCATCCTATCTACAGCACTACCATCAATGGATTCTAAGAAAGACCCTTAATGCAAGGGTGCTCAGGAAACTGTCCCGAATTTAGAAATGGAAGTCACTCTTGATAAAAAGGTGTCTGATAAATGCCATAAATGTACTTTATAATGTATAAATATCCTACTATGTTGTGGCATATTTACATTTACAGCATTTAGTAGATGCTCTGACTCTGACGCAGACTGATTTCCATTACAGGGCCAGTTTCACTGAAGCAAGTCTGGGTATAGGTTGGAACAAAACTGCTTTTTTAAAAGTTCTGCCAGGATTCAAACACCCAATTTTGTTGCCATGAACAGTGTTTCAGACACTACATCACTGCCTTGTGATACAAATCCACGAATTTTCAGATTTAGTATGTGTTCTTTTCATATCCTTGTTATGAATCCATATATCCATCTTTACAGCGTATATTACATCCTTAAGACAAACAAATCTGTCAAGAGACATCTATGAAAATCTTTTCCATAACTTCTGGGACATTAAACCACACTTTGCTTCCAGAAAGACAATGCAACAGAACCTGCAGTCACCCTACTGACCTTTTCTCTTTTA
Source organism: Distichodus sexfasciatus (assembly GCA_032718565.1). Taxonomy (NCBI): domain Eukaryota; kingdom Metazoa; phylum Chordata; class Actinopteri; order Characiformes; family Distichodontidae; genus Distichodus; species Distichodus sexfasciatus. The sequence continues at coordinate 417,932 of JAVGVS010000134.1, forward strand.
GTCACCACTGAGTGTCCTCTTTCTGGCAGGACACTCAGGTCACTGACTAGACTTTTAGGGTCAAACTGTTTAACACAAACATGTGACATGAGACTATTTACAAATGTGCAATACTAAATGTTCTTAAATGCAAAGTGCAATATATATTTAACAGTGTGTTTAACACCCTTAAGTGCCATGTTGTCAATACGTAATACAGATGGCATGTTGGAAACAATTATATGAACCTGCATTTAACTCAGCAGTGGAGTTGGAATGGATGTAGGTATTAGGTCATATGCAGGTATTTGGACTTGGGGCTTTTCTGGACTCACCCTCTGGCTTCGCAGTGAAACTCCTGCTGATTTGAAGTCTCAGAATTTGATCCCACCAGTTTCAGGTACCCGCCTAAAAAGACAAGAACAGTTTAAATGTGGCTCTCACTAGCAGTAAGTTGTACATACTGATCATTTCACACACCAGAAATATAAGCATCTTACAAACATATTTGATACATATATATATATATATATATATATATATATATATATATATATATATATATATATATATATATACACACACACACACACACCTTGTATTAATTGAAAATTTACATTTTCAAAATGTATTTTCATTTGTTTAATTATCTACTTCTATATTCACCTTGCTAACACATAAGGAGTTATAAGGAGTTACATTACTATGTGTTTAACTACACATTGTGCTGTCTGTAAATTTCAATCGCAACCTGATTAGACTGACACCTTAAAAAGAGGTACAAATGACATCAAAATAGTAAAGTAACCCTTGTAATTAATTCCACGTGCCTGGCTACAAAGGAAAAGAGTGAAACAGATCTGTTGTTATTTGGGATTTAATGCTGTTGTGAGCACTGTGCGGTTGCTATTGAGGTTACCGGTTTCTCCGACTCTCGTTTCTGTGGGAGCTTCTTCTTGGTGGCCTTGCGCTCGGCACGACGCATCTCTGTGGTACTGTCCGCTGCCGTGATCAGCTTCTGCAGGTCCTGAGCCTTCTTCTCGCGCTCCTTTTTACGAGTCTCAATCTTCCTCAGCTCCTGGATCAGGTACTCCTCCTCAGCAACCTACAGGAAGAGCACATATCATGCACAGCCCACAATTAAACTAAGTAAAAATACAAGAAAACTACAAAAATGTAATGAAATAAATAAATAAAAATTCAGTGGCAAACATAATTTGATAAATTTTGCTTGTTTAACTCATGTTTAACTAAAACAGATTCAATGTACCAGTCTGTGCACAAGGAATAAAAATAATACACAGTAACAAACAACACTCCCAAGTATTTGCAATTGTTGTAAATATTGATTTACTAATGACAAACTGATGCTCAAAAAATACAAATGAGTTTAGCTTTAGGATTACAAAGCCGGGGATGGATTTTTGGGCCATGCTGCCCCCTACAGGCCAACCAGCCTTAACACAATGACCATTCTCAGAAAGAATCAACACTAAATTTTCCTACACACAACCTAAAGGGCAGAAAAAAAGTAATGAGTGACCAGGTAAAATATGCAAATGACACCACAACACCCAGTCCTCATTGCTACAGTTTTATTCTAAACCATAATGGTTTTGATGAAGATCTACTCTAAAGACTCGGTGCCAACAGAGAGTAAGCCGACCTGCTCAGGTGTGCGGTTGAAGAGTCTCTCTAGCTGCTCCTTCCTGCGTCTCTCATGACCCGCGTCAAAGAAGTAAATTTTGGGTTCCGAGCCAGTGACCGCACGAGCCTTCGTTAATTTCCCACATATGCTGTGGTAACGCTCCTTCAGATCCTCCACTGAACGTTTCTGGGGAAAGAGACACGTCTTTAGTCATTAGCTTAAAAAATTATGACAAAACCAGTGTGGGAAATTTATATGAGTACAACTTCTTCTATAGACTTCAATAACAACTGTGTAACTGAAATTCACTACAATGATTCTAGAAATGTTAAGGTATGAGTATCATCCCGTTTGCTGAACTGGACAATTACTCTATACTGTTGATGGTCGTAACGGTCGTGGATCACAATGAATCGCAGGTCGAAGCGCTTGCACAGGTCGAACAGGTGATCGGTCTCGCCTTTAGTCCAGCCGTCGTCGTGGAGATACATCTGATACTCCTGCTCCGAGTACACAGGAACCTGGACAGTCTGAGGGAGAAAGCACAATAGCTTATGAGATTTTTATTCTCCAGGTATTTCTTATATATGCTCTGAAAGTCTCCTCTTCGTAGAATGCCGAACTCATTCATTCATTCTCCAAACCGTTTAATCCCAACTGGGGTCACGGGGAGATCTGATCCTATCCCCGGAACTGCAGGCGCAACGCGGGAAACAACCCTGGGCACGCACCAACATGATGCAGAAATTTACATTCTAGTTGCAGCTTACACTATGACTATAGACCATCTATGATACTAATTCACAGGTTTCACTGCAAATTAGATGCTTATTATAGCTTATATCTGTTTTATAACTGAATAGTTATCAGGATCATTTTATAGCTCAGCCCAAACAAGTGCCTAATTCCACATTTTTCTTTACCCATCTTGTTGATTTTATTTAAAAAGACAGTTGTACTTCCTACCTACTCTGCTCTGCTCTCAAAAATCACACTACCTTGTTGAAACGAGCGAAGGGATAGTCTTTGCCCTCTTCCACCGCACGTCTCCAGTGGTGGAAGATAGCTCCGTCTTTCCTGGCTGGGTTGGTGAAGGGCATCCATTTCCATGGCCTCACTCGTTTACAGCCCAGCTTAGCTTTCACTGTGCGGTAGCCCTGAGTCGTATCACTGGGCAAGAGAGGAGGAGCGTCCCTGAAGAGTGAAAGGATGGAACACAGAAATAAAATAAAGCAGTTATTCCAGCTCAACATTCATCACAAAGGTTTGTATTAACAATACATTACAAAACAACAACTGACAAAAAAAAGTGAGACACTGATGGTAAAGTGGAGATGTTTCATACTTCTTGTCGGAGTAGAGCAGCGCGTAGACTTCTCTGTGCATCCCCTCTGGCCTCTTAAAAGTCAGAGTCTCTGTGGCTTTCTTTGCTTTCTTCTAAAAGACAAACAGAGCAAACTTCAAGACGAAAGAAATAAACAATGTCATGCTTCAACTTTTGTTTTGCTTCTGAATGGTGCTTAAACAACTGCCCCTTTTGTCCTGGGACTTGATAAGTGCACTTTTTGGGGGAGTGGATGCATAACGGTTAGGGAGTCGGTCCCGTGATCTGAGGGTTGCCAGTTCAAGTCCTAGACCAGTAGACTTCAGTACTAGAAGATGAGAACATCATTGCTGTATACAGTCATTTTAGGGGGCAGTTGGTAGTGTAGTGCTTAGGGAGTTGGCCCTGTGATCTGAGGGTCGCTGGCCATAGAACATAAAACTCTAATTTTAAGGGTTCCTGGAAAATGTTTGAAAAAGAATTGTTTTCCAGCTTAAAATGTTATGCAAATTCACTCCACTGCACACTATTTAGAGCTGCTCAATCCATGGTAAAAAAAAATCTGCAATATCAGGTTTATCCCAATAACTTGCTGTCCTTTTACACTGTACATTCATACTATGATAAGCCGTGTTTTATACCTTGTCTGAGTTGATGATGTCTTTCTTGCTAATGGGTCCTGCATCATTTTCTCCTCCCGTCAACTCCAAAATATCTCTCACATCAGCACCAGTCGCCATGTTGCTCCTACGAACACACAGTTTTTACAAACACAGAACCAAGTCATACAGAACAAAATATTACTGGGAATATCAATACGCATTACTGACTGAGCGCTAGGGTAGAAGTACGATCCGAAAATCTTGGCTTTCTACTGCCTTCATTTATGTAAATTCAAATTTCAAATCTCAATGACTCTCGTTCATTCTGACTTTAAGCCCATAAAGCTCATTTTAAGGCCATTTCACCGTAGATCGCGCACAGCAAATAACTGCTAAGCCAACTAGGCTAACAGGCTAACTGGTGAGAACGTTTACAAAAGACGGCCTCATAATTTGAGAAAAATTGTCGAATTCATTTGTAGCGACTACAATTCTGATTATTACGTACCTTTTCCCCGATTTGTATAAGCTTTGTTGTTTTTCTTATTTACATTTACAAGTACGCGCCGAGAGCTAGCTGCTTAGCACAGACGCCGCCGGTATTTTCTTCGTTAGTCGGTTTCTGTTGTTTCGTTTTGCTGGTTTGCGCCGTCTAGCGGCGAGGAGGGAACACCACCAATGGGTATAACTGACCGTGGAAAATTAATTCGACACCGAGTTAAAGAATATAAAGCTTTATTAATCCACATACAACATATTTTATATTATTTTATTATTTTTACGAGTCAGAAATCAAGTAGCTGGGCGAAAAATGACAGGACTTTGCATTCCAAATTAACTCCAAAAATTATTTCCAGCCATATCCACTACAAACAGAATAATAACCTGTTTCATCTGTTTAAGGAAACATCCAAAACAGTAGCACATATGAATATGAAGTCTTAAAAATAACACATCTCACCAGTAAAGTAGCTAAATAAAATCACTGTCCTATAACAATCACCTGGCATGGTAATTTAAGTGTTAGTTGTTTTTCAAGAGCAGCCATGATGTTTTAGCATCCCACTGATTGAATGAAAATGATCCTTCATGCAATATTTTCCAGAAATTTATGAAGCATTTTTTCAAACGTATTCAAAATTTAGGAAAGCTTTAACAATAATGTCTAGAATAACATCCACCTCTATTACATCTATTAGATCTATGTCAATCAATACGAAAACTTTCTTATAGTAATGAAATTAAGAAGTTGTAATTGTTTTGATTTATTAGGTATTTGTAATACAACATGAAAATTGTAGTACATTATTAAAAATCTTATTTGAAAATATTATTAATTCCTAGCCATGATACCCAAACACAATAAATCAGATAATCAATTGAATGCAGGAAATTATTTTGATGGGCCACTTCCTAGGTTAATATTTGTTAATAATTGCTAATATTTGCCAAAACACTCTCAATATGAAATCACATTCACAATTGTAACTCAATGATAAAGAACTTGTTCTCTTCCACTGTGTCCTCCTTTTCTGCACTAGATCTGTGGGAGTTTGACTTTGGTGCGAGCATGGTCACGTTTGACCTCTCGTTCCCTGAGAAAAGCCTGCAGCTTATCTGTGGAGAAGCAGACCACAGAGTCTCTCTGTTTGGATGGGATGTGATCTCCATTGATCCAAGGATTCTGGAGACATTCTGTAGCAGACGGTCTTGCCCTAAAGTGGAAAATACAAGTTATCACTCTTTTTTGTATGCACTCAGCCATCATTCAGCGACAGCACAACTATTCCAAAAACATGGTAGACACTCAATATCTAAAACTTTGATTTTATTAATATACAAACAATTCTATAAATGAATGTTTCAAGTGTCATTGTGGGTGATTTTAGCTGGTTGTGGGTTCCACACCTGCTCTTTTAGAAAGATGCTAATCTGTCTCATCTTAAGAGTATCAAGTTTATTAATTACTTTAACTGCATTATTTATATTTTCTAGTAAAAACTACACTAGATATCTCAAGTATACTCTGATATCTCTTTACCAGGCCTTGGGGTTGAGAGTGACTTTTAGGAAGTTGATGGCTCCTTCAGACAGGCCAGGATAGCAACGACTGAACTGAATCTTTCCCTTTCTGACATTGCGATCCCTCTCCCAGTTCAGCTCTGCATGAAACGGGTTGTCTGCACTCAGCCTGACAGGGGGAGAATAACAATAAGGCATAATAAATACTTTGATTCCAAGGAACAAGTGGAGGGGGCATTGAAAGAATGGAAGAATCTATGATTTAAAAAAATATTTACTATTATTATCTTTAATTTGTGCGCATGCGTAAGTGTTTAAAATCATTTGGTCACTTACATGATGAACCCCAGAACACCCAGAGCCCATATGTCTGTGGCAGGTCCCACACCTTGCCCTTCCAAGATTTCCGGAGCTTTAGGAAGGACAATGTAAACTGTCAAACAGGACACAGACAAACATCCTCCATGAGCTCAGTCCAAACACCTGAACAAAAGGGGTCCAAAAGTCTGAAAGCACTGGTGAAAATGGCTGCAAAGATTACGTTTTGACAAAACACTTTATAGTGCCATTCCTAAATTTTACTAGTGACCAAAAACATATAACTTGTGCTAAAAGTCTGCATTAGTTATCATTGTGCTTTGGCAAAAGAAAAGATTTGGGCCAGAATTAACCTCTACATCAGAGCTTTGAATAACCTTTGCTCTCCGTCATCTCTTTGATATGTTCAATGTTGAGCGCCTGCCCGGGTGTGAAGGCTTGGGCTGAGCCTAGATCAACGATCTTCACCACGTTGCGATCGGTGACCAGCAGGTTGTCGGACCTGAGGTCCAGATGGACAATGTGACGGCCATGCAGGTAGTCCACTCCACTCAGAATCTGCCTCAGGAGTTCACTCACATCCATCTCTGCATACATCTCCCTATAGGACACAAACATGGCCTGACTACAAGCTCTAAACAGTGCTCCCAAAAAGTATATACATCTCTCAGACCTCAATTCAAGTGAGCAGTGTTGTAACAAAGCTACTTTTAAAACAGTACCTTTTTCTCCAAATATATGGCAAATGTTATATTATTAAAAATACATTTTGTCTCTGTTTTCAACAAAAAGGTGTTTCATTAGTGTTAAATTGCCACAAGTGGCATCGATATGCAGGAGACTCACAGAGACTTGGAGTAGCTTGGAAAGTAGCTAACTGCTACTTTAAAACAGTAACTAGGCAGTAGCTAAGATACATTTAATTATAAGTTGCTTGTAAGTCAATTTAAAAGTAGCTTCCCTAACACTGCAAATGGCATACCGCAGTTTTGTCAATACAAATATTTAACTAAATTACATGCTATTGCCTAACATAACTTTAATCCACAGAGAAACCCAGTAACATAGACAAAACACATCTGCGTCAAATTGTAACTTATATTTGCAAATTTCAGCCGCAAGATTACAAGGATGCATCGGTTCCTCTAGGAAATCAGTCTGCTGCCAATCACCAGGTGTTGACATCTATAATTGCAGCTTAAGCAGCATGAGCTCCCACCTGTCCGCCAGGTTGTAGAGAAGCTCTCGTCCAGAGCAGAGCTCCTCAATCAGCACCAGGCAGGAGGGGGTGAGGATGGCAGCGTGGAGGTGGACGAGGTGAGGGTGGTTGAGCCTACGTAGCAGTTGGTACTCCCTCAGCACCAGCACCCTCTGCTCTGGCCCATATGGGGTCAGTTTTGCAGTCAGTGGCCGGGTGCTTCTGCTGTCCTCACACTGCACCACCACACTGAAGCGCCCCCTAGGGGAAACATAAACCAAGGGATTGTAAATCTTCTGAGATATTTGTGTCACATGAGTTCTGTGCCCGCTGCTAAATTGTTATTTAAATGTGATTGGCAGGACAGCTCAAAAATTTGTGGATATGTCAGAAATTTCAAGTCAGACTAACAGATTATTTTCTAACTGTCTGGTCATCTTAGTCAAACATAATTTCAACTGTTAATACCAGGGTTATTCGATTACAAATTCACTTGGGTCAGATTTTCAAAACAAGAAAATAAACTGTGCAAGACATTTTCAGTGACCAGCAAACAGCAAGTAAGGACAGGTCATGTTTATTCATTGCTTCCCCTTACAATTGGTCACATTTTGACACTGATACATCAATTAATGGAAAAAATGAAACAATAAAAAGTTATAACAACATAATTTGAAGTAGTAGTAATTATTTTTCCATTTTTGATAAAAAAATAAACATGCTGTAGAATGTAACAACAATGCCACAGGAATGTCCTGTACAAAAGACCTCTATGCCTTTACAGGTATACAGCAATTTATACAGCTCAGTACAAACCTGTCTTGCATTCATAGTTTGTACTGCTGTAGGAATTTATGTAGGAATTTCTGAAGGTCTGTGATATGTTTTTTCTTGGTTTTTCTCTGTGTTTCTGACAGGACTATTCAGATTGATTTTGGGCTACCATTTGAATAGACCGGGTGTATACTAACATGAATACCCAGCATACCTCAGCATGTTTAAGGAAACCTGAAATCTGATGTGAAGGGAACCCGTCCATACAGTACCTGTTGATTTCAGACAGGAAGCTGTATGTTCTTTCTGAACCTAAACCTCCCGGCACGGTGACCTTCGACCCAGCAGATTCCGCCAGGATTAGAGGAATATGAGAGTCTTGGGAAAGAAAAGATATACAATACAGATGAATCATTAATTCTTCAGATGACTGTAATAACATTTCATATTTGCCTACCTTCATAGGGAGCTGTCATGAAAGCAGGGGGTGAAGGGTCACTAAAAGGTCCTGAGCCTTTTTTGGTGATGCAGGCCACTCGAAACATATAACCTGGACCTCTAGGTAGTGCATTAGCTATGTAACAACTGTCTGTAACCTTGTCAGACAGAGTTCTCCATTCTCCACCTGCAAATAAGAGCAGCTTTGGTAGTAAATTATGTTCATACCTTATCCAGAGCAACTAACATTTACTCACTTACAGCTATTTACAGGGACGGTATGGATTTTAACCAGATTTATTCTTAGGAGGCTATTTCAGAACAATGTTTAATATAGCCAGCAATTAAAAAATATTTACCTAATGGTTACCTAATAAATCCTGCTTTCTGAAATATGTGCCATAAGTGTGGTAAAAAGGAAACATTCTCAGTTGTCTAGCATCTGGCATGAATGTTCCTGTAACAGTATCAGCTCTTACCATTTTCACTGTGCTGTAGGCAATAAGTGACTAGACCATGGTAGGACGCTGACTTCCAGAACACAAGAACTCCACCTCCGGCAAGTTGTATCACATCTGGCCGAGATAGCCTGAGAGACATTTCTAATAAAATGTAGAATTTCTAATGAAGCTTTGTTTGAAAATAAATATTAAGATAATCAATGTTGGAAAGGGCAAAAGTTAGTTTTTCTAATCAATCTTTGTGTGTGTTTGTGGACAGAATGATCATGCTTATGGCTATCCATTGGAAATCTATTTATTAGAATGTAATACCTTTGTTCTTCTTAAAGCCTGGCACTTTGAGAGAGAAGAGCTTAGATTTCTTTTGAGGGCTTTCTGATGAGGCAACGCATGGAGAACAGTCAGAGGTGAGGTTGATTTCCTCAAGAGGAACAGGATTCTTTACAATTGGCCCTGAAAAGAAACAGATATAATGTGCATTTAGGAATATTTGTCTTGAAAGACCATGACAATGACAGATGAAAGCTGCTGAACTTGAAGGGTATGACTTATAAGACAGCTGTCCTGAGAACTGAGAACAGGCACCTAGTATATTTATTGTGAATGAGGCTCATAAGTACCTCTACTTTCATCCTTCCCCTCTTTACTGGACTGCTTTGTGAACAGCTTGGTGATGCTAGAGGCTGATGCTCTCATCTTCTTTCTCAAGGCCATTAGAGGAGTTTTCTGCTGGGGTTTTGCACCTTCGCCCACCTTCTTCACTGATTCGTCCATCTGAGAGCTAGAGTGCCCTGTCCAGGACTGCCTACGAAAGATCTTCAAGATTCCAGATTTGGCTGACTTCCCACTGGGGGGTTTGAGCTGCAGCACCGGGGCAGATGCGTGTCTCTGAAGCGCCTCCCTGTTGTCTGGGATTACTGGCACAGGACGTATTGGAACTGCAGAGGAGCTCCTCCTCAGTGTTACCTCACTCTTGACTGTATGTGTGTCAATGTTTCCTGAGCCAAATGTTCTGCGTTCTGATAGGGTTTGTCTTTGACAGAACTGGTCTCGACCTTTGCGGAGAGACCTCAGAACCTTCTCCATGTCCTCATCGTCCGAGTCCTGTGAGAGGGAGTACTCGGACACCTTTTCAGAAGCCTGAGCATTCAAGTGTTCATCCGATTCGTCATACTCTGTAGAGCATCTTCTTGAGAAATGTTGTTGGCTAGAAGTGAGACCCTCAACAGAACCCATTCTGCTGGAAGCCGCAGAGTCCTGCTCAACCGTAAAAGAGCCAGCAAGAGAGAGTTGTGAACCAACAACATTCTTCTCTTCTTCCAGTGTTGCTTGCTCAACTTCCTCAGATTTTGATTGGCTGTCCTCCAGTTGAGAACCGGTGGTGCTGATTGGCTGCTGCCCCTTGGTAGTACTGTCGGAATCTGCCATGACCCCAGGGCTGTGTGTTGGAAATGCTTCAAAGGTCCTCTCCATTGAGAGCTCCAAAGTTTCGTCTTCCTCTTCATCAGTGAACTGTACATCCTCCTCCTCATCATCTCCCAGCTTCCTGTGTTCAGCAGAAGCTGCTACTCGTCTTGCCGATTCATCTAACGATCTGCTTCTTCTCTGGATGTTTGCATGGATAGGGCTTGCTGCATCATCAAACGAGCAAGACTTGAGCATGCCTGAATGGGCTGACCCCCTCCTCTGCCCACGTCCAGCTTCGACCTCTGGAGAGTCTTCCACATACTCGATGAGCGGTTCATTAAGCCTTCCTGACAGGCTGGAGCGCAGAGGTTTGCGGCCTCGCTCCTGTTTCTTGGCATGAAGCTTGTCCCGGAGTGTCATGTGACGGGCGGACATGGGGGATAGTTGGTGGGAGCTGCTGTAGAAGGTGCTTTTGATCAGGGTGCCACGTGGAATGGGAATTCCACTGGGAGACTCACAGATGTCTCCCGAGTCTTGCTCAGGGGAACCTGAGGGCCCCGATCTGGAGGGTAATAGCAGTGGGCCACTTAGTGCTCTACCCTGACTTGTAATCACATCATTGTCATTTCTACTTTGACTCAAGGTCTGCCTGGGGAGGTAATTGTATGGGTCATATTCGTCTTTGTTGTCTTCTTCCTCGCCTTCCTCTTCCTCCAGGTCAACTGGCTGGAAAAAGCCCCAGGCATCAGCCTCATCATACTCAGAAGAGGATGTGCTGCTGAGGGAAGTGCTGCTAAGGTTATGGGGGTCTCGAGGGGTTGTGACTGAAACATTGCACAAAGGGGCATCCAGCAGCTCTGGAATCGGCCGCAAGGTCAGGACTGAGCCAAGACATGTTAGAGAGCGCTGAGAGAGAGAGATACAGAGAGAGAGGAAGTGAGACGGGGACAATAGTAGGAGGGAGCAATCGAAGGGGAGAACAAGACCTTTTAATTAGCCTACAGAAAAAGTAATTAAGGAACAAATAATTTACCTGCCATTTTCTTCTGGAGATAAATGATTTGAGTTTTTTTGTATCAATATTGTCAACTTCCTCAGCTCTGTAGTCATCCTAAAAAGGTTTTAAAACATAATTTCACAAACTCACTCAGAAAACATAAAGCAATGTTTTATGCATATTACATAACACAGCAGACCTGAAACCACTCATGACTCAGACATTCTGACGCTGAAGGTCTCATCCTATTGGGAGAAAAACAGACCAGCACTTAATATTATGATGCATGTTATGTTATTTTAAAACACAACTACTGTACAGTCACGGTGCCAGCCTTACTCTGGATCAGGGTGTAGAATTGTGCGTAGGAAGTCTTGTGCTGGGTCACTCCTGCTGGTGATCTCAGGTATGTCCCAGTAGAGGACTGCTTCTGCCACCTTCATCAGTGTGGCCCGATCATTCTCACCAAAGAATGGGCAGTGTCCCGTCAGACTGTCCAAAATAAAACCAGTCATTACAAATGCACTGATGAATAAAATTCGAATTAAATCAGAATATAAAATATGTATCTACATGTAACCTCAGTTGTCATTAAATAATGCAAAAGAACATAAAATTTGCTGATATGAACTGCATTGTTCTTACCATAAGTAAGCAATGACACCCACAGACCTGAAAATAAAATAAAACGCATGTAACAAATACTCAACAATACATTTATATAATCAATAAAACTGAACTGCATTAAAAATAAATGTACTACCAAATATCTGTTGCTGTTGTTACAGGTTCCATGTGCACAATTTCAGGGGCCACAAATTCAGGCGTCCCAAGCACACTGTATTGGTGCCTGGAAGGGTCAATCTCCTGACAGAAACCAAAGTCACAGATTTTGATCTCATCTCTGTCTGGAGAAACCATCAGAATGCTGTCTGTCTGTAGGGCGACAGGGAAGACTATTATAATCATTTAACTGGTTCTAATTTTGAAGTATTTTTATGGAGTGACATGATTATAGTCTTGAAGTGGCCAACTGGTTGAAATACACACTTTGATGTCAAGATGGAGAATATTCATGTTGTGAATATATCCAACACCCTCCAGAATCTGCTGAATGTACAACTGGACCTGAAAGAGATGAAGACATTGAAATCAGGACAGGCCAATAACAAGGTGCTTCATCCACCATTTGTTCCTTAATTTGTGATTAAGAAAGCTAACACATTTAAATAGTATAATATTATACAATTGTAGAATTGAAGAAAAGCAGTAACTTAATGTTTTGCACAAACATGCATGCAATAACATTTGCATAAGAGTTCTCTTTGGCAGTCAGTAGATTCTGTTCTTACATAAGTTACATGATTTTAAATCAATTTAAAAATCAATGTGGATATTTATTTTAACCTCTTTCTCTGTGACTGATCCTTTTAGTAACAGATGATCCAGTAATCCTTGGGAAGAGCAGCTATAAAAGCAGAATTACAGCATGTTTAGATGTATAACAGTATAATTGTAATTCTTTACTTATTAGCAAAAAGCGTTTGAAGTGCAAAAGGTCTATAAGTCTCGTATTTAAAGTTTTATTCATTTTCAAAGCAATCTCAAGCTAAATATTCTCTCATGCAATTGCCAAACATCTTTCTTTTCTCTCCATATTTAGTTTTTTATGAGCCAACTATCTGACAACACATAAGTTTGAGAAGAGAGGAAGTAGTAATGGTCAGTACATCTCAGTGATAAGGATGAGAGTCCGTCGTGTACAGAAGCAGTCTAGCAGGCAGGTGAGTCTGCAGTGGGCCAGCCGAGACAGCAGGTCTCTCTCCTGAAATGCCTGAGTCCTTGTACTGCTCCTCAGAGGTATGAACTTGGCAGCAAAAGCCTCACCACTGGCCCTGTGAGTGACCCTCTTCACCACCCCGAACGTCCCCCTGCAGATTGCCACAGTCAGTGAGTGTGACTCACAAAATGAATGAATATTGTCTTGTATTTTGAAAGAAAAGTTACTGGAGTTAGTTATCTACTCCCCAACACTGGCCACAAATCTCTAAGTTACCTCCCAATCTCTTCATGGACCTCATAAACTGAGTGAAGCTTCCTCCTCTTTCCCAGCTCCATCTCTCTTTCCACCACCTCCTCCTCCTCTTCCACCTCCTGGCCCACCAACTCTGAACCTGAAATAAGATATTATATGTCATTAATATATTTTAGTTTTTTTTTTTAACTCGTGGCAAAGTTGGAGCATCTAAAGGATGACAGAAAACAGATTTTTGTGAGATCTTCAGGGTTTCTCTTGAGAGTTCTCACCCATGGCCACTGTGAGCTGGGCATAGCAGGAGACATGTCCTGAGCTGTTTGTGGCTTTGCAGGTGTAGGTGCCACAGTCGCTAGAGCTCGTGCCCAGCAGTGTGAGAGAACATCGGGCTCCTCTCTGTACTAGTTGTGTGTGTTCACCTGATAGGAGCTCAACACAGTCCTGCACATAGCAATGCAGAGGATTATGGGGCAGACCAGAGCTGTTGTGAAAATTCTAAAAATAAATTAATGAATGAATAAATACTACTTCTAGTACTTCTACTACTACTAATATTAATAGTAATAACATAAACTTTAAAGAGCAAGACAACACATGGCATGGTTACAGCTCTTTTATTTTATTACATTTAACACCTGAAATTTGAATAACCGACTCAGGATCAATAAATGATAAGAAAAGGAAATCCTTCTGTACCTTGTACCACTTTATGTCTGGAAGGGGCTGTCCAGTAATGATGGCAGAGAAAGTTGCAGGTTGACCAGGTTTCACATGCAGATCCTCCATACACACCTGAACCACGGGAGGATCTAAAAAGACACACTTACTGATTTTTCCATTACACTTTAAACTTACACCTTACACTAATGTTGCATTCTCAGAGCAGCTTGACTTTCAATGCTTATGGCTGTCAATGCTTGTTTTGTTTTGCCTGAGGATGTAGAACATGTGTACTTTCCAAGATTTAAATGTATTTAAATGTATTGTTTAAACAGATTTTATTAGTCAAATATAATAGGTTTAAACAATACCTAAATCTATTATATTACTTCTAATTTAATTGATAAATTGTTTCTAATTCTTGTTTACCTGTGAACTCATCTTTCTCTGTTGATATAGCTGGTTCTTCCTGAGACTCTGTGGGAATGTCTTCTTCCTCCTCTGGGACGTCCACCTCTTGTGTGTCATCAGATCGAATCTCACTGCTACTTACCACGGATCTGAAACACAAACACATGCAATTAAAGGACAATTCATATTAAAGTTGCAATTGTAGAGTCCAGGCTCTATTACAAGCTACAGTTTGATTGATTTACAATTACAAATGTTCAAATTGGCCAAATGCCAAAGACAGAGATAAACAAATGCGAACTCACTGTTTGGTGGACCCAGACTGAAAAAATAACCGGAAGAGGTTCTTCACCAAAGTGCTGGACCAACCTTCTGATTCCATTGCTGCAGAAGACAGACACAGTCAGAATCTTCTAGAAGTGAGCAACTGGAAATTTTATGTCCCTGAACAAGACCCTTAACCCCAAGTTGCTCCAGGGAGACTGTCCATGTAATTAGAACTGTAAGTCACTCTGGACAAGAGCATCTAATAAATGCCTTGAATGTAAATTGAGGGCCAAATGCAGAAACTATTGGTGGATACAGAGGGGCACACAAAGCTACGCTCAAAGACAGTGTTTAATTGATATCTTGACACATTATTAGGTCTTAATCTTTAGATGAAGTGTTCAAATGAACACGCTGTTGCATAGGACTGAAGTATACGTAACATGTCTACTGCTCTTAAATGTATACGTGATAAAACAGATACTTACATTCATCAGTTCATAAACACAAACAGCACATACACTGTCAGACAGGCATGACTGTGATTGTTGTATTGTAAAACACACATATATAGACATTGACATTGTAGAGCTAAAGGCAAGAATTTAGAAGAGCAGGATAAGAACTTGCCACAATACCTGACTAAAAGCACATAACCAAGTTTGAAAATAAGGGAAGTTGCAAGTTAGCTGGGTAAGTGAGCGAGAGAGAGAGAGAAAAAAAAAGAGAGTCAACAGGAAGCGAGAGATTTGCCAACAGCGCTGGATCATCTCGGTGAGAACACTTACATGAAGGTGGCTCTGATTGGATCTTTATTCTCCTGTTCTGGGACTAAAAAAGGAAGTGGCATGGAGAGAATGGGGTTAAACAGGATGGACGGATGAACATGAACGTTTCCCAAAAAGTCACTCATGACCAGTTTCAGTAACATGAATGACTTCAAGCTGTGACAAGAATGATTGTCTGATGATTGTTTGAGTGGAATGTTTTATAAATGAAAATTATAACACACAGCACTATTTCAAATACATGCAAATGAGTGAGACATAGATTGTAATTCCAATATTTCTCTGATTATAGGATGAGATGGTGTTATGGTCTAAGAAGTAGAGAGACCCTTATAATGACTTGTTTTGGGTGAAGTTTTCTTTGAAAGCACAGCTATCAGAGATATGATCTTTAAATATTAATAAAGTTCTACATGAAATTTATGAAAATTACAGGACCAGTGAGAAAAAAAATTAACCAGAATTTTGAATGCAGGCAAGAAAGTATTGCATGAGCATGAAAAGTTATCCTAGGAGCACAAGAAATTATTTCTGCTATTCACATGTATACCCATGTACTTTAGGACATGAAAACATCTAATTCTCACACAAGAACAAATCGAGAGTCCCTGTAAACTTCTCGTGAGCATGTGAAAACCACATGCTCACACAAAACTGCCATTTATATTTTTCTCACTTGTCCTATTAGGAACTACATAGAAAGTCTAGAGTTAGGAATGGTTTAAAAAATAAATTAAGTCTGTGTTATGAATTTGTGCATGCCACACGTTTGAGGTATAATGTTTGCAATTCCATGATCTCAGCTTAACTGACCAGCTGAGTCTCATGTCAGGCTCTTGAAAATGCAAGAGAGTAGCATGAAACGTTCTGTGGATGCTGGGTGAAAAACAGATGAAACTGCTGATGGTGTATAGGATGGCAAAGTGGAGCCAGGATATGACTGAAGTGAAAAGATACGCAATCTGCCCTGCCCCTGTGTGCCAACTTTGGCATACAGAAATAACCTCTAAAGGAATCCACCTGCTTTGAAATAAAAGTTATTCATAGTGT
The DNA here is from genome assembly GCA_032718565.1 of Distichodus sexfasciatus. Taxonomy (NCBI): domain Eukaryota; kingdom Metazoa; phylum Chordata; class Actinopteri; order Characiformes; family Distichodontidae; genus Distichodus; species Distichodus sexfasciatus. The sequence goes on from JAVGVS010000134.1 coordinate 434,311, forward strand.
CTAATGTGGGCATTCATACCTGATGCTGAGCTCATTTGTGGCTGGTCTTTAAGTTGGTCAGTCACACAGCGGGGAGGAGAGTAAAGCTGGGCTTTGCACTTGGCACTGCCCACCTGATTTGAAAGCTAAAACACACACTCAGTGATGCACAACAATACAATCCATTTTTTCAAAAATACTTAAGGATCTGTCCTCAAAGAAGTTCAATAAAATATGGCAGTAATAAATGTAAAGTGTAGACACTGGGTGTTTGCTGATTAAATTTGTGCTAGGTTTCAGATCTGAATTAAATTATGATTAAATTTATCATGAGAGTATGGTATGTTTAAGATTTGGATTAGATTGTGGTTATATTTAGGTTAAGGACTAGGCTGTGGTTAGGTTTTTTATTGTAGGACGATTTTCAAATATAAAGAAAGTTTTGCAAGTTCAGCAGTGTGTGCGTGCATATATGTTTGTGTGCAGCTACCTCACACTCATATTGCCCCAGGTCTGCCTCTTCTCCATTCTTTATGGTCAGCATGAGGACACCTGTCTCCACATCACAGTGAATCTCATATTTCTCACTATTCTGCAGCTCCCTGTCATCCTTAATCCACCTGTCACATAAATCTACTTTAAACCTCTGGCCAGAATAAATGTAAACAGGCTGTTGGATGTATGTGTCAACATGCAGTGAGAATCACCTGACAGTGGGCAGGGGAATGCATCCCGTTGAACACTTGAGCTTCACATCTCGGCCTTGGACCAGTGAAGTGTTGTGAAGTTTAGTTGTAAAACTTGGAGGCACTGTGGGAAGAGAATATCTATTACTTTTAGAAATGGTTCAAATTACAGGGGTATTGAAGGGATCTGACCCTCCCTGACAAAGAATCAGACCCCCTCAAAAGATGAAAATATTCAGTATATTCTTTTGTTACTGTAAAAAATGATATTTTTATATAATCGTCCCCTTCACCTTCTCACAATTTACAGTGAACATAGGCATTTGTCTGCCTTTATGGCTTCAAATGTTTACAGACCCACCTTCAACAGTGATCTTAGCCAAGGTGCTGGCACTGCCCATGCCACTAGTTGCATAACACATGTACTGGCCAGAATCTTCGATTGTAACAGAATGCAGAACTAGATTACAGGCACCTGAGTTTCCCTCAGAGATAATGTGATGCTGACCGTCTTTCACTGCAATCCCATCTGTAAAGGGAAAAGTCACTGTAATATAGTCTTGATTATGAAAAGCAACATTTTGCTTCGTATCCCCCTAATGCTTTAAAGCAAGTTTACCTTTATACCACATAATTTCCGGTTTTGGGGTTCCACTGACTTTACATGTCAGTTTGATCGTCTGTCCAAGTTTAGCAGCAGTGTCCGTAAGAACCGACGCAAAGCACGGTGAGGCTAACAACACAGAGACATTAATGAATGATCCAACAAAACGAGTTCTTTATTAGATACTGCTTAAGGATATGTAATTGGATGAATGTTGTGCAAATAGAGTTATGGATTGGAATTTTAAATGTGCTTATATCTTATATGCACTGGACATGAGTTTTTCAGCAGAGTGCCTACAAGAGTACCCTCAATTTAAGTAATATTTAACTTCAAGAATTGTAATGAAATAATTTCTGCTAAAAATATTTGGAAAATAAATATGAAAGGAGATGAAGACGAAATGAAGACTAATCATCTTTAACCCTGAGCTCAGAAAGTAAAATCCACATTGTTAGGTGAGACTGGCAGGTGATTTGTAGTCACTTCTCCAGTAATTTGAAAATATATTTTAAAAACAACTTTCAGTCTTTAATCAACAAAATGCTAAGCTTTAAGTAATGCATGGGATGCTAATTTGATTTGTATACGTTTGATTTATGTGAAGCGCTGACAGGGTTTGTAATGTAATAAAAAAAAATTAAAAAGTAAAGTAAAATTAAAAGGTGCTGAAAAGTTTTTAATGTTAAAAATTATTTTGACTGGTGGTGTATACATCAAATATTATGCAAACTCACTCCATGGTGGAAGTTTGCTACGCTGCTGAAGGTCTTGGAGGTCTTTGAGCCAGGACAGCCGGGTGAGCACTGAGGGAGCTTGAAGGGTAATTTTTCGGACTGTACCTCGATGTTCATGCCACAGAGACCAGGATCTGTCATCAGCTTCTACTGTATCCTTCAGATTAACATCGCTCAGCTGTCGGAAAACAAAACTCTTGACTCTTTGACTGGAGACAGACAATTAGAGATTTAGCGTCTGCATTTCAACACACTGCTAACATTTACATTCATGACATAGTTCATATACATGAGTGCAGTGTGGTCCAAAAAGAAAATATGTTCCTCATGCTAGGACATGTAGACTTAAAGCAAAAGCTCAACCAAGTTACAACCAGCGTTGAAGTTAATACCATTCCAGGCTTGATCAGAGTAACACATCAATAACAATATAGACAAGAGGAAACAAATGAAAAGCTGTAAGATGATGAAAATTCTACACAGTTACACTGATTATAGGAGAGAATTCCAAACTAGTTCTACCTTCATTTTGTTCTTGAACACATAGACCTGAAAATGTGTGTTCAAGTCTCTTTTCTGTTTGCAAAAGATCAGACAATCCTTGAAAAGGAGGACATGGCGGTGGTGACCTCTCAGGGAGATTTTGGTCCCAGGCGCCTCCTCCCATACCGTGAAAGAACCCTAGGATAAAAACAATCAGGGCATCACTCACATAAACATAGTGTTGCTGCAGTTATGAAATCTTACTCCAGAAAGCTAAATTTATAAAATCTTCTAATCATTTCTTGCATGAATTTAATGTTTTTACATTAGATTCTTATATATGATCCAAATAGAATCTGACTTGTAGAAGTTAAACAAATAATTTATTTATACAAATAACATCGTAAGAACACCACTGGTAATCCATTTATATTTTTAGCTTTTTGCAATTGCAATTTTGTGACACTGAATTTACTCCCAATCTGGTTGCAAAAAGAAACCTAACTGCAAAAACAGACAGAGTTGATAGATCACCTGTCTGACCAGTTCCCCAAGTCCTTTGAGAGGTGCCGGGTAATTTTCAATCAGCGAGACATGCTGCAAATTCTCTGCACGCCAAGGCAGACTGGATACTGTGGAGAAAGCATCCTCTAATAGACAACAGTTCTGTCCAGTCTTTGCTTTATTCCTTATGAATTCCTGTAGATAAACAAACCAAGCCTTAATTACTCAATTACTTGAATTATGTTATGAATGAACATGAACGTGTTCTCAGTAGTACCTTAAGTAAAGTCCTGTATGTCTGAATTCTCTCTTGTGGCCTCTGCAAATAGATGTTGATGCCAAACACTTGGCTATCCAGATGTGAAAATGCTGTGTTGGCATATTGCTGGAACAGAACAGGAGGAAATGTAAGCTCACTGCCACATGAATGTCGATTTAAATACCCTTGAGCCTTCATAGGATGAGAAATCTGTGCTGATGTTATTCTTCACAGAGACTTGCCTTAAAGAAATACTGAGTGTTTTTGTCTGAGATGCACACTTCCGCTTGTGACTGTCCTGAAAAATACTGAAGATACATCTCAAAATCTGGAGCGTAATTTACAAAACACTGGGCCACGTCGTCATCAGTAGTACACTGGCAGAGTTTGGGCAAAAAGCAACTGAAAGGTGGAAATATAGAGAATTATCGGACAGTTTAATTACAAATGATCAGTGAGGTAAAATCACAAGGGAGAACAAGTTTAATCACCCATTATATGCATCAATAGACAATGTTCTTTCTACTGATGTAGACAGGTACAAGAAAACCCACAAAGCACCGTGTTCCCAACCTTAATTTGACAGTATTTATGCAACAGATTATGAATCTTCTGTGGCAAAATGACATGTCAAATTAATTCATTATCTGAATCTCTTAATCCCTATAAGGGTTGGATGGAGGCCTATCCCAGGACTACGGGCACAAAGCGGTGAGCAAACCTGGGCAGGCGCCAACACACAAACACATGTATGGGTCCAATTTTTAGAGTAACCAATCAACCTCTAGGGCTTTTTGATTGTTTGAGGAAACCAGAACACCTGGAAAAAACCCACGGCAACACGGGGAGAGCACACAAACTCCACACAGAAAGACCCTACAGTCGAACCAGGGAAAGACAGAGAATACAGAACAATTCTAAGAACATTTTTGAACATATATACTTCTTGAGGCCACTTTACCATTCATGAAAGCTTGTGATGTCCTTTATGTTACGGAATATGTATTCTTTTTGGCTCAGAATAGTGAGCGGCACCTGCGAGTTTGTCTCTACGTAAAGCAAATGGTGCTCCACAAAGAAGGTCATCTCTCCCACAAACTCTTTCTCACCATCAATCAGCCCCTTGATCAACTGACTGGAAAAAAAAATGTGGAAAACATTCACTTCTAGATTGTTAAAAAGTTGAGAAAATAACTTTTCATGAGCTCATTTCAAAGATTTTCTTAATGTGCAGTTGAGTGAGTTTAAATAGAAAGCAGTGACTCACCTTAAAGTTTTTCTGTATTCATCCCTGGGTGGTGTTTTTCTTACTTGATAAACATCTTTTCTATCTGGTTCTTGGGCCAGTGAAAATAGTTCCTTTGAGAAGACAAATCGACCAATCAGATTTCATTACAAGTATTCCAATTATTAATGTCCAAATAGTACTGACCCTTGTCTTCTTTTCAAGGTATGCAGGTGATAGCCATCCTTGGCGTGAAGGCGTGTTTTTTGTTGGTTTGGTGCGAATAAGCCACTTAACTGGATGAACAGAATCAAGGACCTCCACAAACTGACCTTCCTTAAGAATAAATGTCTCTTTATTAGCTCCGATGGGATGACAGTCTGCTTTGGCCAAATAGATATCAAACGTCTTGAAGGGGAAAAAAATTTAAATATATGAAAATTCTTACACTGTATGTTTGACATACACTGTACTTAGAACATTATTACCTCTCTTCTGTCCTCATCCTCATCCGACTCTGACAGTGACTCTATATTGGCTAGAGATTTGTGGGTATGTAGGTATTTGGGAGACGGTGATTTTCTTACTGACTCATCATCTGGAAATAAAGATATATAAATAGAGGACAAATCTGTGTATCAACAAGCATTTTAACATTTTTAAGATAAGACAGAACACCAGCATCAAGGAGGAAATGGCAAAAGGTCTGACCTTTAACTTCTAACTGTGAAGCAGTCTTTTGTATAACATGACTTTTTGCTGAACTTTGAGAAAATTGGGTTTCAGCTTCTGTATTTTCCGCTTCTATTCCTCTGTAAAATAAGGTTTATATTTTATTGAATGAACAATCTAATTCTGCAATACATTAGCTTAATACTTAGTTTGTCTTACATGGAGAGGTATCCTGCCTCTACATCAGGTGCAGTGTCATAGTCAGATGTGCAGGACACTAGAAAAGGGAAATAAAAGTGTTATTACTGTAAACTAAACCCCCAATCTTGATCGTATTTACTTATGGACACTCACCTGAACTGACCGAAACAAGACTTTTCCTCTTCTCCTGAATTTTACTGTAGGTGTCCTCAACTGGGAGATCATAGACGAGTCTGAGTGACCTCTCTTCACTGTTAGAGATCATTATGGCTTCCTTTTCTAAAACAGGTGGTTGTACTGGCTTTGGTGAAGTTTGGGACACAGGCTTCTTGGGATGACCCACAGTTACATTCCCGTTGTAACTGATTGTGCCAAACTTGTTAGCCACTTCGCAGGTATAGATTCCTGCATCTTTGGAAGTGACACAACCAACAACCAGCATGCACCTGCCATCTTCAGTGTGACTGACCTTGTGCCGTTTCCCCGATTTCAACTCCACATCATCTTTTATCCAGCGCACTATACTGGCTTTGCCCTCAATTACGCACTGCAGACAAAGATTGTCACTCAGCGCCACTGTCTGATTCTTGAACACCTCCTTAAAGACAGGGCGCATGTCCTTTCGAGTTTTATAGCCCTTGAAGGCAGCCTGGATCTTAATAGCTGCTTCTAGGAGTTCGGGCTCATTTTCAGCTGGCTCTTCAGGTATGTCTTCAACGTATTCTTCACCTGGGGGAATCTGAGGAGCTTTGGTCTGCTTTGTGGCTTGTATAGCTTCAGTAACTTTGCTGACTTGTTTGTTTGTTTCACCAGTCATAATGTGCATATCTGAATCCTTTCCCTTGATCTCATCTATCTTCTCTTGAAAATGAGGTTTTACTGTATCTGGGACCTTTTCCATCTGAGCTACTTGCTTTTCTTTTTCATTATTTGCATAAATCACTTGTGCCTGATATGTCTGATCTACAATATTTTCACTGCTGGATTTTTTGTCTACAAGTTTTGACAGTTTGTGCTGAGGTTTGCTAATGGATGGTTGGTTTTGGGGATATGGCTGCTTTCCACTATGAGCAATTTCATCTTTTATTTCTTGTCTTAGTATGATAGTCTCTGATGCATCTTTTCCCTGTGTCATCTTCTCAGCGTCTGAGTGAATTACTTGCTTGCTGGTTTTCTGGTGTGTAATATTTGTTTGTGGTAAATCGTCCTCTAAATCTTGCTTTATTTCCATTTGAGAGCCTTTATCGATTGTCATTTCATTTTTTTCCTTTCTATAACCCGCTTCTGCCTGATATGTCTGATCTACAATATTTTCACTTGGTGATTTTTTGTCTATGAGTTTTGGCATTTTGTGCTCAGGTTTGCTAATGGATGGTGGATTTGGGAGGTATGGATGCTTTACGCTATGAGCAGCTTCAGCTTTTACATCTTGTCTTTGAATGGTACTCACTGTCGCATCTTTCTCCACTGTTATCTTCTCAGTGAGATCCAGGTGTTCACCTTTGAAGGTCACACCCAAAGATGATTCGATGGCCACTGACTTATTCTTTGGCTCCTGGATATTGTGCTTCCCTTGGAGTTCAACATTTGCTTGGGTGAACTTTCCCTTATTGCGAGGTGGTGCTAGTGGCAGGGGTGCATTTCTTGTTTGCACCTCACTTTCTTGTTCTGCCGAATCTGTTGAAGGATCTTTCTTTTGCTTTTCCTCTAAAATCATTTTTTGATTTTTGTTGATGGAAATGTCTGCATGATTTAATGCCACCATCTCATGTTTTCTGCTATATTCTGCTACATTTTCAACTGGGGAAGAAGCAGTCATGCTGTTGTCTAGGGTTAACCTGGGTATCTCCTCCTTAATCATTGTTTGCTCCAATAATGTTTTGTCCTCTCGCTGCTGTATCATCATCACAATATGATCATCATGGCTTCCCTCCAGTTCATCTGAGATAGTGCCCACAGATTCCTGTTCCATAACTGGTCTTTTCTGTTCCTGAACACCACTTTGCGCAACAAGCACAGGGCCTTGTTGAGTGCCTTTGGCTTTCAAGCGTGGTGGCACCTGAGGGATGGTCTTATCTATGGTTGGCATTTCTGTACAGTGTTGACAAAAAGAATGAAAGTAAAACTTTGCTTAAAACAAAGAAAACATTGAATAGGAATGAAGGAAAATGTACCTTTTATAAGAAGAAAAGCAGTTGTCTCTAACTTTCCAACACAGCATTTGTAGGTGTCACTATCCTGGCTCTGAAGGTCAGGGATTTTAAGTTGTAGTTCACATTCATTCTGTTTCATCTCATATTTATGTCCTGACTGAAGGAGGGCTGAACCCTTCTTCCACTGAACAGAAACTCCTGGTTTTGAGAGCTCACAACACAGCAAGGCAGTCTCACCCTCCTCCCTTTCTTGACTTTCCAGGTCCTTGGTGAAGAATAATGGGTGTTCTGGAGTGGATAGTCATTATCATTATTGGCACTTAATGCCCATAATATTTGCTATAATTTAAATGCAGTTTACAACACAGTCCTTACAGTTTTGTTGATGGTGCCAGGCTTACAAAAGACATATTTGGACTTGCCTCACTGTCTTTTAGCTTTTAGCTAAGCTGGTTCCATTCTAAATCATAGAGCACTACATTAAGTGATACATTGCTTTTGTCGAATCAGAATTCAGGTGTTTTAACAAATGTGATATCCTTACATGTATCTACAAGTCTATACCACTACTTCTTGTGCAGGCAATAACCCACCTTTGACAATAATAGATGTTGTGGTGGCTAGACTTCCAACACAGCATTTGTAGAAGCCACTATCATTGCTTTCCAGGTCATAGATCTTAAGCTCATATTTACAGCCATCCCGGTTCATTTCATACTTGTTTCCTGGTCTAAGCAACACAGTTCCCTTCTTCCACTGCACTGAAACACCAGGTTTTGAGAGCTCACAGCACAGCAAGGCAGATTCACCCTCCTCCAACTCCAGACTCTGAAGCTCCTTGCAGAAGAATAGAGGTTGCTCTGGAAAGAACATAGAATATTCACTGTTAGTTCTAGTTCATCATTACTCTTAATCTTTAATTCTAATAAATAAATAGTATACACTATAATAAATAGTGGTCATTGACAAAAACACACACCTTGAACAGTAATAGATGCTGAGGTGATTAGACTTCCCGCATAGCACTTGTAAGAGCCACTGTCTTGGTTTTTCAGGTCATTGATTTTAAGCTGATGTCGACATCCATCCTGCTTTATTTCATACTTGTTTCCAGGCTTCAGACTCATTGTACCCTTTTTCCACTGCACTGAAATTCCAGGTTTAGAAAGTTCACAGCTCAGGACGGCGGCTTCACCTTCCTTTGCTTTGAGATTCTGAAGCTCTATACAGAAGAACAGTGGGTGATCTAAAATAAAAAAAAGGCAGATATGCAAACAATTATCAGGCAGTCTTTGCACAAATATGAATGCTCTTAAGATTTCTCCTATGAGTGGTTGGATTTAATGATATTTTGTGAAGATGTATGAATTTTCACTTATGGACATTGGTTTCATTTTATACCTTTCACTGTGAGATGGGCTGTGGTCACAAGGCTACCAGCACAACATTTGTAGGTACCACTGTCTTGGATTTTAAGATATTGAACATAAAGCTGCTGCCTGCATCCATCCTGCCTCATTTCATACTTGTCTCCAGGTTTCAGCAACACATTTCCCCTCTTCCACTGCACTGGTACTCCAGCTTTAGAGAGCTCACAGCTCAGAATAGCAGTCTCATCCTCTTTGGCTTCTTGATTTCTGAGTTCATTGCAGAAGCTTAAAGGTTTCTCTATACATGACAGAAAAAATGTTATTAACTTTGAAGAGTAAAACGGCAAATAATGACATGATAACTAGTCCCTATTAGTTTTTATTCAAAGTCAGATTTACATCATTTGTAGTGTCTAATTCATACATTAAATTCAGCAGTAATTCAGAAGATTTTGCGGGATTGCATGATCTAACTGGAAATGCTCAGATGATGAACACTTTAACAGATTTAGATTAGTTAGAAAATAAACATCTAATTTAAAGCTTGGAAAAACATATACCTTTTACATGAACAGTTGCTGAGGTCACAAGACTACCAGTACAACATCTGTATGTGCCACTGTCCTGACTTGTAACATCATGAATTTGAAGTTGTTGTTCAAATCCATTCTTCTTCATCTTATATTTGTCCCCTGGTCTAAGAGGCACTGACCCCTTTGTCCACTGCACTTCAACTCCCAGTTTAGAAAGTTCACAGTGGAGCACAGCACTTTCTCCCTCTTCCAGCTCAAGACTACGGAGTTGCTCACGAAAAAATAGTGGTTGTTCTACAGAGAATTAAGAAAACATTATTAATTTAGTCTTCTGTAAATGTTCAAAATAAAGAACAAGGCTCATATGAAACAAAGCTCAGTATCCCACACACCTTTCACATTAATGGATGCTGTTGTCTCGAGCTGGCCAGCACAACATTTGTACAATCCACCATCTTGATTTGTTATGTCATTAATTTTAAGCTGAAATTTACAGCAGTCCTGAGTCATTTCATACTTGTTTCCAGGTCTCAGCAGGTCTTTTCCTTTTTTCCACTGCAGTGCAACACCAGGTTTGGAAAGCTCACCATGCAAAAATGCAGTTTCGCCCTCCTGCACTTCAACACTCTTAAGCTCAGTTCGGAAAAGCAGTGGTTGTTCTGAAGTGGCAAATCCAACAATACCATTCATCATTTAAATTTTCCTCCAACTAAACATATTTGAACAGTTTGTCACCGGTGCTATAGTTTGGATTCACAAGCCTGACCTTCCTGAATAGTTTAGGATTTTATTTTGATAGGCTAGTCAAGCCAAGTGAAGTAACATCATCTTATTTTCAATCTACCAGGTAAAGAAATGTGACAATAGAATACTCAGCTATGTTAGAAAAAAAAATCTCTTTATAACACACAAGTTGGTTATGTACCTTTTACTTCCAGAGAAGCGGTTGTCATTGTGTCGCCTGCACAACATTTGTAGATTCCTCTATCTTGACTGGTCAGGTCAAGGACTTTAAGCTGCAATTCACAGCCATTCTGCTTCATCTCATACTTTTTCCCAGGACTCAGCAATACTGTTCCCTTTTTCCATTGCACCAAAATGCCAGGCTTGGAAATTTCACAGTGCAGTATGGCAGTTTCACCCTCCATTGTGTTTAGACTTTGAAGCTCCTTGCAGAAGAAGAGTTTTTGTTCTAAAATAGTAAATATTTCAACATGAGTCTGCCGCCAAATCATTTTGTAAATGTTTGAATTTGAACAGTTTTATTAAATTATTACTTTTTTTTTTTTTTTTACCTTTTACCATAACAGATGCTGTAGAAAACAAGCAGCCAGCACAACATTTGTAAGTACCACTGTCTAGAACGTTTAGGTCATGGACCTTAAGCTCTTGTTTACAGCCAATCTGCTTCATTTCATACTTGTTCCCTTGTTTAAGCAGCACAGTTCCCTTCTTCCACTGCACTGAAACTCCAGATTTTGACAGCTCACAGCACAACAAGGCAGATTCACCCTCCTCCATCTCCAGACTCTGGAGCTCTTTGCAGAAGAATATAGGTTGCTCTGAAAAGGACATAGAATATTCAGAATTTTCACCTTTAGTCATAATCTTTAATCCCAGCACATGATGTTCATTGACAGAAACACACACCTTGGACTGTAATAGATGCTGAGGTGACTAGACTTCCAGCACAGCACTTGTAAGAGCCACTGTCTTGGCCTTTCAGGTCATGGATCTTAAGCTGCTGTCTACATCCATCCTGCTTTATTTCATACTTGTCTCCAGGCGTGAGAATCATTGTTCCCTTTTTCCACTGCACTGAAACTCCGGGTTTAGAAAGTTCACAGCTCAGAAAAGCAGTTTCACCTTCCCCTGCCTGCAGACCCTGAAGTTCATCGCAAAAGAACACTGGTTGCTCTGGAAAGACAAATAAATCAATAAATTGGACTACATTTCAAACTCAGTACTGTTGAATGGAATTTGTAATTCAGGTCTTACTTTACCTTTTACATGCATTTTAGCCTTTGTCTCCAGATTCCCAGCACAGCATTTGTATATGCCACTGTCCTGATAATTCAGGTCATGTATGTAAAGCTCTAGGTTACAGCCATCTTGCTTCATTTCATATTTAGATCCAGGTCTCAACAGCACAGATCTCTTCTTCCATTGCACTGAAACTCCAGGTTTAGAGAGTGTACAATACAGAAAGCCAGTCTCACCCTCAACTGCTTCCACATTTTGGAGGTCCTCACGGAAGAACAAAGCTTGTTCTAGATAGAGCCATTTTTGATAAGAAATGCAATAAAACAATGTAGAGTAAGGCAACACATGATTTCACAAAAATACATTAAACCCAAATGGTGATAAAAATGCAAGTTAATCAGAAGGAACAACTACACATATGTAAAAAAGTAAGTGAAATAGAAAACAGCAATACCGGACCTCAATTAATAGTTTTCAGAAAACCTTAGTATTCATATTCATTCATCCATTCACTCTCTGAACCGCTTAATCCCAACTGGGGTCGCAGGAGGACCGGACAGAGCCATTGCAAGAAGTTGCATTTATGTATTAAAATATACAGTATTGGTCTGTAAACAGTTTATTCAGACCTAAATCAGAAACTTCTGGGCCACTAGGCAACATATAATTAAAATACTCTGAATAAGAACATTGAATATGAGATATTAATAATATCATGAAAATAATTAAACATTTTTACCATTTATTCATACCTTTTACACTAAGACTGGCTCTAGTTTCAATGCCATCAGCCCAACAGCTATAGGCACCACTGTCCTGAACCGTTAGGTCATGGATTTGAAGTCGCAGTTCACAGCCATTATGTTTCATTTCATACTTCTTTCCTGGTCTAAGGAGAGTAGGTCCCTTCCTCCACTGCACCTCAGCCCCAGGATTAGAGATCTCACAGCACAGGAAGGCAGTTTCACCTTCATCTGCGTGCTGATTTTGGAGTTCCTCACGAAAGAAGAAAGGACGTTCTGAGAGACAGATAATCCATAACCATGAGTTTCACCTTTGGTTACCACAATATATAGTGCATAAACATTATGCAGAAAACATTATAAAGAAAAGGCAATTTAACTAAGTCAAACAAATGAGAAGACAATGAAATTAGATATGTTAACTTATTTTACCTTTGACGACAAGTGCTGCTGCGCTTTGTGCATCACCCGTGTCACATGTATAAACCCCAGCATCCTCCTTTCCTACTCGATGTATTAATAGCAGGTTACATTTCCCTTCTTTACGAGGTTCGTATTTCTCCCCTGCCAGCAGGGTAACGTTGTTCCGTTTCCAGGTGACAGGTGTGCAATTATCCGAGGTAATGCATGATAACTTAGCAGTCTCACCCTCAAAGATGATCAAGTCTTTCACATGCTCTTCTATCAAAACTACACAGAGAGAAACATGGCTGCTTTTTCAGTCAGAAATACAGCAACAGACGGATGGGGATTATATATTTGAAATGTCTCTCCTCATGTGTTCTTTAATTAATCTTTAATTTTGGTTGATGAAAAGTAAGCCAACGACAAAGAAATGTGGAACTTCTGTGTTAGCCTTTATCTTCATTACAAAATGAAAATTAGTTTTCATTATTTCTTATGAACAGTAGCTTCTTTGGTCTCAGTAACCCATTTTCCAATTTCAGTACAAATTCTATAAAAATAACAATTACACATATAAATATATAGGATAGTATATATGTGGTTTAAGATATTATTAATAATATATATTTCACACATTTCAAGCATGCTTATATGGTTTCCTGAAATGCAAGGTTCATGTTGCATTTATAAAAATACATTAACATTAACATTATAAAATATTAAGAAACCTTTGCACTAAGGATAAAAGGTTGAGGTCCAAATAATAGAGTATCACCTTTGGGTTTAGCATTGACTTGTAGGCGGGCTGAAGTTCTCTCTTCTCCCACCACAAAGGCCACGGTACCTGACTCCTCAGGTGTGGTCATGGTGAGCACCAGGTGCTGTTCCCGACCACAACAACTCATCTGATTCATTTCATTTTCCTGTAGAATGTTGGAACCAAGCCACCACACTCCATCAGTAAAATTCTCATGTGAGAGCTCACACATGAAATGGGCATCTTCTCCTGCAGTCACGGTCAAGTCTCGCACCTCTTTCACTATCCTCACATGCTCTGAAAAAAAACATTATCCAGACACAAAAACACAAGATTTTTGTTTTGGAAAAGCCAATGCACAAACACTGTTCTAACACACCATTTTGAACTGGATAAAGGGCTAAAATTGGCATCGAAATATATTACAATAATAATATAAACATTCAATTGAATATACCTATCACTCTAAGAGTAGCAGATGTCTTTTTTCCTCTGGTACTGCATGTGTAGACTCCAGCATCCTCAGGCATCACTTTCCTGATCTCAAGCTCCTGAGTTGCACCCTTTCGGTGTAAAGTAAATCGCCCACCTTGTGTGATCTGCTTTGCCCCTTTTTTCCAGGACACAGGAGCATTGGAACTGGAGAGTAAACAACTAAAAACCACAGAGTTTCCCTCCATCGCTTCCTGATTCTGTAATTCCTTCTCAAAGAACACAGATGCCGCAGCTGGGGAAGAGCATCAGGAAAATTTTATTTGCGGAAGACATCCTTACTTACTTGAAACATGCTTTACTTACTTAACCTTCAAATGAGTTTCAGGTAATCGTAAATGGTTTTTGACATGGATTTTAAAGAATGTATAATTGTGTAGTATGTATAGTATGAGATGGGATGTGTATAGGAGGTTATTATAGGTGTCATCTCATACATTTATACATAGTGCCAATGAATTGGGTGTACTTTAGGTCAAATGTACACGTATAATACCAGTTTGTGGATTGCATGCATAAGGAATGAGAAACTGCCAATGAATGAGATTCAATAAGATAAACCTAATAAAAGTTTTTATGACCATTAGGTTTCTTTTGAAAAATATCATTCCATGGAATCTCATGTAGGCTGATATTTCTGTAGCACAATTACTGATTTGTAAAACTAATTCCAATGTACTCAGTAGTAGGTCAAGGTGTGCATAGTAGACCTACCCCTCACATTCACCTCAGCTGTAGTCTTTTGATCACCAATAATGCAACTGTATTCCCCAACATCCATGGGAAGGACATTCTTAATGTGCAACTCTGCAACAAATCCTTCTTGTTTCATCTTATACTTGACACCATCATGAAGTTCTTCTTCTCCTTTCCACCATTGCACAGGTGCCCCTGCTTTGGAAAGCTCACAGCGCAACACCACTGTACCTCCCTCAGGAGCCTCCTGGTTCTTCAGATTTTGTCTGAATGTGATTGGTGTTGCTAAATAAAGTATATGCATGTTGCACATAAGACATTTATCTTTCCAAAGACAATAAAGCTTTAGCTGCCTTAGAGGAACTTTGTCATACCTAAAACTTTGATACTGGCTGTGGTTTTCTGATCCCCACATATGCAGCTATAGACACCACCATCTTCAGGCACCGCCTTCTTGATAATCAATTCCTCAGTAGCGTCTTGCTGCCTTATCTGATACTTCAATCCAGATTTCAGCAGTTCATCCCCCTTTTTCCACTGAACGGAAATGCCTGGTTTTGAGAGCTCACAACGCAGAGTTACAGTGCTCTCTTCCTCAACTTCCTGGTTCTTCAGCTTCAATTTAAAGACGATGGGTGGAACTGAAAATCGCAGCCATAAAACAGTTGAGTGTGCAGGTTACATTACAGTGCAATCACATGCATGTTCTTGAAGCACAAAAAGCACTTTTCTGAAAGAACCAAGCAGATCTCTGCGAGTAGTTGAGGAGGTAAAATAATTAGCCATGAAACAAGAGGTTAAGGTTTAGCAAAATCCATTCCATCGCAAAGACTGCCCATGGAGAAACAACAGCGTCTACCAACTCTTGTAGATGTAAGTCAATGCAGTGCAGAAGAAAGCATGTTGATAAAGCACAAGACGAATATGAATGGAGGTTATGATCTCTAAAAGTTTGCTTTATAAATGCAAATCTACACAGCGCAGAAGAAAGCATGTCAGTTCTGCCGACACAGAATAGGGAAAAAAGTCATTGACGCTGAAACATATCACCCACCATTCTGAAACCTCCAATGCCTTACCCTGAACAATAAGCTCAGCAGTTGATTCAGAATCTTTTGTTTTACATGAATAGTTCCCAGCATCACTTTCCTCAATATTATGTATGATAAGTTTGTTGATTCTTCCTTCTTGCTGCATCTCATATTTATGTCCTGCCTTCAGAACCACTCTTCCTTTCCTCCAGTCCACCTTGGCTCTGGATTTTGAAAGCTCGCAAGAAAACACTGCAGATCCACCTTCCTTGAAAACTTCATTTTGGAGTTCTCGTTTGAAAGTAACTGGCAGAGCTATACAAAGCATAGATGTTTGACAGTGAAAATTTGTTTAACAGTGATCCAAAGGGTGAGATTTCATTCATTCATGGTACCCATAGCACTTAAACCTACCCTGAACACTGATTTCTGCTGTGGTCTTTTGTTCTCCAATCGTGCAGCTGTATAATCCAGCATCATCAATTACCACATCTCTAATGATAATTTCAGCAACTTTTCCCTCAGTCTTCATGTGGTATTTTTCACTCAAAGTCAGCACCTCCTGGCCCTTCCACCATTTCACCATTGGTCCAGGTTTAGACAGCTCACACCGCAAAGTGACACTACGGCCTTCGACTATCTCTTGGTTCTTCAGGTTTTGTTTGAATGTCACAGGTAAAGCTGAGAAAATGAAATTACAGTATTGAGTTGAACTGCACTCACTGTATGATCCCTGTTTGATGGCAAATCCATTGTCAGTGTTCAATACCATTGATTTTGATGGAAGCTTTGGATCTCTGGTCTGGACTTGCGCATATGTAGACACCACTATCTTCAGGAACTGCTTTCCTGATCACAAGCTCCACCTTGGTGGCTATTTGTCTCATTTGGTATTTCTCCCCAGGCTTGAGCAGCTCCTCTGCCTTCCACCATTCTACCTGAGCACCGCTTTTTGAGAGTTCACCACGCAATGTGACATTGTTTCCCTCCTCAGCCTCTTGGTTCATCAGCTCTTGTTTGAAAGTGATGGGAAGAGCTAAGCAAAGCAACATGAGGTTTTGAATCCAACCAGGATGCCACCATCTGTGAGCTATACCTCTGTACATGTGATCTCTTTCAAATGACAATGTTCCTTTATAAAAAGGCACAACATATGCTTGCAAAGTTAAATCAATGATATAGAAATCTGGTGAACACACTTAACTCTTACCCTTAACATTGATTGTTGATTCAGTACTTTTATCTCCGCAGACACATCGATAGACACCATTGTCTCCTGGTTGCGCTTTTCTTATTAAAAGCTCTACCGTCTTATCTCTCTGCCTCAACTGATACTTTTCTCCAGTCTTCAGCAGTTCCCCTCCCTTCCACCACTCAACACGCACTCCAGATTTGGAGAGTTCACAGTGCAAACTGACACTTTGTCCTTCTTGAACATCTTGGCTCTTCAGAGCCGTTTGAAAGGTAGCAGGGATTGCTAAAGCCATGACAAAATATTGGGTTTTAATATATACTCTAGTTTAAGCTTGTCAAAAGAAATGAACTATAATGTCTACTAAGAGATGGGTGTGAATAATTTAACTGGCACCAAAGGCCAAAGAAAAAGACTCAGGAATTGATTTTAAGCAAAAGTCACTTAAATTTGTCCAGAACCAGACTGAATGCTTCTAAAGCATAAAATAATGAAGAAAATCAGATAAAATATGCTTACTAAATGTGGTAAATAAGGGAAATTATGTTAAATATAATTTTATCCAAACAAGACCAGAATGTAAAAAATGTATTGTGCTGGTATTTCGTGTAGATCCATGGAAAAAGTTGGTTATTAAATGGGCACATGCTTATGAAAATGTGAAAATTCCTATCACATCTGTTAAGATATGATATTTACAATGAAATGAAAAGCTCATTTTTATTGTGCAAAATGTCTCTATATCCAACAAACACAAATTATCTTACCTTGCACTACAAGTTCAGCTGTCGACTGCGCATCTTTGGACTTACAAGTATATTTCCCAAAATCGTTTTCTTCAAGATTATTTATCACCAGTTTGGTTAATTTACCCTCCAGCATCATTTTATATTTCGCTCCTGGTTTCAGAATAACTCTTCCTTTCCTCCACTCCACCGGAGCTCCAGGTGTGGAGAGCTCACAGGTGAACACAGCACTGTCACCTTCTTTAGAAACCTGGTCCTGGAGCTCCCGTTTAAATGTGATGGGAAGAGCTGCGACACCATGAAGATTTTTCATGAAGATCCACTAAAGAATTTTCATATCTAATAATCTTAAGTGATATTTGTGTCCAAATGTCAAATTTAAGCAAATGTTCTGCTCAGTAATTATACCTTTAATTTTCAGCTCTGCAGAGCTTTTTATGTTTCCAGTAACACAGCTATAGACTCCACCATCATTGGGAAGAACATTTTTTATTTGCATCTCAGCCATTTTGTTTTCCTGTCTCATCAGATACCTCCCACCTGGTAGCAGTTGTTCATCTCCTTTCCGCCAATCCACGGGTGCCCCGGCTTTAGAGAGTTCACACCTCAGCACCACACTGTCTCCCTCTAAGGCTTCTTGGTTCTTCAGGTTTTTAATAAAGGTAGCAGGCACAGCTATGAAAATAACACCAATTACAATGCAAAAAGAAATCCCAAATGCATCCCGAGCGCAAGCCTTAACTAATGTATACCAACATATTAAATATTTTGTTTAACAAATTTCTAGATAGGTTCTACTTATTTTAAGTTCAAATACTAACTAAACATCAACTTAACATTTGTCTTATCTTAAAAAAGGGTTAAAGGAGCTGTATGTAAAAAAAAATATGGAAATGAATCATAGAATGAACCTAATATGTCACCAGAGATTAAGGAAACATGTTAATTTGAAATACTATCTCACTTTATCTGATCTCACAAATACTGATCTCACCAGAATACCACTGAGCTGCAGCTCTCAAAAAGGTCTTGACAAAAGCAGAAACAAAACAAGGATCAGCGTAAGATTTAACCAAGGTTGGCTAACTTGTATCGCCACTAGACGTAGCGATGAATATTTCAAACAGTGAATACAATGAATATTTTCAACAGAAGATCAACGTTATTCATGTTAGATCATAGATTGTAGCCCATGTGCAGGTGGGTCATCAAACCATCTGAATTGTATGAGAAACAAAAACGGTGACCTGTGATGGCTAACATCAGCATCATGTTTCGCTGAGACAGTGTTGTAACAGTGCAAACATTAGCCTGTTAATTATGCCAATACCAAACGGAACATTAGACACTAGATTGGCCAAATATGAGTCCTCATTTGGTTTTTGCAGGATCCGCCAACCTATCTAGCAACCTCAAGTCTAGGGAGCAGGGGGAAGGGAAACAATGCTAAACTATTTTGAATTTGACTGCACTACCAGTTTTGGCCACAATCTTACATACAGCTCCTTTAAGTCAGAAATCTGAACATTTTCAGCAATGTTATATTATATGCTAATATGTCTTATCACAGTTGGTGATCATGGAAATGAGATGTTCAGCTATTTAAAGGAAACATTATATTAAATGGCATTTTGTTTCCTTGCATAAACATTTTATACTACATTGTATATTTTTTTCAGTACATGATAAATGGCTGGCCATCTTACCAACAATTTTGACAGTGGCTTTGGTCTTCTGATCTCCACACACACATCTGTAGACTCCACTGTCTTCAGGAAGAGTGTCATTGATGATAAGTTCATGTGATGTGTCTCGTTCTCTCATGCTGTATTTAGCTCCAGATTGTAGAAGCTCCTCAGCTTTCCACCATTCTACTGGAACACCCACCTTGGACAGTTCGCAATGCAAGATCACTGCTTTCCCTTCCTCAGCTACCTGGTTCTTTAGCTTCTCTTTAAAGATAACAAGTTGTCCTATGGCAAAGAAATCCATCTTAATTTCTCAATTGTTCAGGAAAACATCACAGTGCAAACTAGACAATCCAACCTAAGAATATAAATCAGTAAATTCAGATAAAAGACTCAGAATGTTGTTCATATTTTGTAAGTTTTATTGCATTATACTCACTGGTAACAGTAACCCTAGCTGATGTCTGAGTATCAGCACATGAGCAGCTGTAAACATCACTGTCCTCTAACCTCAAGCAGAAAATTTTGAGCTCTGACACCTGGCCTCTTTGCCGCATTTGGTATTTTTCTCCGGACCTAAGAAGAACATCTCCCTTCCGCCATTCAACAGGAAGTCCGGGTTTTGATAGCTCACAGTGCAGTATGACGCTCTGTCCTTCTTCAACCGTCTGTGTTTTTAGCTTCTGTTTGAATTTGATGGGCTGGGCTGAAATAAAGCAGTATCATGAAGATAAGCTGGGTTTTTTTGAGATGATCATGCTATTTTTTATACTTAAAGCACAAAGAAAATAATTGAATTTGATTGATTCATTAATTGACTGATCACTCGTTCATTGATTGGTTGCATTGTGCTTTCACAACTAACCATGAACACCCATGGTAACAAATGGCTGCTGTAACATACTAACCTTTAATTGTGATTATGGCTTTTGTCATTTGGTCTGTACACATACAGCTGTATGTTCCACTGTCTTCTGGCACTGGATTCCATATAATCAGCTCATGTATTGTTGCTATTTGACGCATCTGATACTTTATTCCAGACCTGAGTACATCCTCCTCCTTCAGCCACTCCACAGGCACTCCCACCTTGGACAGCTCACAGCGCAACGTCACGATGCTCCCCTCCTCCCACTCGTGATTTTTAAGTGGTTTAACAAATGTGATGGGGATAGCTAACAAAAATAATTACGCTAAATGCCAGAGTTCATCATACAATCTGAAAGAAACCAAACAGTAATTTAAATCTACATACCGTGAACTGTAACAGTGGCTGCCGTTCGTTGATTTTTGCAAATGCAAGAGTAAGTCCCTGAGTCCTCAGGCGTCATATTGTTAATCGTGAGGGAAATACAGTTCTTCCTTTGCTTCATCTGATACTTCTCTCCAGACCAAAGTGTCTCTGGTCCTTTAAGCCAAACATATTGAAGACCAGGTACTGAGAATTCACAGGACAGAGTTACGCTGCTTCCCTCTTCAGCTTCTTGGCTCTGGAGTTGTTGTGTAAACTCAGATGGCACAGCTATTATTAAGGAAAAGGTCAAATATATGAACATATATTTCAGACACAACATAGACACACCGTTCAACCCCATTCTTGATAAAGCAAATAATTGTCTTAACAATTCCACCTAAGTCTCATATGAGTTGGTAGCAGCTTGGTATCATGCTGATCTGAATGTTGGCAAATAAACAGTGGACAAACAATTATGTTGTTCATGCAAATGTCTAATAATTTTTATTTGTGATTCAAAGAGTTATATTCATAATACCAAAAAACACAGTTTTAAAAGTTTTTCAGTGTTGAAAGTGCTGAAACTGCACCTTTCACAGTGACTGTAGCCTTGCTACTGACAAATCCTGCATCACATACAAACACTCCTGCATCAGTGTCTTTGACTTCACGAATGGTCAAGCGGGCTTCATTTCCAGATCGACTCATCAAGTAGTTGGAGGAGTTCCACACCAAGCAGTGATCCTTGTACCACAAAACATGGCAAGGCTTTGATGTCCTGCATAACAGCACCAGACTCCCTCCCTCAATAGCCTCAGTGTCTTCTAATGCTTTGGTTATTGTTGGACGTCTTCCTGCAAAATTAACACAAGTTAAACTAGTCAAGTAAAAAGATTTTGCTGGTATTAGTAGTGGCTATTCACTACAAGACATTTGTGACTCAAATTCTTAAAGTAAAATGCTTTCATTTACTTGTTTTCAAAATATGATGCCAATTCTCAAATCATCAAGATGGCATAGAGTAAACAGAATATGCTTGGCCTTGGTCTTACCTCTTACTAGCAGTGAGGCGTAGGATCTCTTACCCCCGGCTTCAAATGAGATTGTTCCTGTGTCTTTGCGTTCAAGCTGTTTGATGGTAAGAGTATGATAACCTCCTAGAATAGTTTCGATCTCATTTAGATCATTAGTGTAGAGCAGAGTCTCATCGAGATACCACTTAACGTCAGTGAAGTCACTTGGACAGATTCGACATTTAAACATGGCAGTGTCTCCTTCCAGACAATCAACATCTTCAAGTTCATCAAGAATAATCACTTTTTGACCTAAGAGATTAAACAACACAATTAAATTTTAGATACTTTATAACATTTTTGAAAGTAGTTTTCTCGAGAATGTGCTTAAAATTTTATGGTTTTAAAGTAAAGATTTCTGTAAAATCAAGAATATTATAAGATTGTAAGAGACAAGCAATTTCAAATTACAGAACCCTTATTTCAGACTACTTCATGGCACATTTTGGACTTACCCTGTACTGTGAGTAGTGCCATACTCTGCATGGTGCCAACATCACAGGTGTACAAATCACTGTCAGTCCTCTCGAGGTTGTAGATGGTAAGAGAGAGGACAACTCCATTCTTTTTCATCAGGTACTTCTGTCCTGACATGAGCACCTTCAAACCTTTTACCCAGGACACTTTACTCACAGGACTCCTCGTCTCACATTCCAGAACTGCCATACCCTTCTCCTCTGCCTGTATATCCCTCAGCTCCTTAGTAAATGTGTGCTGGAAGTCTTAAAGTGTGAAGCCAACAAAAATGTGCCTTTATATACTAATCTAGTAGTGATATTACAATATAACTTTATTAATTATTTTTCTGACACTTCAGAATGAAACAACTGTTCACAAGTCCTTAAAATCTAAATCTGGCCCATATGTTCTCATCTTATGTTTTGGAAGTCTTCAAGAAAAATGTGATGCCAAACAAGATTTTTTAAACAAGCATACTTTAAACATATTTACAGTGGACATAAATTATATTTGGGGTTGCAACTACCCAATAATCAAAAGTGCCTAAAGAGCTTATCAAAAAGTATTAATAAAGGCCTTACCTCTGACCTCTAACCTTGCCCTTGTAGCGATTCCATCAGCTTCACAGCAGTAGTCTCCAGAGTCCTTTACAGTCACATTACGGATAATTAATCTAACTAAATGATCTTTTTGGCTAATCTCATACTTTGCGCTACCTCTGATCAGCCTGCCATTTTTTAACCACTTGATAGTCGCCTCAGGCTTTGTGATCTCACAATTCAGTTCTGCATCTTCTCCAGGAGTTGCTCTTACATTTTGCATATCCCTAAAGACCCAGACAGGCTTTTCTAAAAACAGATAATACATGAGAATTGGTCAGCTAATTTGGTTAGTGGTGAAGTAACTCAGAACAGTCAAATAAATTAATTAGACAATGTATACCTTTGACAAAGAGCATGGTTCTGCAGCTTAGATCCTTGACGGTGAAGACCACATCACCAGCGTCAGATGTTCTCACCTCATGGATGTTCAGTGTGTACTTGCACTCCTTGTTGGCAAGTTGGATTCGACCATTACTGACAATTATCTGACCATTCAGTGTCCAGGATGCCAGATCAAGAGTGTCATGTGACAGAATACATTCAAAACTGCAGTTTTCTCCTTCGATCACTGTGGTCGTCTTTAAGCGCTTGACAATAGTAATGTGAAGATCTAGACACAATAGATACAAAAGATAAAGATACAATAATAAAAAACAGAAATTTTCAGATGTTCTTATTCAGAATAACATCTCTGGCCATATACGTAACTAACAAAAAGTTGTTGACAAATCTTGCACCCTGTTTTCAATGCATGACACACAGCTTACCACGAACGGTAATCTTGGCTTTGGTTTGGCTTGTTCCAAGACTGCAAGTGTATTCTCCTGCATCATCTTTTGTGAGCTTATGAATGATGAGAGTTAGTGACTTCCCTGAGTTGAGCATTTCATGTTTGTTGTTCGCAGTCAAGATGGTACCATCTTTACTCCACACAGGAAAGATCACTTGCTTTGAAACTACACATTGCAAACATGCATCACCACGCTCTTCAACTACAATGTCCTCCAAAGACCTGAGGAAGACTGCTGGTCTCTCTGAGGGACACAAACCAGAACATCTGAGGGCATTGTCAAATATTAACACATTAATATTTAATGTTTTGTTAGACACATGATTTCTTATGTTGCATATACATTTTACCTTTCACCCTGAGTATGGTGGAATCACTGATGCCGACTGTTTTAAAAGTCACTCTACTTTCCTGTGGAGTGAGTCTTTTGAGAACTAAACTGTAAACCTTTCCTGATTTGTGGATCTTGTTTAGGTGGGTGGCTTGAATCTCTCTGTCATTAAGAAGCCACTGATAGTTTGGTGATTCATGGTTTAGCTCACAAGAAAACACTGCAGTTCCATCTTCTTCCACCTCTACTTTTTCCAGATGCTTCACAATCTTCATTCGCTTTACTACATAAAAAAATATGGTGGTGTCAGCGTTTAACATAACAAAGTATTACTGTGGAATTACTACAAATTACATTAATGAGAGATAGGCTCATCACCTTCTACGTTGACCCTTGCTCTGCTCTCTGCTCGGCCAGCCAGGCACCGATACTCCCCTGAGTCTGAGGCCTTCACACCTACAATGATCATCTCCACACGATTCTTCTCCAGCTTCATGTTATACTTGCCAGAGACCAGTAATGGTGTTCTTCCTTTAAACCAACGCACCACTCTTGGGGAGGGGCAAAATTCACAGCTGAGAGTCACCAAACTGCCCTCTTTAACTTCCACATTGGAAATTGGCTGGGTGACCACCAGGGGGCGCTCTGTCAGGAAATGGTGTTAAACAAGCATCAAATGCTAAACATTAGACAAAATCACAAGTTTCATCATGTAACGATAATTTATCGAGTCTGTGAATAATGATCCAATGTGTGCTAATATCACAAAATGTGCTATGATACAATTTTGATTCAGTTCACCAAAGGAGCCAGTGATTTATATGAGACAATATATCTTGTCTTTTAATAAAATACATATCCTGTTCAATATAAAAGGCATAATACATTAATTGCTTGGTTATGTATGATATCTGACCAAATTTTCATTTTGGATTGATGCTATAGACTCACTGATCATTGAATCAATGTATCAATGTAGCTTTATGTGTTGTTATACCCCTAGTAAATATTAATCCAGGGAAATGTACAGGTTTTAGTCACGACTTTACCCAAAGATGCCATATTTTACCTGTTACAGTGAGTTGTCCAGATGACTTGCTCTTCCCTAAGCTGAACTGTACAGTGCCACACATACTGCTGTTGGTGTTGGTGAAAGTGAGTCTATGGGAGGTTCCTTCCCTCTCAATCTTGACCTCCGAGTTGCATGACAGAAGATTCCCGTTTAAAGTCCATTTGGGTGCGCGCTCTGCCCTGATGCTGGTCTCCACTTTGAAACGAGCCTCCTTGGGCTCCATCACTTCAACTGAGTTCAGGCCCCGCACAATGCTGATGGCCTGCTCTGGAAGGACAGTCATAATTTACAATCTGTCAAAGAATCAGCTCATGATATAAATGCTAATGTTGTCTAGGGATTTCTTTAGGAATCTAAATAAATGCCAAAAAATTCTAATGTTGCACATATTGAGCTCCTTTCATCTATATTCTCTCATTATTCTTCTTACATTTGTTCTTAAGAAAGTTAAGACATTTAAATAGTATAATATTATACTGTACCGTACTGAAGAGAACCCAGTGATCTAATGTTTTGCACAAACGTACATGCAGTAAAATTACATTGCATGTGCTGATCACAGTTGTACATTCTGTTCTTACCTAGGAACAAATCTTAAATATTAAAACATGATTGTCCAAATTTTCATGAAAACTGTGTAAGTTGGTTTTAAGAACAAATTTCTTCTAATGAAATGCCCAATGTTACCATGTAATGATTAACATTAATAATGTTTCCATGTACATGCAAACACTTTAAAATAGTATAAAGTTTGTTGTAAATAAGTTGTAGAAAAAAAACATAATGCACATTATGTTATCTTCCTCAGAATCTGAATATCTCACCCTCCACAAAAAGCTTGCAGGATGTCTTATCATCCCCAGCATCGCAGATGAAAGTGTCCTCGTCTGAAGAACCCACTTCATCAATGGTGAGCTGTCTGTAAAGTCCTTCACTAAAATACTGGTATTTCCCATTTTGTATAATTTCCTGGTTGCACTTATACCATGTGACCTCAGCATTGGCACGAGACACCTGGCACTCCAGCAGGGCGCGGTGCTTATACAGGGCAATCTTCACTCGCAGTGGCCTCACGATTTGAACTGGGAGTTCTACAATAAATTTTGTTTAGCACCTTATCTGGCAAGCTCTGAGAATTCACAAAAATGAGTTTTAAAGGTCTTACATTTTTGAAGCTTTTACCTTTCACTCTTAGTACTGCAGTTGATGAAACTCTCTCTGCCACGAACGTGATCTCACCAGCATCTTCTGGTTTGATGGCTTTGAAGGTTAGGGAATGACTTTTACCTGTTTAAGTTTAGAGATCCAAAAGACTTTTAAAGTCTGATTAAAAGGTTTTTAAGATAACTCATCACTAACATTGTTTTTCTTATTTCCATGATCAATAATGAAACTTACAATGCCAGTAGTTCCTTTAACAGATGATTCCATGATACTTACATTCATGTCTAATTTTAATGTTGTCCCCAGCCTTTATTCTGGTGCTGTTTTTTAACCATTTCCCTTCCACATCCTCGAGGTTCACTTCACAAATGAGGGTAACAGTCTCCCTCTCTGTCACACAGACATCCTGAAGAGGCTTTACAATCTGTATGTCTCTGGCTAAAAGAAAATAAGAGTGACAGATTTTTTAAAAGGCAGTGATTATAGTTGGAGTAGTTCTGGGTACAGGGTATTTATAGTTACACATTATAGTTCACATATTAAGTAACATTTGATAAAATATTTTCACCTCAAGTATCATACTGCCTTATACAGTCTGCGAATGCAAACTTCCTAATCCTGTAGTGAACTCTCTAAAGATGACAAATTGGAACCAAGAGCAGTTTTATTTTTCATAATGATTAATGTGTTAAAAGCATTGCCTATTTCCAGCTTTTTAGTCGGAAAATGATCACCTTATTCTAAGAGTAGAAAGTTTATGGCTTCAGAACAAAACTAGGATATGTCTTTTTCCCCCAACAAGCTTAACAGCAGTTCTTGTTTCTAGTTAGTTTATATTCAGATAAATATTTGATGTGGTTTTGAGTCAGTTATGCAAAGTTACTTTAGCAAAATTGCATTATGAGGCTTGCCCATGAGGAGTAATGTGTTGATGACATTATTTAATTAAAATATATCTACGTAGGTAGATATCTACATTCAGCATATGTTTAATTTGTTACTATCTTTTAGGTGACAATCTAGTTCTCAGAACCACTTTCCTTACACTACACACACCATGTTGAGTCTGGGTTAAATTTTTACTTTTGCCTCAGTTATTTACCACTCATTGGTAAAGTGCTGGAACCCTATTGTTTTTGCTCAGATTGGTTTTTTCAGGGGTCCAAGCACACAGTGCAGGAACCCTATTGTTTTTCTTCAGATGTTGTTTTCTGCCTTAAAACGCATCGCACAGCCAAAACCGTAAGTCGCAGAAACTTGAAACTTCGCGATTAGGCTGTACTGCATCCCACTACTCAGGCAAGCGACGACAGCCAAATCAACAAATGCCTTAAGGCCTAGATCTCATGACTGCTGAGGCCGATTTTCAAAATTCAAATTGATTCTGATTCTTTGGCTTAAATCAAACAACTTTCAAATTGGGAGTATGGATGTCTGCCAAATTATATTTTTGCTAATTTGCATAATATGCAAAACAGACTTTTATGTACTCGCCCTAGGGCTTGTGAGTAATATAGGCACATTAGGTGTTAAATAAATCTGTGGACTTTGCCTGACATTGTAACTAAGAGCTCTTTTGGAATTTTTTGATGGTGTGTGTACAATAAGCAAATCAACTATAGCACTGCGGGGCTAATTTTGCTTAAATGGCTGAATCTTTGGATTGCTCTGGCACCTACGGATGCGTTTCTAGCGTTGAGTAAAATATCACTTGCAAAATCTCACCTTGTCATGAAATACTTGGCCGAAATCAGCTTGTGGGGTGTCAATAAATGTAATAAAGTAAAACTCCAGGTTAACCTCTGCCTATCGCGACAAAACTTAGGTAGTTGTGTTTACAAACCAGACTAGATGTAGCATGTCTATTTTGGTGAATTTTCGCTATAGCACATGCTCAAACTTTACAATGTTTGGACATATCTCATGGATTATGAGTCCGAGAATGACAACTTTTGCTCAGGTGAAGTATTGGTGTACAGCAAATTAAATAATTAACAACATGGCTGTTACAGGTGCAAAAATCAAGATGGGCGAGGCTTAATTGGAACGAGTGTACCTAAATCGCTAACCCTTGATCGGATCTGCACCAAATACACATTTTGCACACTTCAAAGCATTGCAACTTGTGACCCATTATTATTCTGTTTTCACTGCCTTACCAATACTACATAACAATACAATTTCACATTAAGTGAAGCAACAAACTTGATTCTGATTCTGAAGTTCTTGAAATAGTATATGGTGATACCTGTGACAATGAGAGTAGCAGAGGTTTCCACTCCTTCTGCCTGAAAACTGATCAGACCCATGTCTGACAGTGAGATACGTGTCAGGGTAAGCGTGTGTCTCGCCCCCCTGGCTGACATACGGCACGTGGGTTTTGATTTGAACAAGACCCCATTCCTGCACCATACACCCCGGACATAAGAGTGACTTAGCACCACCTCAAATGTGCAGGGCTCCATCTCGCACACCGTCACATCTTCAAGGCCCTTAACCACCTGAAGTTTCATTACTAAACAGAGACAAACAGTAAAAAAGCTGGGAAGAAGAAATATTAGTTTGAATTCTAGTCAGTTCTTCACTTGGATGAAAGAAATCTCAATAATACATTGAAAATGGGCCTTACATGCCATGGTAGGGTTTTTCCTGTTGCTCACAAGTTCTTGTCAGTTTCCATTTATCACCAAAGTCTGTGGAATATTTCAAACAGTTCTACAACAAATAGTTATATACAAAACAGTTCTTCTATGTCAGTGTCTTTCAAAAAATGTTTATGCGAATTTGACTTCTGAGTTCATTGGGATTAGAACTTTAACACGTATTAGATTGTTTACTCAAATAAATAAGGACAGGATGGATGTTTGAGGTTTTAGTAATTGAAATAAATGTGGAAAAGGTCCATTTATTGGTATTAGAAACCATGTCATTATCTCAGTCTTTCAGGATCTAATTCCCTTTCAACCCACATAGTAGGAAAGTGAAATAATGTGTGGATGTTTACAAAAGTGTAATATGAAATGATGTGAAATACAATACCATAACTATGTCACTGAGAAGCCCAAAAATGTGGTCACATTATGAAAACATGTTCTCAGGTGAAAGCCCTATTTAAACAATTCCCATTTGGCATATGTGAAGAGAAACAAGTAAGTGTAATTCTTGGAAATAGGAAAGTCAGAAACAACAGCCAATGAGATGACAAAACTAATTAGTTATGGGTGAGAATCAACAAGCCACAGTACTGATGTAATATAGGAAAATGAACATAGACACATTTGGGTACTCACTCAGAACATCACCACCTTTGGGAAGCAATTTTGTCCCACCATCACATTCTGACACAAAAAAGCACACTTCTCATTTAAAGTGAGCTTGCTGCACAAAAATATTAACCAATATATTATCCATTATATTATCCAAGACGTCTGGCCAAGGTTTCACACATCAGGTCAGTTGAACAGTCCCCCATTCGTGGAGCTGCCAGAGAACAGAAAGTCTTTTCTCTTTTTTCAGCTAGACCAAAGCCTAATGCCGAACAGCTGACACATCTCTCCCGTCACTCTGTTTTCTAAAATAGTCCTCTGTCATTATTCATAAAGTTAGAAACATCTCACTAGGGCTGTTATCATCTACTGACCACAAATTACCTGGAAACTGCTTCCCAAAAAAACTAGAAATAAATGTTCATGAAATTCACTAGATTAGATATTTTTTCTGCTGAGTGCTAAAATATTTGAGCAGTCTTAAAGTCAAACATGTGATACTGCTAAATTACTTTTAAAGTCTCTGTTTGTAGACTTTTTGCATAAATGACAAACTTTAGTTTTTTCCTAACAAGCATGTGTCTGCATTTAATTATCAATTAAAGAACTCAGAAATTATGTATGAGAATTACTGCATGATTTGCTTATCATAAAACCCACACTCCTGCAGGGTGTTGGAGCCTGCCCAGGGTTGGTCCCTGCCTTGTGCCCGTGGGTTCCCGGGATGGGCTCTGGTCCTCCTGCGACCACAATTGGGATTCAGCAGTTCGGAAAAATGAATGAATGAATGAATGAATGAAAACCCTCACTCTCCCCTATTAAATCCATGTTGAATGCATTTTGAATCCAAGTATGTTCATGCTCTGGGTGACCCGAGTCACAAGGTCGGGAAGGATTAAAGGATCATAACAGCCTTGTCTTCACTCAGGTCAATGTGAGTGTCACATATGAATGTGTTGTATGTTTTTAAACTACCGTCCCTAGATATGGAACATGGAGAAAGTTTTGATGAAATGGGATGCTGTGAGGTAGTGGATGAAGCCAGAACATCTGGGTGTACTTCATTGGCATGGTGACAAGCAAATCAAAAGTTGCTAAATGATTCAAAACAACTTTTTGGTGCCCCTCCCAATATCAGATTTCATAGATGTTTGTATCCCAGCCGCCTGCCCCTCTGCCTGCATGAGTTTTGCCTTGTTAATCTGTTAGCCTGACAGACAGGAGCATGTGAAAGAGCTGGAGAAAATACATCATCCTCTTCCCTTGCTTTTACACTGATGTGCTGCAGTGATTTTTTCCATTAGCCTCTCATAGAAAGGTCCTGTATAGCTAACAAAGATTTTCATATATATATATATATAAGAGAAGATTTAAAGTTAATCCTAGTTAATGTACTGTGAAAAGTTTTTTTTTTTCAGGTCATATTTTGTTTACTCTATTAGCTGGCTATGATGTTTGTCGGTATATTGCATAGCTACAGGTGTATAGGTGAGCATGTTTATAGGTGAGCATGTTTAAAAATGGTCCTTTAAGTGATGCCTGGGTTCATTAATGTGGTGGAGACAGGATCTCATTTATGGTCCAACACCGCCTTTAAAATAGCCACACACTAATGTTCCAATGACTATGTGAGGAAGTGATGGGTGTAACTTGAACTTAGCAAAACAGCTGAACATGGCACTAAAGCCTGTTTAGAGAGCAATGTCAACAGTTTCATCTTTCTCATAGCCCTGTCCATCTCCACCGTGCTGACAAACAATTAATAAGCATGCATGTAGGCCAAAAATTGGATCCACATGAAAGGCACGGTGAAAGAAACATTCTTATTTTACATCCAGCACAAATTGTGTCATGTGTGTTTTACTAGCTTGAGGCTTGCACAGTGTTCATTTTCCCACTGTGTCCCCATGTTGTTCCCAAATGAACTTGTCCTGCAGTTTATTCCCATGTTTCTGATGGTCTTACAATTTGCTGCGGTCAGGTGAATCGTTGGGACATTTTGAGGCAGAGAAAAACAATTGTTTTTGACCATTTGTGCCCTGCAAAAAATAACTGAAATTATTAAGATAGCTATTAATTATGAAAGATTATGATTCTGTACAGCAATTTGTTTTAAATATAACTATCATACTTCTGTACAAGTTTGTACAGGTTTTATTGCACATTGAACCCAAAATAATTAAGTGAATAAGTAAATGCCTTTATACTTTACACATACAGTAGATAGTTGAAATCATTATGCAGTTATACTCCTTCAAATTGTACTCTCAAAAATGGTGCAGTTGGTAGATCGGATGTCCGGAACCTGCAAAGCTATCACTGAGGTACTCATGAGCAAGGTACCATCTCCAAGAACTGTTCCCTGGGCGCAACCAAAAAGCTGGGATGGGCCAAATGCAGAGGCCACATGTCATTGTGGTGGACTGTGTGCTGTGTTGTGTTCACAATGACAAATAATCACTCATTTGTTTAAATATTAGCAAAGAAATTGACCCAATACAAGATGTGATTCCCATGACACTGTAGGCATGCAAGTGAAAACAGAGGGAGAAAATTGTGGCTTTCAGCATTTTCTAAGTCAAACTGAATGTAACATGACATTTGTCTGCCTGCTTTTGTCATCAGGTAAAGTAAAATAATTCAGTCAGCCAAACTCAGGCAAGCCACAAACAGTGTGGTTTGGATCATCTGTGT
The DNA here is from genome assembly GCA_032718565.1 of Distichodus sexfasciatus. Lineage (NCBI taxonomy): Eukaryota > Metazoa > Chordata > Actinopteri > Characiformes > Distichodontidae > Distichodus > Distichodus sexfasciatus. Next base: position 466,135 of record JAVGVS010000134.1, read on the forward strand.
TCCCAAACCCCAGTACAGACCCCATCCATTTGTGGGCCTGAGATAATCTCTTAACCCCCAGTCTGGGGGACGTCTCAGTTTCAGTCGAGACCAACCACAGATCACAGGTCTAAGTGAGGCCGCGAAACCCCCTTCTCCCGTTAGTCGACCTTGACGCTGGCCTGAAGCACATGCCGTCTTTTCACCTCTATGTATGGCCCCGAGCTAACTACTGAAACCTCTGGCTTGGATTCCTGTCAGGAGTAAGTCTTGGAGTTACTCCGGTTGACATTTAGAACTATGCTAGATGCACACAAAGTGCATTCATTTCATTTCTGACCCACGTGTCATATCACAAGCTGGCCGTTTGAGATTTCAACAGTCATTCAGTGGTGTGCTTTAACACAGCACGTTCTGGGAACACTGGGAACACCATGAAGAGATTTTCAATTGGGATTTAAATACTTTTACAAACTGAATAAAGTTTATTGACAAGAACGATCGGAATTAGCTTTTGTGGTTAATGACATTAAAAGTAAAAAGATTTTTAAAAAATTAATATAGACAATACACAGAACCCTGTTAATAGTAGAGATTATGGTTTATTAATAGCCTAGAGCCTATCAGGGCATTATCCACAGACTTCTGTCAGCAAAATTGGACAAACTGGTGTCTTATGGATGTCTGGGTGTTAATACACTTATCAAGTCATCAAAAACAAGGACATCCTTCAGTATGGAATCGGTTAAAAAACAAAAAAAATTTCATTATCATATGCCCGTCATTTTCCTTCCTTGGATTATTTTTTTCCTTTCTTCTTGGGATCTTTCCCTGCAGTGTCTGCCTCTTTGTCTTGCTCTAAGGCCTCGGCTCGCTTGGCACCAATAGGAGTTTTTGCATACCAGGTCTGGAGAAAAACAAATCACCCAGTTTATTAGCTAAAAAACGAAATGGATTATGTGCTCTAAACACACTGATCTTTGCCTAAAAAGTCTACTTTAATTAAGGCTTCACAGAAGTTCAGCAGAGAAATAATCAGCAAAATATTACACTTTTTTTTACATCTATTTTAAGGTTAATGGCACAGTTTGTGTGCCAAATTCTTGCAATGGAACTGTGTGGCCATTGGTCAACAAAAATGTGTTTTGTGGTGTATGTTATAACATGAATAATGCTGATGAGACTTCCAGCTTATATTACTTTATTGCAACTGCTAGCTGCAAGGCTCCAATCTAAAGCAGGGATTAAACCTCCAACTGGCTGACTGACTACTAATTGTACATTAAATGTGTAAATTCATAATTGTTTTCAAAACTAATCATTCAATTGCATAAACCTCCATTGATCAGACAATGTCAATAGTTTAGTTACTTTAAGAGCCTCATCTTCCTCCTGGAAAACAGGTTCGATCTTGGCCAGAGAACAGACAAACTCAGATGCGATTAGATGTCGTCTGGCAAGCTGAAGTAAGCGACGAGGTGTCAGAACAGCCCGCACCACTTGCAAAATGTGACCTTGGGTGAAGCCGTCTGAGATCTTGGCCAAGGAGCTGATGTCCAGAGCATTGGTCACCTTCCCGCCATTCCGCTTAATAAGCTCCTCCCACAAGACTAGAGAAGGCAGACACCAAGTTTTTCAATTAAACTTGCCAGATAAATTACAAGATGCAACTAGATGCATCTATTTATTTATTATTTACTGTATTATGAATTACTGAAGAAATTGAGTGATTGCTGTGTGCTAAAAATGTAGAAAGGGATAAAAGGGTGAAAAAATTTAAAGTAGAAATGATAAAGGCTGTTTCTGTATGTTTCTGCTGATTATAGTTGACCTAGGTGTTAACTGTGAGCTACTGTATTAAATGTTAAGGTCATTCACAAGAGAATCACATATCACATTTCCCCAAAATAGGGAGATTAACAGCCTTAAAGGTGGCACCCCCTTGTGGTCAAAATAAGGAATTACGTTCTTAATACTGATTTTTGTCATTGTGAACATAGCACAGCACACAGTGCAGCACAATGAAGTGTGCTGCGCTATGTTCACAATGACAAAAATCACTCACTTGCACTCACTTTCAGTATTAAGAACGTAATTCCTTATTTTGACCACAAGGGGGTGCCACCTTTAAGGCTGTTAATCTCCCTATGTGAAAGGTAGTGGGCAGCTAACATGGGCAGTGCTCGGGGAACAGTGCTTAGGCCCATGGACAAACCTTGAGAACAACCGCTTTCATAGTGGCTCCCCCTTGTATGACCAAATAAAGGGATTACAGCCTTAATGGTGGAGCCCATTGTGGCCAAAATAAGGGAGGTACAAACCCTCTTTTTTCCTTTTTTGACCTTTTGTGTCGTACTATTCACACAAAAAAACAATAGTCCAACAGCTAGTACCCCAGCAATCTAATTAACTCACTTTTACTGGCACTATCTTAGGCATATTTAAAACTTAAATTATTATTTTCTGAAAGGCAATATTTTCACATCCAACACAGTTATATAATGCAATTGCTATATTATATATATATAACATATACACACACACATATACATATATATATATATATATATACACACACATATACATACATATATATATATACAGTATTTATATATATATATATATATATATATATATATATATATATATATATATATAAACAGATAGATAGATAGATAGATAGATATAGATATAGATATATTTATTTTATTGTTATATATATAAGCACCTGAACATACCGTATCTTGAGGCATAGTCTGGACGTGGTATGAGTATGATCTTTGTGTAAACCTTACACATAGCTGTCAGGTCTGCAGCACTGGGATTATCAGTTGTTCCAACAATTAGAAGACGATCTTCACCTTTGATACCTTTCTAGGATCTTGGAGCCAATCTTTCTTCAGTCTCTTTGGATTCCTTTATGAACCAGTGAAAGACAAGAATGACTTCAGGTTTAACAGTGTTAGTGAAGCAAAAAAAAGTATGTTGAATGCTTTAAAGAGTTACATCTTTCTCCTCCTTTGGCACTTTCTTATAAAACATTTTTTCTGCATCTCCAATCCATATGACAGAGGGCTGCATTAATCCCCAACCTGGATGCAGACGACATAATTAATAAAACCACCTTCACTGTCATTTACATAATTATTTTCAAATGCCGTCATGGAGAACTTACCCCCAGTGCTGTGGCATAAATGAATCCTCACCTTGAACGCAAATGCAGCACATCATCTGAAGGCCAATTTTTGTCTGGGTACTTCCCCACTAAGTTATTAGGTGAAAGGTCAAAGAAATTTGCTCCAGTCTCCTGACAAATAGCATGGACAAGCATCTTCTTCCCCACTCCTGGGGGTCCCACCAGCAGGATGGCCTTCACCAGAGGAGCTTTCTCATGGACCAGCTGGGAGCCTGGCAATAATAGTGAGAGAAGGGGACAATATGTCTCTCTAGGTCAGACTATTGACTGATCTTTTACTGGCGAGTTTAAAGGCTGGTTTATATGACATGCCTTTAACCCTGGAAAAATTACAGTGCCAAATTTAATCCTGACCCATTTTAGTCTCCAGATTGTCAGATGAAAGAGCTACTAAGAACAACTGCATGAGGAAGCGAGAGTACTTATAGAGAGCCGTACTTAATTTAGCCTAATTTGTAGCTAGAATCCAGACCTAGTTCTAAGGTCCTAGTCCTCAGTTGTTAAATGTTAAAGAGTTGTGTAGAGTAAACCAGCTTAAGTAATTGGAATAAGACTCCTTACCTAGTGGTAGAATGGCAGCAAGGGCTATAACTTGTCGTACATCAGACAGGGGCCGGTGTGGGTTCAGTGTCTGCCTGCCGCAAGGTTGTCCCCAAGATAGCTGTGGTCCCCTACGAGAAAAAGAACACTCTTTCCACAGGCATTATACAATGTTTCAGAATGACCTATCCCAGAACACCTCCTATTTCCTGATTATAGAGACAAATTAGAGTTAAGGGTCTTGCCCAGGGGAGCCCTGCCCGGTGGTTACTGGGGTTCTAATGATCATAACACCCAGAGTAGGAGTTTCAGTCACTAGACCTCACAAGATCCTGTCCTCTCTTACTTGATAGTGTCTATAAGTCATTCAACCTTATATGTGATACACCTATGTTTTATTAATATTTTCACCTTTTGTTTCACCTTGGTGTAAATAATCCTACAATGATTCGATATGTTTTCTGGTCTATGATTGTTTTGTTAATAAATCCTTGTAACGCCCTCTCCCTCAAAAATAGAATGAGATGGCGCTTCATACCTACATAGTCCTGTAGTTTAACATTATCTGCTGGCTTTATCAGGCCTCCACCAGCTCCTGATACAGCGACTCAAAATACTAATAGGAGTTAACGCGTCCCACAACATTAATTGAACATTCTTTGAGACTTTGTTGTCACTTATGTGTTTTGATTGGGCTATTATGAGAGGAAAATCATTTTTGCATGCCATGCGTTAAGTTCCTGTCAAATGGATAGAGTGCTAGCATTGCGTTCTATTACCCACTATTGTGCTTTCCGACTTTCTTATATGTCATTTCATTGCATTTTAAAAAGCACAAATACTCACCAAGCAGTAAACTCACCTATCAGCTGTCAGGTCAATTTCTTTTCTTTTTCTTCTGTCACCCTTTGCTCCACCTTTTTCTGCTCACAGACGAAAATAGCATACATATGTTAGCTAATCATTCATTCATTCTTTTATGGGCAAAATGTTTGAAACTCCTTGAACCTTGCCAGCAGCTTTTGCTTCCTTTCACCTTTTTTCTTTGCTAAGTGCAGTTTCAGTTAGCAAGCTCCTGCACTCATCAGCTCATACCTGCACAAACAGCAGAATTCTTGCTGAAGTAGTGCATGTATAATGTAAGATGCTTCCTTAGAACTAACAGACAGTAGCGAAATTTGCGACTTGGCAGTACATCAATCACCTGCTGCTTATTTCTGCCTCAATCTCTTTTCTCTTCTCTTCTTCTTGATGAGTTCTGGTTTCATGTCTTTGACTGAAGTTCCTGGACTCATCTCAATACCTCAAACATCTTTAAACCAGACCAGCACACAAGGACCAATCGGTCTCCAGCCAAATTAATTTGGACAGTTCCTGTTTAGATTACCTGATTATGCACTTTAAATAAATATGATGACACAAATGTTCTTTTATTTGCTTGCCAGTGAATGTTTATGTCCTAATCTCTGATAAAAATGCTGACGGTTTATAATCAGTCAGGTTCCTCTTCCTGTGAGCATCTAAGTTCTGCAGTTTAGCTTGATTGACATCTAGACCCCTGGCTCAAATAAGTAATTTTTATTACATGGTACTGTGGACATGCACACCTCCTTTTTCGCTTTCTCTTTCTCTGTCTTTCCTTTGTCTTTGTTATCGTCCTTCCCTTTCGCCTTTTTGTTGGCTTCTTCCTCTTCTTTGGCTGCCAACTCTTCCATCATCTTTGGTAATTCAAGATGCAAGATTCTTTGTTGTCATACACAGTTACTCACGTACAACATATATCAGCCATGTGACTGTGCAATAACGCTCACATTAAATAAAATTACATACGTTACATTAAATCAAATTGAAAGATTCTTACCGCGACCAATCAATATAGATTACCTGCTCTAGTGTTTTTATCAACAAAAATGATGGCAGAACCACCATTTTTCTCATCTGAGTATTCAGGAAAAGTACTGTTGCATCACTATTAAAAAAGCTTTTTTTAGTTACAAAGCAGAGATAACACAAGGAATGAAGTGCAGTTTATGTCGCCATTTCTACACACATAGTTTTGCTGCAGATGTCAAAAGGCATGTCAACGAATTGTTCAGTCAGGAGGATTTCTGTTCATGTTACTCACTGACACTTTCCAATGATCCGTGGCATATCTGATCTTTCATAGCTTCTTTCATGTCAGGACCCTCCTGCCGAGGTTTGCAGTGATGGTGGTGATGGACTTTTGGTAGTCTTCCTCAAATTCCTCCTGCTTGACTCTTCTTTGAGACTTATTGGTCTCAGCAAGGATTGCAGCGGGGCATGGCTGGGGCAGGTTGGGGTCTGGAGCCTGATGATCCAGAGAAAAGGAGATTTACCAAACTAGGGGCTCCATCTACTGATTATATATAACAATCCAGAAACACCAACATGCAGAGAAAAAATATATTAGAAAAATTAAAGTCAAATTCTGATCTCATTCACATTTGGATTTTCAGTTTTGAGGGCCTTTGTTCACACAAAATTGTAACTGTTAACTGTCAGCAACATTAATAAAACTTCCACTTACTCACCATGCCAAGAAAAATCATCTCCTCCTCTCTCAATTTTTTGGCCCTCCTCTCACTATGTCAAATCCTTTTGCCCACCTGGAAGTAAAAATCCTTTCACTTTACTTCAGAGAAGTTGGACCAATGCTGTAATTGTGCTAATAAAATGTGTCCTGTTGACACTGCTTTTATTCATTCATTCATTCATTATCAGACCCTTAATCCCAGCACAGGCTCGCTGAGAGGCTGGGCAGCCAGGCTCAAAACTTACAGGGCACCTCCACAATCACACTCACACCTTACAATTTAGAGTGCAGCCAATTAACGCCTGTATTGTTGTGGTTTTTGGATTGTGGAGGACACCCGGGCACATGGTGAGCACTGGGAGAGCATGTAAACTCCCACACAGAAAGGCCCCCACGGCCGACCGAGGCTTTCAGGCACAGACCTTCTTCACTTCAAGGCGGCAGCACCTAGCCTGCACCACCGTGCCTCTGCTTTATAATAATAGCCAGCCATGTAATAATAATAATAATATGTATATGTAATAATATATATAAATAATAATAATAATAACACCTTCTGCAACTGAACTGAAGCCCAGACAAGAATAGCTGAAGCAGCCTCTGTTTCTGCATCTGTTTCTTCCTCCTCCTCTTCTTCTTCTTTTTTCCTCTGCTTTCTTAATAGCCTTGCTCTCTTGCGACCCTGTCGACCCCTTTCCAATGCCTGTATGATCTTGACGGCCTGCTCCATACTTAGGGTATGGGTTTCAGAGGACTAAGGGACAACCAAAAAAACCATGTGGGGTTACTAGTGCTGTTCAATTATGTATGTCAAGGAATTTCTAACTAGAAGTATACAAATAAAAAAAAAAAACCTTGCGCTAGCTTACACTGATTAAATAGCACAAACCTTTGGTATCTCTTCTGTCGCTTTTGATTTCTTTGCTGACATCATTTCCAGAATACTGGAGAGCATTTCGTCTCTCTCCTGTAACTCTTTTCTTCTTTCACTGATAAAGTACCTTGGTATGGGAATCTCAAGATTATCCTGTAAACAGTAATATACAGAGCACAGCAGTTTCACTGAATCCATAAAATATATTCAAACATGTTCAAGTTCAAACCACATACAGCAAAATGGAGGCCTATTACTCAAAAAGTCAGTGTTTTTGCAACAGCAAATACCAGACAGTGAAATGACCACATTAATTGGTTACTCAGTAAGGAACACCTGTATTGTGTTTCTATGTATAGAAAATCCAGAGCATAACACCTCAACAGTTATAAATGGGAACCCCATTACAACATACTGGCGTTAGCTGCAAATCCTGGATGATGTCATCCATATAGTGGTACTCTGAGAATTCTGCCTCCACCATTTCATTCTTCAGCTCCACAACTCGACCCATAACACCGTCCAGAAGCTCTTTGACTAGTCTTCTTTTTTGGGGCTGAACGATCTGGTCATAGGCCTCCTCCAGCTGTCTGAAAATCTGTAGGTACTGTACATAGAGAGTGGCCACTCGCTGGAAAAACACAGACCGGTCTCTCTCTGGCTTTGGAGGCTCTGGGGAAAGTTCCTGGGTCAATAGGTCAGCCAACACCTCTTCAGCCTCTCTCCAAAGTTTGTTGTATGTACTGGAATAAATAAAAATGACCTAAATGAAAAAAATATCTTTTACATTTTGATTAAGAAACACAGCTACTGGCTACTTTAGAACTCAATCTACTTCTGCTTCAATCTGCTTCATTTTGGGGAATTTTGTCAGACATCCCAACCTGCAAAAACTCATTTCAAAACTGCAAAAACTCATTTCAAAACTGTAAAAACTCATTTCAAAACTCCCCCATGAGCTTTTTTGACCAGGCATAAATTCATAAAAGTTGGTTAACAAAAGAAACAGAGTTGTGAGTGTCTGGCTGATTAAATCTACATGTCTCGTTGTAACTCGTGTAGTGTGCTCACTAAATGGAGTGCCTCCGTTTAAAAACCCTCAATTCGCCATAAAATGGCCGCGTTTTCATACATCATTACCTCACATCCCCATACAAACGAATTATGTACATACTGAGTTTTACCTGTGTTTACTAATCGTGTTTATTACTAGTTACTAGATGAATTCGCGTCTACATCGTAAGTATCCGCTCCTCATCAATACGCACAATTCCTATTTTAAATCAAGAACGGTCTTTTATTTAAAAAAAAAAAAAAAAAAAAAAAAAAAGATAAAAGAATGATATAACGCTCTTGAGATCGAATTATTACTGACCAGTTAGACATTTCTGCGCACTTTAAATGAGTACATCTGAATATTACAGACTCGCTCTCTGAATCTTAAAAGTCGTTGCCGGTGTCGCTTATCGCACGCCTAATGACGTCACATTTTAAAGTCTGTTGTCACAGGGTCAAGCTCCCAAAACCTTTATATGGCTACATTGCTTCATGACGTCATTTTGCGACACCCTGTAGCGGTGTACGAAGGGGAATCAGTTTTACCAAATGTATTCTTTCATTCTTTCACTATCCAAACCGCTTAATCCCAAATCGAGTAACAGGTGTTCCGGAGCCTATCCCGGAAACAAAGACGCGAGGCGGGGACCAGTCCTGGGCAGAATTGGCGTAAATTACATTTGCGCAGGATTCCCGGACTTTCTGTACGTGTTTGCTTACCTTAAACCATGAAAACTGGATCGACCAAGCTCAAACCTGATGACCGGATAGTAGCGTAATCAAATGCCCACTCTCACCGTGTGATGCTGCTAAATGTCATTGTCAAGATTCACTGAGAATTATTGTCTCCTATGTTATTTTACATAATTGTACCAAAATGTAATAATAATAATAACATTACCTAAGTCATGTGTTAATTTTATAGACACTGTCTGGCAAGTCAAACTAGCACTCAAATCTGTCACAGTCACAGATAAACAATTGTGAGACCAATTGTTTATACCAGTTGTTTATACCTCAGAAGATGATCAGTTCCATGCTTTGTGAAGATTTTCCAAATTCCTGCAATTATAACCATCATCCTGCATTTTTTGATACATCTGTGTACATTCTCAGATGTCCAGGACATGGTAGTCTTGGAGAACTGAAAAAGCCCTTCAAAAGAGAAGGTTGAACGTCCACAAGAACCTAAAAGAAGTTCAGTTGCCTTCAAGGTCTCAAAACAATTTCATTTAATCCGTTCTCTTTCACTTGATCTGGTGTTGTACAACAATTATCAATGAACACTTGGATTCATATAAAAATGTCTCTTGGGCATCTAGATATGAAAATAACTTCCCACTTAGAACAGCATTGCATTCAAGATGACAAAAAATACAGCTTTATTTTCAGATGCAGACAACTTTGATGTGTATGTGATTCAATTGAGGTTATTTCTTTCCTTTCTTCTTTGCATCTTTGCCTCCTTTTACTGGAGCCTCCACTTCCCCCTCTTTTCCCGAGGCAGCCTTGACTCTTTTCCTACCAAGTGGGGTTTTCGCATACCAATTCTATAAGAAAAAAAATAAAATAATGTGTTTAATTATCAATAAAGCTTGGCTTAGCTAAACTACACACAACAGAATGCAACGACTAATTTGCTTTGTCCTCTCTTAAAAGATGGCCATTGGCCGAATGCAGTCCAACTAAAAAACACAATACATAAAAACAGGAATTTTGCAAAAGAAATGTAGTGGAGGTGTAAGGATAATGTAAGAATATGGCCTCAAATTAGCACTGTGTTGATTTCTGTTATGTTAAATTATAAGCTTTAATTTTCAGCTACAGCTGGAGTTTGGACACCAGACACCACTGGCCAAGTTTGACTGAACAAAATATGAAAATTAGTATTTTTTCAGATTAAATATCAATTAACCAATGATTAAAAACATAAGTTACTTTGAGGGCCTCCTCTTCGTCCTGGAACACAGGGTCGATCTTAGCAAGAGGAGAGACAAACTCCGCTGTGATCAGAGGCCGCTTAGCAACCTGCTCTAAGCGCCGTGATGTCAGAACTTGTTGCACCACCTGCACCATGTGACCTTGGGTGAAGCCGTCTGAGATCTTGGCCAAAGAACTGATGTCCAGGGCGTTGGTTACTTTCCCGCCGTTCTGCTTAATAAGCACCTCCCACAAGACTAGAGAAGGCATGTTTGTTTATTAATCAACTTAATGTTATTGCAAAAACACTTCAACTAACACTTTTTGTATAACAGAAAGTAGAGTGCATGAAAGCATCTGGATGACATACCAAACCTTGAGGCGTAGTCTGGTCGAGGTATGAGGATGATCTTAGTATAAATCTTGCATAAGGACTTCAGGTCTGCATTAAGAGGATTATTTGTTGTTCCCACGATTAAAACACGATCTTCACCTTTGATAGACTTAAGGACCTTTGGCAAATCTTTCTTCAGTCGCTTTGGGTCTAACTGAATAAATGAAAGATGAAGTTACTTAAACTTAAAGTTTAACTTTTTCATAAAGTCATTTTAGTGAAATGCTATAAAGTTACATCTTTCTCCTCCTTTGGTACTTTCTTATAAAACATTTTTTCAGCATCTCCCATCCATATGACAGAGGGCTGCATCAATCTGGCAACCTGGATGCAGAAGACAACAGTAATTAATAAAGCCACATTCATAGTCATTGACAATAATCATTTAATAAGTAAAAATCATATTGTATCAACAAACAGCTTGCCTATATATAGCATGACATATTAATCCCACAATACAATCACACCTAAAACTTCACCAATTTGTGAGACAGGGGCAGTTAGGAGGCCTGACTTGAAATGATCATGAAGGATGATTTTCAAGTCAAAGTCAAGGTCAAAGTAAACTTTATTGTCATCTCTGCTATATACTGTACAGATACATAGAGAGACAAGACGTGGCTCCAGTTTAAACTGTGCAGTAGGAAAAAGGGAACAAAGAACAATTAAGGCACATGGAATAAACAATAATAAATAAAGTACAAAAATATACATTTTAAGCTAGACATGGAATATTAAATATAACTTTAAACTAGAACTAGAATTAGAATTATTAACAGAAATAGAGGTAGATAGAGAGACAGTTTTTAGCAGGACATCAGCATTTCACACCCAGGGATCTTTTATGAACTCATACCCCAAAACCTTAGTTTTGAGATTCATCTAAAATATGGAATTAATCTACCAGTTGGGGCTGGAAACTGCTGCTGTTGGCATTTTAGATCTGTCCCAACTGCAATCCACTTTAAAATTTCCCACATTTTTTTTTGACTTAATGTGTAACCTAAAACCTCACCTTAAACACCAAATGCAGCATCATCTGAAGGCCATTTTTGCCTGGGTACTTCCCCACTAAGTTATTAGGTGAAAGGTCAAAGAAATTTGCTCCAGTCTCCTGACAAATAGCATGGACAAGCATCTTCTTCCCTACTCCTGAGGGTCCCACCAGCAGGATGGCCTTCACCAGAGGGGCTTTCTCATGGACCGCCTGGGAGCCTGGCAAAAAGAGAGAGAAAGAGAGTAGACCTCATTCATCAATATTTCTTCTGTTTTTTATATATTTGTTCTACTAAAAGTTAGGATATTTAAATAGTAAAAATTATGGAATTATATTAACTATAGAATTGAGGAAACACAATTATCTAAAGTTTTGCACACCAATGTGTGTAGATTCTATGCTTACTTGGGAACAAATCTTAGAATCTTTGTGAGAAACTGTGAAAGTACGATATCTGTAGCTGAGTCAGCTTTATGGCCAGTATGTGAATACTATGTTTTTATTGGACAGTGGTAATAATTAGGTCCTATTACTAATATGCAAGAAGAATATTAAATGAGGTCTACTTACCTAGTGGTAGAATAGCATAAAGAGCTACAACCTGACGCACATCAGATAGGGATGGCATTGGCTCAATGTCTGTCTGCCGCAAGGTGGTCCCGAGGTAGCTATAGTCCCCTACACAACAAAAAATGTCGCAAAAGAATTTCTGAAAACCAAAAACTAACAACAAAGGTGGGCAGTTCTTACCTGACAGTTCTTACCTACATAGTCCTGTAATTTCACATTTTCTGCTGGTTTTATCAGTCCTTGCTCCACCAGCTCTTGATAGAGTGACTTCAGGGACCTAACACAACATGAGGTAGTAACTATAAGGTGAAATTAGCATCCTCTTCTTGTACATTTCATAGTATTTAAGTTACTCAGTAAGCTTCTGCTTTCACTTAGAAAATGTATTTTGTAGGAAGCAGTGGGAGTTAAACCTGCAATAATAAGATCTGATATTTTTTCCCTCTCTTTGTTCTGTTTTGGAGATCTATTTTGGTTTTGTTTTGATCTATTCTGATGTGTTGACGAATCAGTCTTCGTGATGCTGACTGGCTGGGAGTGTAAATGACTTTTGGACTGGTCTTTATTAAAAACATTTAAACTTGCAGCAGTGGGTAGCCTAACATTGAGGGAGTTGGCCCTGTGGACCGGGACCGGAAAAGGTACCACTGAGGTACTCATGAGCAAGGTACCGTCCCCAAGTACTGCTCCCCAGGAGGTGCCAGAGCTGCCAGCTGCTCCTTCACGGATGGGTCAAATGCGGAGGTCATAGTTCGTTGTGGTACACTGTGTGACATGCTGTGCTGTGGTGTGTTCACAATGCCAAATAACCACTCACTTAAAATTCATAACTGCACTTAAACAAAAACACATGTTAGTAGTAAAACTCACCTATCAGCTGTCAGGTCCTTGTCCTTCTTTTTCCTCTTTCCACTTTTTGTTCCTTTCTTTTTCTATGGCGAGAAAATAAACGAGACGTATTTGAGCAGAAATGAAAATTATTCATTTTTAGACAACTACGGCTTAAATGCTTGAACCTCTGTCAGACCTTCATCGCAGTCTTTGCCTTCGCCCCTTTATCTCTGCTTAGTGCCATTTTCCAGTTGGCAAGTTCCTGCCTCATCAGCTCATCCACCTGGACAAACAGCATAAACACAACATCTCAAAAATACTATTATCACTGTTATACTGTAAATGCACTACATCCAAGTTCACTGCATATGTTGCTTTATAGCTACGGTCTACTAAAATAATGCAGAAACACTTCCAGTATGCACATATTTATAACCTTGCAATGATACGCACAATCACAAAAGTTGCTCATAAAGTAAAAAGGCAATCAGTGATCCATCAGTCACCTGCAGCCTGATTTCTGCTTCGATCTCCTTCCTCTTCTCCTCCTTGATAAGTTCTGCTTCATGTCTTTGGCTGAAGTTCTTGGTTTCATCTCGGTTCTGCCAAACATCTGTGAATCAGACCACACACGACCAAATACATTTAGAGAAAAAGAATGCCAGATGGAATGTATGATCACAAAATAACATTATGTACTGTATGTCACGATTTAGTAACTTTAGTATACACACAGCAGAAATTATGCTTTACTTGTTTCAGATGCTATGTGGTGACATATGGGGTGAATTTAATTCACTTAGTAGATTAAACACATTATATAAGTATTAGACATGGTAGGCGCATATAAATAAATATCATAAAATAATGTTGAATTATGTAGGACGTGCAAAAAGATGTTACTGTTGAGGAATGCCAAAACACACGTTGATCAACATCGGTTTTAATCTGCAATGTTTCTTGTACCAAATGATAAATGTTTTAATGGATTAACAGATCTGAAGCTAGTGTTAAAATATGGAAGCAGACAGTAATCTGTTGTCATTTGTCTGCAGAATGATAATAAGATTAGTGATGAAACCATGAGGAATTCTTGGCCTATTACACTCCTCAAAAGGAAACGTGTAAGAACAAATGTCACTTGATTGTCATTCATTTGCACTTGCCAGTAAATGTTTTGTGTCCCCTCTCCAATTCTAATAAAAATAGGGATGGCTGCGTCCTCAGTCCAGGTTCCTCCTCCTATATCAGAAAATGAGAATAACTTCATATTTTTAAAAAGGTTTCAACCTTTCAAATTAATCTGTTAGTAATTTCAGGCCTCTGTTAATATGCTCACCTCCTCTTCTCCTTTATCCTTCTTCCCTTTGTTCTCTACCTTTCCTTTTGGCTTTTTGTTGGCTTCCTCCTCTTCTTTGGCTGCCAACTCTTCCATCATCTTCAGTGACAAAAAAGATACAAAATTTTACACTTGTCTTTTTTAAAAGTGATTTAAATCTGATGTCATGGCGAGTTTGAAGAGACAGAAATGTTTGAACTCATCCTTTTATAAAATATGTTTTTTTAGAATATTTTGGCACTTTAAATAAAGCCATTCCTAGATTGGTACCATTGGCTAGTGTTGTAGAGCCAGATTACCTGCTCAGGTGTTTTAGCTGCAAAAATGAGGGCAGAACCACCATCTTCCTCATCTGGGTAATCAGGAAAAGAACCTGTTGCATCACTAGAAAAGAAAAATGTTACACTTAAACAGTAGATATGCATTATAAGGAATACAATGCAGGGAACCAAAAATAAAGCAAGAAGTTTTGCCTGAAGTTGTCTAAAGTAGCATGACAACAATCCGGTCACAGAACATTACTGTACTTACTGGCACTCCATGAGCCACTGGCGTATCTGATCTTTCATGGCTTCCCTCATGTCAGGACCCTCCTGCTCCCGGAGGTTGGCAGTGATGGTGATGATGGACTTCCGGTAGTCTTCCTCGTACTCCTCCTGCTTCATCCTTCTTTGAGACTTACTGGTGTCAGCGATGACTGCAGCAGTGCAAGGCTGGGGTAGGCCAGGGTCCGGGACCTACATTGCTCACAGAGAGATGAGAGGAAGAGAGATTTTCTCACTAAGCAGCTTGAGGACTCCATCTACTGGTGTCACTTATAAATGGCAAGAAAATACTTGAAGTGCACAAACTGCAATGTAAAAGTATTTTTTTTGTTTTGCATATTAATTAGAATGCCAAAAGTAAGCATATATCATGGTCTGACTTGGCTAACGCTGACATTTAAGTTTTGATTTTATCTTGCACTCACCATGCCCAGAAAAATCATCTCGTCCTCCCTTTCTTGCTTGGTTTTCTTCCTCTGTATGAAGCCTTTCCAAACCTGCAGGGATGGGATAGTTTGACACACAAACCCTTTCTATGTTCTTGTCTGCATGCTCTTAATTGGTCTTTTTATGTTTAAAGTGGGTTTAATAAGTGTCCTGAGTTCAAATACCTTCTGGATCTGTACTGCAGCCCACTCAACACCATTCACCCTGAGATCCTTGTCCTTAGCCTTTCTCTGTCTTTCCTCATCTTTCTGAATCTCCCGCATGAACTTTGCTCTCAGTCGACCCTGGCGTGCCCTCTCCGACACCTGAATGACTTTTATTGCCTCCTCCAAGCTCAAAGTTCGTGCTAAAGAGGGCTAAAGGATCAAAAGATAATGTGAGGTTCATCTCTAGAGCTGTGCAATTCTCTAACTGAGGAAACAATATACCTAAATCATTAATATGTTAATCTACATTAATGCTCAATGTTAGTACACTTTCTTGCAAACTTACTGTAACTAACCTAGAATTTACATTGAAGAAAAAAATTACATTCAGGTGTTTTATGATCTGATAATATTTAAGAATTCCTTCTCAAGGTCACTCATAAAGTATGATACCTACTTTTGGTTTCTCTACTATCTCCATCTCATCCAATATATCGGAGAGTAATTTGTCTCTTTCCTCCAGCACTTTGCTTCGTTCACTGATGAAGTATTTTGGAATTGGAACCTCAAGATCCCCCTACCAACAAATATGGAATTAGTACACAAGGGATGTTGATGTCATTCCTACCCCAATTAATGGACCAAATCTGTTTTTACTGCACAAAACAGTTTGTCCTGGCTTCACCAGGTTAATTGATCAGCGAGCCCCAACCAACCTCACACCCCAACTGAATGATAAATGGGGACCCCATTAAAACATACAGGCGTTAGCTTCAAATCCTGGATGATATCATCCATGTAGTGGTACTCTGAGAATTCTGCCTCCACCATTTCATTCTTCAGTTCCAAAACTCGACCCATAACACTGTCCAAAAGTTCTCTGATTAGTCTCCTTTTCTGGGGCTGAACAATCTGGTCGTAAGCTTCCTCCAGCTGTCTGAAAATCTGTAAGTAGTGCACATAGAGAGTGGCCAGTCGCTGGAAAAACACAACTCGGTCTCTTTCTGGTTTTAGAGGCTCTGGGGGACGTTCCTGGGTCAATAGGTCAGCCAACACCTCTTCAGCCTCCCCCCAGAGTTTGTTGTATGTGCTGGAATGAACAAAAGGGGCTAAATGTATGTGTAATAAACAACTGTACAAAAAGTATTTAAAATTACTGCATTTTTTAGATATCAGACAAACAGAATTACATTCCACAATGACAGAGGCAGTGCACATGGTGTCACTTGAGGTTAGGGGCCTCGTTCAGGGGCCACACTGTGGGAGCTCAGGGTGTCTTAAAATTGTTTGGTTCACATAATTGAAAAATAGTTCTAATAGTTGGAAAATAAGAGTATTAAATAACGTAGCTACTGACCTGTGAGACATGATTGTCCAGATATGCTGGTTTACAAAGAGTACAAATTCTCCGAATTAGCTGGATAGCGAGACAGAAGGAAAAAACTGCGACATTTATTCATACGTAAGTTACTGTTATTGTAACAATCCGCATCTTTAAGTCCGTGGTGGTAAGTCTGGCTTACTTATCCAAGAACTTTTACTACAAAAAAAACTGAAGTAAACAAAAACAAAGCAAGAACAACGAAGTTAGCAAACTCTCCCGCGAGCAGCGGTCAACTCTGTATCCATGGGAACAGGTGCGCTCTAAGCGCGCATGCGCAGGTGTGTCAGGTGCCGTGTCGCGGCGGGGAAAGACGACACGGGCCGCGCGACTCCCTTTTATTCACGTTTCTATTGATCTTTAGATTAATCAATCAAATGACTGCGGCGTTTTCTTGTTTAGTTTCACAACGCCGTTTATTTTAAGAAATATTAAATAGGTTTCCAGTCTACACAGTAATTCTCTCATTTTCCTTACGAGAACCAAACTAAAACAGATTATTTGACGTGTAGTAATAGAACGTAGTTAAATGTAAATTCTCTCAAGGAAATGTGCAAGTAATTAAGTACATTTTATCAATTCTATTAAAATGGTGAAAAGTACGTTTTGCATTATTGTGAAAATAGTAAAAACATGATTAAATAATAAATAGTCCACTTTTTCCTTATAAGCCAGCAACTACATTGCAACATTTAAAAGGACTGATTAAGTTTCAATAAGACGAAGAATGCACCACTAGATGACAGCAAAGGCAACTATATTACACGAAGCCACTGCAAACTGTTTCATATACTCTACCGTTATCACTTATGTAGTATAATTTAGTTTCACCTATTAAGTATATCTTGGTTTGAACTATATACAGTGCAAACGACTTGAACCACCCCTCATTCCTTTACATTTTGCTAGGAATATGAGACAATGGCTACAGTGATTAAAAGAAATACAAAGAAATTACGGGGTGCCTCAAGGCTTTTGCACTTTACTGTATGTGTCTAGACATATATAGACTCAAATTAGTCATATATGTCATATATGCTGTTCCTGTTTAGGCTAAAATGTTTACTGAGGCTTGTCTATGAAACTAAACCTGTAGATCAAAACAAAGCGGGAGCTTTAGTGGGAGCTTTTCAGTGAAGTTGTTAAAGCTTGGTTCTTGTACAATACTTGCATTGTCCAGGGAATTCTGGATAAATCTCCTAATAAATTGCTAGCTAGATATAAATTATTGTTCTATACTGAATCTCAAACCTAATTTATAAAATTGTTATATTTTAACAATGAAATGGAATATGATTCTTTGACATATGTGCTTGTCATGGAAATGTTCACATATACCAGCTTTTACTGAGCAAATTTAACTTTTAGGCCACCAGAGCTATTTAATAGGCTATAGTTAGAGGCATAAAGTAAGACCACCACCTTAAACTGGCTCATACACTCCAGCCCTATAAAAATAAATAAATAAATAAATTTGGGAAATCTGTGAATTTGGCTATAATCACTTTTCAGTGGCAAATAAATGTGTTGATTAACTAATGTCATATCTATTATACATATGACTCGATATTATTATTAATTATTTAGATAATAATCAGTGGACTCTGACATTCTGAACTCTAAGTCGTACTTAAGTGCATTAACTTGCCCCTTGTTCTAAACACAATTGTTAAACAAGCAGCTAAACTTGTATAAATGTCGTTTGTAGGAAATAAAAAATAAGCCTACCACAGAGCCATTGGGGGAGGTGGAATGGAGCCTGGCTTAGCAGCAGAGCGCACATTCCCTACCGCGCTTAGAGCAGTCACAAGACCCGAGCATCTACAATCACCTAAAACATGCTCCCCAACCAGATTTAATCTGTCCAGCTCTCCTCCATCCTGCACATTTCACACAGCTCCCACAGCTCCAGCTTCTCCTTAGGACCATGGCACAGTGGACATCAGCAGGGGCTTCTGCGCTCCAGACTTGACCAAGAGCCATTATGCGCTTTTTTGAGAAGCTGAAGGAGAAGATCGCTTACTAGTCGCCCCAACTTACTTCTGTGATGAGTTCGTGTCGAAAGGAGGGGCGAATGTCATCGGGACCGAGCACGAGTTGAGGAGAAAAAAATTCTAAGGGAAAGATGTCTACATTGCTTGCCACCCACCCGAAATCGATTGTAGTACCTTCAAGAAGCTTCGCACTTGTCGTATAAAACAGGCCGCATGTTCTCAAGAAAGCTACAAGACACCGGGATCTATTTCGACAGACGCATCTTTAACTTTTGGGGAGGATTTTTTCTGATCCAAGCCAAATAAGGCAGAAGCGGCTTCGACTCCTATTAGTGTAAGTCACTTTTCGTTAGACTTATAATTTAGTATTTATTATAGGCTACATAAAACTTATAGAGTCTTTATTATAGTCTATATGTGTCCTCATTTTGTACATGTATATTCCATTGTACATATAAACTCTCTGGAAAAGTGACTTTTATTTCATTTTATTTAAGACATTAGGAACAAATTTCTTAATTTACAAGGACATTGTGACAAGTGCCAGAAAACACTTGAAGGAATGAGGAAAGAACACTAATATCAAATAAACCATGTATTTGCAACAAACAAAAGTAAAACATTTACCAGTGTCATTAAAAACGTAAAGAAGAGACTGCGTTAATTGTGTTGAAGGCTTAATTGAAAAAATAGGTTCACTGAGATTTGTAGCAAATTAAAATCTTTAGCAAATTGGAATGACGTCTCGCAAAGAATTTATATGATTCGGATATTAAAGTTCCTAACCCTAACCCTTGAAAGTAGATATTGTCTTTAATAACTTAACTGTAAATAGAAATATGTTTAAACCAATGAAAAATGGCATGCGAAGATGGAGGAGATTTGACCCAATAATTCTGAAAACTATGGAGTGTTTTGAAATGGTCATTTATAACAAACCGGACAGAAAGAGTAGATAATGTTTCGCTTTTAAAGTGCTCCGTCAACACTTGAACACTAGAAATCAATCTAACCATAACTAGTATCACTGTTATCAAACTTGAGTTTGGGAATATATTTTAGGACATCGTTGCGCGCGATCCAGTCACAGATAACTGAGCTTCTGGAATGCGCATTAATGAAAGGGCTGTGCTAATTTATTCCTGTGTATATTTTTCAGGCTGAAACGCCATGCGCGCTGAGAAGAGATGGCACATCTTACTAAGTCTAATCGTTTTGCTCGTCACCTCCAGCCAGTGCATGGACAGCAGAGAAGTACAGCAGAGCCAGAAGCGGACTCTGCTGGATGTAATACTGCAGGTGGTGGCGGACGCGCCCCCGCACGCCTGGCTCTCCTCGCGTGAAAAGTCTGCACCTTCACCAAAACTGGACAGCAACAGGCCAGTAGGTAAGAGGCCTTGTGGTCAGGTGACGACGCAAAAAACTAATCATCAGGACCTTTTTACATGCGCTGTAGGCTAATCTGTGGAGGTGGCTACTGCTTCAGCTAAACTTAACAGGTGAAGGTGTTAGGTGGTGTGACAGTTACTAAAAAAAAGTTGTGGCATGTATCAGCCCTAGAACGACTTGTTTGTGTGTGTGTGTGTGTGGTGGGGGTGTACGGATACATCAATTTATTCAGTAATCAAAGAGCCCATAGCATTGATCCGAAATGAAAATCGATCAGACATTATACACTCATAAAAATATTAGAACCAAAAGTCGTTCTTCATACTGATGCCATAGTGGAACCTGCTATGGTTCTACAAAAACCCTTTTACCCATTGGTTCTTTGCAGAACCATTTATCATGAAGTGATCATGAAGAATTTTTAATGAACACATGTTCGTTATGTACAATATGTAATAATTTCTTCAATTTGTTCAAATGTAGTGTTTGGTAAAACTCAATTTATCAATTACTTTATATAAATTGCAATAACTGATCTCTCTAAAAGGCAGTGGCAGATATCATCTGTTGCTATTAAAAACGGCACCATAATAATTTCTACACACATCCACAAGTAACAAGTAGGTTAGGCATAGGGTCAGTAGTCATTAAGGTCATATCTAAACATAAAGTGTTAAAAAAGCATTGAAAATGGTATAAGGTGTTACTTAAAGAACTCTTTTTTTGCATTCAGTTCTCCAAAGAACCAGCATAAAAAGGTTCTACATCATAAAAATGTTCTTCAGAGCACTCAATGTGCTCCAGAGCACTAATGAAGAACCAGTTCTTATTAGAGTGTATATATTGCACTGTAAATTTACAATGAACAGGGGGTCTATAAAAATTGTACTGCAACAGACTTTGTGATATTGGCAGATGTCAATTTGTCTACTGAAACGTGCGACTTATACCGCTAATATCTGTGTGTGTGTAATAGAAAGCACCAAATTACTTGAATAGCTCTATTTGGAAAGAATTAACCATTCTTAAATGATGTGTTCGATTATGTAGGAGAGTGCATCTGAATAAAGTATATAAATAATAAAAAAAGGGTTTTTTAAAACTCTTTTAACTTTTTCTCCAAGGATCCTTAAATCTGAGTAAATGATGTTATATCAGACAAACTCTTGTAGATTAGTCAAAACCTAGCAACTTTTCCATGCATGTAATTTATTTGAATTTATTTGAAATCAAATGTCCTACAGTGTGACTATTGCACATGCCCAGTTTGCAATGATAATGCTTAAACAATATATTGTGCAGCCCTACATCATACTTGAACTATATTACTATCATGTAGAGTCTCTGTGATATGTAAAAAAACATGACAGATTAAGCTTAATCAAACTTTATTTTTACTGCAGTCTCTATATGATCTACTAAAAAGCTATGAGAGTGGCTCAACATCAGCTGGCAGAAAATTTGCTGGGCAAAATTTCTTTCCTGGCCGGCTAACAAGACTTAATGAGGGATACATTCATAAATATTTTGGCTCTATGTTCTAAAGGTGCGGATGGTCTGAGCTTTTTGGGGTTTGAAACTCCAGCATAATGGAGTTGTAACCATGAGTATAAGGTTTGTTTGATTCAATGCTGTGTGTACAAATACAGATGGACTAAGTTATTTTCAGCATTTTCAGATAACCTGAAGTGACCACACAGCTGAGTGGATTTTTGGATAGCTTCTTACTTTAATATTAGTTCTTTCAAAAAACACGAAAAGGTTAAAGTTGTTTTAAGGTGTGGCTTTGACATCTGGAGTCTGTTGCTGTGTCTTATTGGGAAGATCAAAGACCTGTCATTGTGAGCAATACTGACCATGATGAGGCAGAATAAATGGAATTTGATTCTGATCATAGACTGGGAAAAAACATTTGCGTGAAAAGTAAATGGTTTATTGATACTAAATAACAATGCAATTTTGTGATTAGCAACCACAAACAGGCTGTAAGACTGTGGAAGAATGTGTTTGTGAACAATAAAGAATTATTTGTTGGAGAACATGGAAAAAAAACAGTTTTGGAATAGCTGAGGAACACTACTTAAAAAGCAGATGTGATGAAGACTTTCAAAAGGAGAATTATATCAGACTGACCTAAGAGAGATTGTCCCAAGACAACTAGGAAGTCAAAAATCATTTGATCAGATATTTCACAGTACATAAAAGCATGTGGAGTTCTGAGAAAATCTTTTGGAAATTCATACATACATAAATACAGTATAGAACTGGGGTGATGTATATAGACCAGAAAATTGGAACTGTGATTGTCCGAATATTTGTAACAGTGGCATGATCAGCCCTAGTCTATGCAACATGGGCATGTAGGGCTGCCAGTGGAGCTGACTCACTCGTCTTTATTGATGATGTCACATTGATGACGCTGGCAGTAGGATGAACCCTGTAGTATAGAGAGTCATCTTAACTGCTCACATCTAACCAAATTCCAAGAAGTGGTGTGTTATTGAATGGCAAAGTTAATTATCTGGCCTGAAACTTATTATGCCTTTTCTGCACTGAAGATAAATCTGAAAAAGCCATAGAAACAAGCATGAAATGGTGCCACTGAAGTTCTGGCAGCACATCAGCAGAAGATATATCCAGCGCCTTGTGATGCCTGTAGGTCACAGGATTCAGGCAGCTGTGGATTTCAATGAATTTGCAGCAAAGTACTGGAATAAGGATAAAATATGTTTTTTTAAAGCCTGTGAATTATAGTTTTTATTTCAAATTCAGAAATTTAAAAAAGAACAGTATATGTTACATTTCTCATCTAAATATTCTCAACCCTGAATCTGAACATTTTTAGAATTAACAGTCCAGAGACAGTCTCACACTGCCTATTAGAGGTCTTTCATAACTTTGCAAAAAGGCTAGGGAAGAGCTTATTTTGAAAATGATTTGCTCATTGGAATGTCTTAAGACTGCCATCTCATTCTCTAAAGCCCTTATATCAGTAGATGGGGTGTAAAGAAGTAAATTCCCTTCTCTATTTGCTAAACTGCATTTCTTTTACTTCAGAGCGAAAAGGTAGAATGCAGTGACATCTGGGACAGAGTTTTACTGGCAAATTACAGTGCCCTGCCCACTCGGATGGCAAGCCAAAGTATAGAGAAGCATCAACACAATCGAACAAAACCGCGTTCCATGCTTGCATAAAACTTCCAGAAATCTACTTCGGAACGCGTTCAGTCAGCTCACTAAGTCACATGAGGGCATCAGTCAGAATCAGGACACTCATATGACCCAGGTCCAGTCTGTTCAGGAAAAGGGAATACTTTCTTGCTGCCATTTCCTCTTCTTCAACCTAGGCGTAAAAATAATGGTTTTGGAAACTGCAACACTTAAGCAAAGACTCAACCACATTTTACATAAACAATTTAGTCTATCATAGAGATTATATTTATAGTCTATTTATAAATTTGTATTCTGTGTGCCTATGTGTAATCTGTAAAAACTGAAGCCATGTCGGCTCCTCTTACTGTACAATTGTGCATTGTTGAGATGACAACAGAGTGTACTTTGATTATGACAAAGCAAAGCAAAGCAAAAATGGATTCAGACAGATTGTCGAGTTCCTTTCTTCTAAATGGTGCTCCTCAAAAAGCTTATCACTGCTGCATTAGTTATACACAAATGCCTGACTTTGAGGTATCCTTCATTGAAATCCTTTGAATTCCATGAGTTATCCCCTATTGTTTGTAAGGTTTTCAAAGTAATGAACGAAATGTTGCACGTTGAGTCACTGATGGGATCACAAATTGATTTTGTTACCTTTGTGGTCATATGGCTAATTAAGGTGTGTTGTTTCTTCATAAGGATGTAAATATGGTTTCACCACAAACTTTGACAAACTTTTCTTGATAATTTCAGTGTTGTTTTTGAGGGTGACAGTTGGCCAACCAGCTGTGGCTCTGTTAAAATTATTGCTGCGAAGGCAAACCAAAAACATCTTGTAGATCATTTGACAAAAACATGTTGCAAAGGAAATACATTAATTCTGCTTACATCTGCTCTTGTTAAATTGGATGCTGTTTAAAGACTTCTCTCCTAGAGTTCAACTTATGTAAAACATCATTTGTAGCATGTGAGTTGAGACTCAAAATTGATCAGGATACTGCAGAATTTTAGATAATCCACAGTTCATGCATAACGTGTTATACTCACCTGGCCAGAACATCTCTATGCACCTGAAGCACTCTTACATAAGACTCAGGTGTGAGCAGGACTGCAGACCTATCTATAACACCATAACACCAGTAGTTTATCTCTCCTCTTTATTGGTGACCTTAAACAAAAGTGGTCCGGTGCATTAAAATGGTGTTAATGATACATTATGAACTGACATGAAGTCTCAAATTCATTCATAACAGACTGTAAGTTATCCCCCTGTCTGGAGGTGGCTAAAATTAGCCACAGCATGGATTTGTGCATCTGACATTGATGGGCATTACAACATTGGGAGAAGTAATCTCCTTATCGCAGTCGGCTCGGCCAGTGAGGAAGGGAATATTCATCGGGTGTTGGGACAGTGTGCTTGGGTCAGCCAGGCGGGAGATTGTTTATCATTAGTGAGCACTCTGAGCATTGTGACGATTTAATCGAGGGCCGAGTTAACTGAGCGGGATCGCCCTCGAAACGTGGACCTGCATGCATCTAAAGGGGCGTGTCAGAATGTTTAGTCACCTCAGAGTAACAACACACAGGTCTAAAAATATGTCACCAAACTAAGCAATGTGTCATTACATCTGCGTAATTGGAAGAGTGGTAATACTGTGAGAAATGTAGTTTGGCAGGAGCAGTTTTGGCCTCATCATTTAAAAAATCAGTAATATGTATGGTGGAACAAGCACAAACAAGTTGGTACACATTCACAGATCAGTCTGTTTCAACTTCAGTTAAATTGGCTATACCTTCTTATCAAACGTTATTGAAGAGTGAGTTTTGAAGTGTTTATTCATACATCTTATGCAGTTTTTTATGTTCTGCTGAGTATTCACTGAATGCTTAGAGGCAGGATTTAAAGGCAAAATGATGACATCATCGTCTTATGCCAATAGGCTCAAGTGCACAGTCCACATCTGCTGCTTATGTTAAGTACATTATAATACAAAAAAATCAATAAGATTAGTACATTCTAACAAATAGGATGTGTGCATTTAAATGCTTTGTAACAGAGTTTAATCCAAAAAAGTGATGCTTCACTTCTGACTTTTAAAAAAAGGTGAGACTCACACTTTAATAAGTAGATGTATCTTCTTAAAATACAAAACAATGTCTTCCAAAAGTATCATTTTTTCAGTGATATGCACTGCTGGGAAAATCCATATAAGGTTGTGTTTTTACCTTAAGCTGACACAGCTTACAAAGCTTACAAACTAAGCAAAAGGTTTCAGTTGTTTCCTTTTTTTATTGTGTTCCTTCAGAGATTGTCCCAAGAGACGTAAGCATAAAAGACAAGTTTCTAAAGCATTTCACAGGTAAGAAACTTCTAATCCAGCCGTTTGCCAATCATTTTTCCAACCTTATTTTTTGTAATGCACCATGTATTTTCTTTAATAACTGTAAAAAAATGTAAAGAGAATTTAGAGTATGTGTCAGTAGAGAAATACTGAACAGGAGTCCAGGGTGGTTTCCAGTCACAACTTTTAATCACTTTGTACCCATCACGTAGTTTTCTTCTTCTGTGTTTAAGTGATTCAGGTGATGTACCAGAACATAAATGTATGAGATATCAATATCACTCAAAATTCTTAACAGTATCTCTGTTTGTCTAACTTGTTGCCATATAAGGCAAGAGGATACTTTTGTTTTACACTTTTGACTGACTTTCAGATGACTTATTGATAATCTGTTTCCATCATGAGCTCTATTCTAAACTCTTAATAGAGATTCTTTGCTTGCATTCAGTTATCAAGGTTGTATGATGTTAGCAGGGAAACTAGCTTGTACTAACCATTATATTAATTTAAGAAATAATAAAGTTGAGTCTGTGGGGACAGATTTGTTCAATTGGGTAAGTCTTAGGTGCTCTACATTTCAAATTGAGCATGAATAAAACGTACATGAAACTTTTCACACAAAATGTAATCCAGCCATTACAACTAATTTATCCTGAGTTCAACAGAAGTTGTGAACAACTCTGTATTTTATTCTGAACTCAAGAATTTCTGTTTTATTCTCAACCAGACGAATACCATAAATGCAGATAGGTCAAGCAGCTTGTCCATTTGGTGTGTGCTGTACATACAATAACAAGTATGAGTTTGGGTTGGGTGTGTGTTCCAAAGGCTGGTGAGCCTTGCAACTCCACTCTGCCGCCAGCAGTACAGCAGGAGGAAAAGCATGTTTAAGCTGATTATTCGTGTCAGGACCTCAGTCGAACGCCAGCACTGGCTGCAGTAATTGGTGTGAAAATCCATTACCTGGAAGCTCGTACAAAGACCTAGACATGCGTTATTGGAATCATTAAATCCCTGCCCTCTTGTGATGTCATGTCAACCATTAGCGTGCACTAATTCAGTCTTTTGGGTCTCTGCACAACTATAGGGGGTGATTCAGTTTCAGAAAATTCTAGAAGAAAAACTAGTTCACGTCATTGTGTTTCTCCTCTGAAACTTTCAATCTTGTCACTAAATTGTGATTATGATGCATTCAGCCGTAGAGAAATGACAGATGAGGTATTTTAACGTCTTTGAATAATTCTCTTAACAAAAGGTTTATTCAGAGCTAACATTAAGTCTCAATCCTGATGAGAAACTGTCTTTCTCTCAAGCAGGGCCAGTCAAGTTCTCATCTGAGTGCAGAACACATTTTCATAGAATTTACCACAACACAAGAGATTGTGCACGACCAGCATGTAAGTCTGCCTTCTATCTTTTCCTACTTTCATTTGTTTGCTTAATGAACTACGTTGCACATTGCATGGGGTTTTCTTCACTGCTGATGTTTGGTCATGACCAATGTACAATAAGTTCAGAGGTAAATTTGGAGAATCTTTTAAATTGCATCCGTCTTTTCAAAACACAGCAATCTCCGATTTGTTGATTAAAGCTCCCTGAAAATGTCAGAAAGCATTTATATTCATACTTCTATGTAAACCCAATATTATGCTGAAATTCCCAAAGTGATTCTCCACCTCTGGGTAAACAGGAGTTTCTCCTAACAAACTCACCTCCCAGATGCCAAGACAAAGACAAGTTGTTTTATTTGCAAAGAAAGTTTGACAGAAAGTACTAGTTTGATTTTTTTTAAGGGAAGAACCTTCTCTAGGGACAATGGTGATAGCTGGTCCCTCAAAGTAAGGCCTTTGTTGTAGTCCGATTGAGAAATGGCAGATTTTAGCATTAACCTTGCTTCAAATCAGCTAAACAGCACACAATGAGCTCAACAATTAGCCAATAAGCAGAATCATGTTTGAGAGTCCCCGTTCTGTGGGTAGCAGTATCAGAATTAATTGTAAACTCTCTCACGTTTAAGCCTATAACAAATAACCTAAACACCTGGTGTCAATATGACAGTTGATAAGCTTTTTAATCATCTGTTGCCCAAAGACTCAAATTCATATCCAAACGCTGCATAAGAGTATGTTCGGTGTTGGGGAGTAACAGAATACATGTACCAACGTTACGTAGTCAGGTTACAAATAATGGGTAACTGTATTTCATGACATAATTAAAACTAATGGACAGAATTTTTCTGTTTCTCATGTTTATCCTCTCTCTAATAAATTTTGGCAATTCCATTCATTACCAGAAGCCCTTCAGAACATACAAACAAAGATTCTAATGTCCGTTTAATATAAGTTTCTGCACTCACACAATGGCAGTCAGAGCTGGAGCCAGCACAACAGAGCCAGGGCAAAAACGCATTTCTGACTTGGAAATTCAGACAACACTTCACATGAAAAGAAGAAAGAGGGCGGAATAAGACCGTGCAGGGTGTGACTGCCACATTCATACAGCTGTAAAAAGTAAGGAAGTGATCCAAAGTATTCAGAATATGTTACTCACATTGAGTAATCTAACGGGATACTTTACAAATTACATTTTAGGGCATGTATTCTATTGGAATACATTTTAAAGGTGACCTTCCCAACACTGAGTATGTTCATGCTAAATATTTAAAGTCAAGTTCACATTCATAAACAAGAAGTCCAGATCTATCATTGGCTGGATAGGGTTAAAGTTCGGCTGCATTTCTAGCCATTGAACACAATTCTTGTTTTGTCGTGAATGATCATTTGTAGATGTGATAAATTATTACTATTATACTATTATTGTTTACTAAAAATGTTTTATTTCAAAGATGGATTTCATTGGTTGAAAATGAGATATCATATCCCTGAGTTCAGGTCTCTGTTGAGAACTACTAGTCTGCTAGTTCTCACTGAATCTGAAGTATTTAATGGTTGTAAATGTAACAGAGACTGACACAGTTTTGGCCTCCTTTAAGAAACTGTGCCTTAAATCATGGGATGTCTCATATACAACTCTTGGGCCAACTCTTTCACCAACCAACCACCAAATTTGTTCTTAAAACCCGCAAACTTGTTCTTAAATCTTGCCGTTTCCACAAAGATTGTTTTTCTTCAGTTCTACAGTGGTATAATATACTGTTTAAATGTTTAACTTTCTTAATGACAAAATTAAGGAAAAATGTTTCATTAAATATAGGTGAACAAGACCCATTGTTATTAGTGAAATCATTCAGGTGGATGGCCCAAATCCTGCAGACTTCAAGCTCTCATTATGGGCCCTAAATAACCAGTCTGTTTTGAACCATGAGCATAAGCTTTAGTAAGAAGATTCTGTTCTGTGCAAACATAAACATCTGTTGCTTTTTGGTTATTTTTTATCTTCTTTAACAGAATCACAGCAGTTGGAATGTTTTGACTAAGGCTTGGGTTTTATTACGTTCTGGTCATGCTCATGACTTTTGTTTTCCTGGAGATGAGTGGTTTCTGTTAGGCTTCCTAAACAGATACACTCCCAGTCACATAGCTCTGAGATGTTCTGTTCACTTCGGACTGGGTCCACACAGCTCTCCAGGGTGATTCCCCAAGTACAGCGAGAACTATTTGAGATCTCTGAGGCCAAATCATAGTTAAAACTGCTGATTTTTTAAAAAAGTTTCCCAGATATTTCTTTAGCTTCTGCTATGGATGTTCCTATTTAAAAGGAACGCTTGTTGATTGATGGGCTCTCAAGACTAAAATGAGAGCTTAGCGTACACATCCAAGAAGTGAAGTGTATGGAATGTATTATATTGCATGAAACAGTGTGCCACAGGTCATGGGAATATAATACCATTTAGCAACTCAATGAATTGCTGAAATATGTTAATTTAAGCTCATAGAAGCAGTGATGGATTTGAAACATTTCTGATTAAAACAGACTGCAAAGTTCCTTCTTGCATCCCATTTCAAAAAATATTGTGAAATCCTTTTTATTTTCCAGAAGACACAGTGCCATGTAACTGTGGAAATGATACTGCATGTGCAGGGCTTTGTGTGTAAACACCATAAAATATGTGCTCAACACTGATTCTACATTGTGAGAAAGTCAAAAACAAAGCAAAGAACAGAGAGTAAGCGATTGCAGATCAGGATGAGTGGGGAAGCTTCAGTTGCACAGATGCTATTATAGGTGGAACCATTCAGTGCTTGAGCCCATACTATGATTTTAGTCCATCAAGTGTATTACTGATTGATAGAAACAAGCCCATTTGCAGGGTTCCATCTCAACTATGGCTACATTCACCCATTCACTCCTATATTGGCATGACTAATCCACTCACACCCAGGGAACAGGACACAGAGGTTCGAGAAGACCCTTTGTGATGCAGTGAAATCGAATCAATATGAAAAAATGATCTGTTTTTGCCTTCTCAGACTACAAAAGATGTGCAAGACTGCTGTCAAGACTAGCAATGAGTCCACTGTGTGCTCAGCCATAGAAATCGCATGTAAGTAACACTTTTAAACAAATGTCAAAAAGTCCAATGCTGAAAAACTTTTTGATGCTTTTCAATCTTTTCTTTGTATACAATGTACTTGAAATGCATATGGTGTCATTATCAAAACAGGATTATAGACAGTGCAAAAAGTGAGAATTTTTATAACATTATAAAATGTAATAATTAATAGGAAAGATATTTTACAAAAATATGCAATAGGACATTTTTTTGACATATTTTGAATCTTATAATAATTTAGGTTAGATGGTACTGGTATCAGTACTCAATTCTTTGTTTCATTTATACAATATCAAATACCAACACATCACAAACTTTTAAAAAACAAATATCATATGTTTTGAAAAATACAATGTTACAATATCACACTATTGTACAATGAATCCATTAAGAATTAGATATAGATCATATAGCTGAAAATTATCAATATTATTAACTAAAATTGATGAATGAAAGCAATACCTTTCTACTGAAAAGAGTCATTACCTGTTACATTTCTATCCTAATTTTGACTGCAGTAACAGAAAAAAACATTATCTTCTCAAATTGATGCTGAAGGGGTGATATTACAACCTGTAGGATTTTCTGTAACTGACGATACAAATCTTAAACCTTCAACTGGTAAAACAGGCCCCAATATGTTCTAGTCACTCCATGCCAGAGTGATGGCAATTTATGCCACAACCTTTTTAATCATTTTTGGAATTAAAGGAGTTTGAGAATTGATCGGATTTTGAAAATAAGCAAATTATAGCATTTAAGACTCTGGGTCAAGCATTTTTTGTAATGACAAACCTTTACTAATATAAGCAAAATGTAAGCCCTATTTCCAGAAAAGACAAAAAAATCTGTAATGTGTTAATTACGAAGAAACTTTAACTGTCAAAAGTACGACATTTTTCAATAGTGACCAACTTAATTTTATGTTGTAAATTTAGACAAAGTTGGGATTCAGCGGTTCGGATATTGAATGAATGAATAAAATATTCAGCCTGCTACATAGCCAACAAACGTAGGACAGAGTTAAAATCATATTCAAATGGTTTGGAAGATTCCCCAGCAAGCAGGATAACTGTACCTGTAGTACTGCATCCAGAAATGCAAACAAAACTGTATTATGCAAAAAGAGGCCATAAATCAGTTCCATGCAGAAACCGTGCAGTCATCTGAAACCTAGCTCATTTCAATGGAAAAAGACAGTGGAAACGTTTGTTGTGCTCAGATGAGTCAGCGTGTTTTGGTGAAAACTGGTACCGAGTTCTCTGCCCCGATGACGAAAAAAACATCCAGATTGTTCGAGTCAAAAGCTGCAAAAGCCAGAATCTGTGATGCTATAGGGCTGCGTCACAGCATAGGTGAGGAGATGCATGTTGATATATGATGTCATAAAGACGACATCTCTTCCCAGGCTGTCCATTCTTATTTCAGCAAGATATTGCCAGGCCTTATTTTGCATGGGATATAACAGAATGGCTTTGTTATATGGTGTATGGTGGCATGTATGGTGCAAGAATAGTCGTACAACATTAACCATTGGGACAGTTGGTGGCGTAACGGTGGGGTGTTCGCCCCGTGATCAGAAGGTTGCAGGGTCAAATCCAAGGCTGGTAAAGTTGCCACTGAGGTACTCATGAACAAGGTAGCGTCCCCAAGCACTGCTCACCGAGCGCTGCCTTTGTTAGTTGTCTGCTGCTCCTTCACGGATGGGTCAAATGCAGAGGTCACAAATTTTGTGGTGCACTGTGTGCTGTGCTGTGGTGTGTTCACAATGACAAATAATCACTCACTTTCACTCATGGACAGTTGCGTTGATGAAGTCAAGCAAGAATTGATCAAATTTTCAATAGCAAAAATGTGTGTCTTCAACTTCTGTTGAGTCTTTGTATAAATTTTATAAAAGTTGACAAGTAAACTACTGAAAAGCTTCTCTACCTACTTAACAATTTTTTTTTTTACTTTTTGGAAAATTACCCAACTTTTCTGGAAATGGAGTTTGTACTTTTAACACTTAAGTACATCAGTACTTTTACTTAAATACCTGTCAAATACCTATACTCTCATAGGTGACTTTTACTGGAGTCATTCATTTTTAGAAGAAATCTTTACTTTTACTTAAGCATGGGTTTCAACACGCTATACACCACTGAAGTAAATGTAGTTGATAGAGGGAAAGGTCACTGCAGACATGAAGGCTTACGTGTGTAATTTTGTAACTGTTCTAATACTGTCTAAGGCATGAGTGATGGGATAAATGTACTTAAGACAAATATGAAGGCATGAAATATGAAAGTATTACTTCATGTTTCCTATGACAATTTGAGTAAGAGTGAATCAAGTGTAACATTATAGTGCAGTTTTCAACAGCTGAACTGAACACTGTTCTTACTTTTTGGACTAAGAACTGCAAATGAAATATTGAGTAAGCTCTAATGTCTGTTTAATCATGGCCACCTGTTACGTTCCGTGCTTGCAATATGTACAAGGTGGAGACATGCTGAGGCTTAAAACTTTGTGGCAACAGAGGTTTGGACCAGATTTTGATACCGCACTCAGCCAGAGTGTATATCAAAGGAAAGATATTACAACCATATGATACCAATAATGTGTTGTTTTCATTTCTTAATGTGGCCAGCCCAGAAGATTACATTTAGATTTACAGCATTTATCCGAAGCTGCTGTCCAGAACTACTTCCTTTTCCTAATTAAAGGGACAGACTTTCTTCAGCAACTTAAGGGGTTACAGGTTTTGCTCAGGGGCTCGAGGCTAGTAATGCCATTGACAGGATGGAGTCAGACTCCAACCAGTTTGGTCCATAGGCAAGTAATCAATAATTGATACAACTATTTTAATAAATTTGTTTGTTTTTATCTCAGTTCTAAGTTATACTAGATGTCCACTTATTTCATTTGTAATGATGAATGGAGTTGAGGGCCAATGAAGACACATACGTGGGCCGGCTTTAACACACACTGCCGCAATTTGGCAGTATAGATCCACAAGCTATGAGAGTTGAAGCCCAAAATAGCTTCAGTCTGTGATGCTAAAAGAGCCTCAGCCTTTTTGCAGCAACAGGAAGTGTTTTCAGTCTATGTTTTGACACCTAGAGTACAAGTAATGAAGCGAACCATCATGATTCTCTCCTCATCCCCAATGGAAGAATACAGTTTGACTGGCAAATGATGGACTGGAGAAGAATGGAGATTCACATCAACTTATTGTTCCTCCTGTCCCTACTAGATTTCCCTAGAACCTATTACGAAGCGCTCAATTGCCCGTTAACAAGTTGAGTCAGTAATTGCCAAAGAATTATCAAATGAAGTGTCTCAAGTTCTTAATGTCTACAAATGACAGAAAGTGACTAGTTCCTGTCCACAATGTTGACTAGAAGTTGAAAAGATGATGTTTTAAGTGTAGTTGAAGAATTGAGTTCTGTTATCTAATTCTAATCAGTTATAATGTGTTTTTTTTCATATGCGACAGGTCTTAAAGTTACAGAAGATGGAACTCCAAAAATTGGAGTAAATATTTTTTCCAAGGAAGTGCCTTCCAATCACAACAGTTAACTGTCATGATATTTTTGTTCACTGCAGCAATGTAACTGTATTATTACAATTCTGTAATGTGTTAGCTTTTTATCATGAATTGTGTTGATATTAAAATGCTTTCAAATATAGATTTGTTTAATAGCTTTGCTTTTTATATTGTATTTTATGAGAATATTATTTAACATTGCAGCCAACTATTTATTTAAAATGATATGTAAATATTCAGTCCTGATTATAGATAATATATTTAACTCTGTATGTGTTCCATCAGACCATCATTATTTGAGAATATGTTGAAGATATTTCTTTATTCATTTTATTTGAATGTTTGATTTAATCTCACAAATGTTTTTTTGCTTTGTGAATATGAAAGTCGCCTATTTTTGTCTAGGCTTCTTGTCTCGTCATTTTCATGATGTTCAATAAGGCACTTAACGGAATGACTTCAAATAATTAAAGAAAATCCTAATAAAGTTGGAAGTATTGCACTGTTTTGACAGAATAAAAATGTTCAAGCACATCAATTTAGTGAGCACATTTAAAGATGTCCGTTCAATGGCCTTTCAAAGATTTTCTAATAATACTGATCAAAGTGTACGACCTTTGCAATTGAATTTTTGTTGACTTTGAAAATCCTACAACGTACCATGATAATTACAGTGCCAACTCTTTTCCGATAAAGCAATACCAATAGTACATTGCGAATTTAATGACAATTTGCAAGTGTTCATGGATTTGTTAAACCATGACACTCCTATTCAGGACACTAGCAACTAGCATAAGTTCTAGTTTAAGCTGGAGCTTAAAGTCACTAATAAAAATTCCCAAATAAAGTTTGTTTGTAGACGTATCCTTTGTAGACTTTAAATCAACAGGCGAAAGTACTCTGAACTGCTGCCTATCATGGTGAAAGCAGTAAGGTATCTGGCCAAAGCGGAATTGTTCTCATGTTTAACACAAGTAGAATGTTTAATGTTTTCCACAATTAAAAATCTAATGGTACAATAAATAAAATTATGCCTCTCAACATGTGGCTTTACCCTGTCTGGAGTGGGGCCTATTTCAAAATAGTTGGCAACCCATTCCCGCCATCTCAAGGGAGGCACAAACTTCGTATCTCCTCACAATCTCTGGACAACAGAAAACCAAACCTCCTGACACGGCTGACATGTCCCTAAGTCGCTGTTCGAGTTTTACCATTGATCAACATACAACAGTTCAAAATCTGTTCAAACTGCCCCTGCGCATTATAATTTGCATTGATCAAGTTGTGGTGCATGAAGCCAAAAGCCTTGTTCTTAATGGAGACTTCCAATTGTGCTTTGTTTAGATTTAGATTATATTATTAATGTGTGTTCAAGCATTTTGAGAAAACTAATTCTGTGACTTAAGTAATTATGCTGGTACTTAGTGAGAGACTGAGGAAGAAATTGCAGAGAGATGTTTATCTAAAGTTTGTCCTGGACAAAGAGAAACAGCATTTTTTCCCCTGGCCAAGGCTTGTTTTTTTATCTTAACATGGCGTCTATGGCTATTAAGAGTTTGAGTCCAACAGTGAACAATAACAAACGGACCCAAGTGAAGATTTAATAAATGTATTAATTGTTTTCATTAATAATCATTTACATTATGATGATTGATATTAACAAATAGAAAATGATCAAAAAAAAATTCATGACCCCTTAATTAATTAATGAAGGCAAAGCCAACTTAGTAAGCCAACTAAGACTTTCATTCGTGTGGCATGGAGAGGGTTTAATTGTTGTTCATTATATCCTATAAACACTGCAGTTCCCATTGGTCAGAGAGGCGTGGACTTGTGCGGACCCTAAAACAAGCACTGACCGTGCCAGAAAACACAGAGCATTCTCACGCAATGGTGTCTCTGAAGACTCCTCAGAATGATTGGTGGTCCTGTCATCTTAAGAACACTTTGCATGTCAGAGAGAAACCAGTTTGTCTCACGTACGTTGACCTGTCCTGTCAACCATGCGTTTGTGAATGGACCTTAAACTCTAAATGGATTTCATTTTTGATTAATATTTGCTATTGTCGTTTGGCTCCTGTGGTGTTGAAAGCTGACTCGCAGCGGGTCCCCACTAGTTAGAATTTAGTACTGTTTAGAAATATGTTTCCATTGACATTTATCATTTTGATCTCGTGTGACGTGTTTTGTGCTGCGTTTCAGACGAACTGTAGGCCGAACTGGTCCCTTGGTGACTTTAAAAAGGGCCGCCGTGCTAACCGCTAGACGCTATGCTGCGAAATCAACCCCCCACTTTCGTACCGCCGAGGAAGCCGAAGCATGAAGTACCCAACCTCTGTTTATCAATGGCTTTGTTCCCATCCATCTGTTTAAGGCAATGATACATTACTATAGTCAGGGTAATTAGGCAGTCAAAATGGCAGGTATCTGGGCCCTCAATAAACAAACTAAACAGATTACGAGGCTATAAATAAGTCTGAGTTCTCCGGGGGGCTCCCGAAACCCCCTTCTCGCCTGCTGGGCACGAATATTCGATCCCATCCTGAGCAGGATATCACTTATCGAGCAGACAAACGGTGAAGATTAAAGGGGGAGACAGAAGACGCACATGGGATTATGTGTGGGAGGCGGCTAACGCAATTACACCCGAACGCACAATCCTCCGGTTACCGGCGAGCGGCTGGCCGTTAAAGCCATGCAGAGCCCCGATTCAACCCACTGAACCAGGGAGGTCCCTGGAGCCAGCCTGAAACACTCAGCCTGATAGTTTCTGTGCTCATGATTTTCCCCATTAACTTTCCAGGGAGTGATGAGAGATGACTCATGAAGCAAAAACAAGAGTAACATTCCTGTCTGCTGTTTTTACCTGTTTTTTGTTGATATTTATTATTTTTTAAAACACCCATACAGCTGAGATTGTAAGTCATGACGATAGTCGTCATATAGTTTTGAATTCTCGATACTCTACACTAAAAAGGGCGGTCAATTAGTCATGGTAACATACATCTTTCAGTTCCTTCAACTTAGAACAATCGTTTATGCAACCTATGTTTTCAGTGTAACAACTTAAATCAGAGCGGCACAGCTTCGGTCTGGTCCCCGTGACCCCAGTAGGGATTAAGTGGTTTGGATAATGAATGGATGAACTTAAGTCAGTTCATGGGAATGGTAATGTGAAAATGTCAGACTCAAAACTAAAAGTTCTATATACTACTATCTTTAAGAGTGAATGTGTCGATATGTCATACACTTAAAAAGGTAAGTTCATTGCCGTCTTAAAATCTCAAGTAATTTCTGGTTGTCCGTACTAATTATGTCAACTCATTATTTTAGGTGTAGTTTTAGCTTTGTATTGCTCTCTGTAAGAAATCATTGTTTGGTGTTACACTTCATCAATGTTATGTCTGATTTATCTGTAAGATGTTGTATTCTGCTATCTAAAGTTTGCCAATTTCAATACATAAAGTTCCTGTTTGATGTATTAACACAATCACTCTTAAACACAGTCATACTTGTATGTTAACATGACTTACTGATCAATTTTTTTTTACAGTTGAGAACTTTGTACAGCAGTTATGGCTTGATGTTTGTTATTTCTGAAGCATTTTTTTAAATATGAAAGGGCAAGAGGTGGAATTTCTGAAATGCTTCTCTTAAAACAAGATTAGGCTCTTTGTACCCTAATGTGAGCCTATATACAGATTCATTACTTGTTTATTCTGCTCTCACTGTTATCACAATTTCCCTAAAGGACTATTTGGTAACATTTATTTAGTTTCTTGTGTTTACTTCCTGCTCTGTGTAATAAGACATTTTTTCAATCACACTTAATGACAGAAAAACTCAGTGTACACATGTATTTATTCCAGAAAAAAATAATTATAAAAAGCATCACCACATGGTTTTCTGTACTAACACTGAATCAATATATTCAAGCATAACTAAAGTGAAAGACACAAACCAAACCAAGTTTGACGCTACAGTTTTTCAGGAAAAAGGGATGAAAGGAGAGAGCGAGACGTGTTGACAGAAACATGCTTGAACATGGCATACGCCATCACTTTTTGCCTGGAGAAAAATCTCTGCAAAAGTAAACATTTTAATCCCTGATCTGATGATCCTCGGGGCCATGAGTGAACAAACCGGTGTTATTTATAGCTAATTCCATATTTATGGAGATGTCTTTTTAGACCCACATATGTCTGTTTTTAAAAGACCTTGAATCCATTTTGTGTTGCACCATGCTTTATGAATGTCAGTCTGGGGGGTTTGGCTGAGCTGTAAGAAAGCCAATTTGTGACTAACGCTCGGACACGCCTCCACATCTGCATTCAGGAAGAAACTCCTAGAATATAAATATTCATTACTTTACATTTCAATTTAAATTTTGCCTTCCAGATTATTTCACCTTGAAATAAGACTTGCCTACCATTTCTCTTAATCTCATTAAGCCTTCTCTCCACACGGAAACAAACTTGTTTTCTGGTTATGTCTTTGGACAACAGTTATTACAAATTTTTGTTTATACAATTAAGATGCAGTTTTGATAGAAACTATTTGAGCAATTTATATTGTCCTAACCAAAAATGGATGTGAAAGTGGCTATGTTCGAGTATGGATAGGTTCGAGAAACCTATTTTCCGTCTCAGGAAATGAGGAGTATATGGTGTCCTGTCAGGTTGCCAGGTCTTCTGTCTTTGATCCCGTCTGACTGACAAGCTGGAGGGGAATTTTTCATTTCTTTGCCACGCTTTTGCCTATTTTTTCAGTTGAAACCTCTCAGCCTTGCAGCGCACAGCATGCAAAAAAGGCTGAATTAGGATCATTCCCCTTTCTTATCAATTAGTCGACGTGAGATGACGTCACCATGATTGAGCCAAAAGTAGGATCATAAGTCTAAAGGGGGGAAACAACCAAACGATGTTCAGAATATCAAGTACATTGAGATACTCTTTATAACTTGATGCTCTGGATGTGTACAATTTCAAAACATGCACTTTGCGAAAAGTCAAATTTTGCACATTGTCAATTTTGTGAGATTAATAAATACAGAGCAAGTTGTACGAAGTCAGATGATAACAACGCAAACTGTTCCTATATAACTGCTGTACGGCAGGTGATTAAGTAGCAAACAGGAACTGGATGCAAGGCCCCGGTCTGACATCAGCACAAGTGGCTGGAAATTGTCCCATTATCAAAAAGCTAAAAATAAAAGGCCATATGGGCCCCCTTATAAATTGATTGGGAGTTCCTGTCCAGAGATTCACACATGATAGCACCATGAACACACTCTAAGCCCGAGTTCAGAGTGTGTGTTTCTCAACCATCAAGGATAACTGTCATTCCTCCAAGTAAAGAAGCTGTATCATTCTCACCAACATTTCACTGAGGATGTGTTGAGTTCCCCCTACTAGTGACTAGACAAGAAGTCACATGAATTTTCCTTTTATCATTTCCCAACAGATTTCCCTTATTTGTTGTCCTAATTTTATGTCAGCATCAATGTGTTGTTACTGACTGTATTAAATATGCTGAGATTGAATTATAATTCAGTTTGCACTGCAAGGACGACCATTTTATGGTGGAGTTCTAATACTATGTGCTAATACCACAAGGTTAACTTTAAACCCATTATTGCATATATGATTTACTTAATGTATTACTTTTCACAAATCACCCAAATGTTACCACAAGACATATGTCCAGAATACAGTACTCACAGTGTTGGGGAAAGAAAGCTTCTCTTGAACCAGGGGATTTTCAACTGGTTCTATAGGGACCACCATTCAGACTAAGCAGTAGTCTGTGGCCCACTGTGTGTCCATAAGGGGGTAGAATGGTTTATATATATTTGCGTTATTCATAAAGATGCCAAAATCATCAGGAACATAAAAGTCAAATGAAAATAAGTGAAATTAAATATTTTTTAAGAAGTGAAACTGGATTGCATGTCACGGACCACCTGCATTGTCGTCGCGGGCCACCGGTCAAAAACGTTTTAGCTACACTACAAGCTACAGAGAACAAAATAGCTAACTGAATCAAAGCTACACAGATTTTGATCCATCTTCACCACAGATAAATAAAAGTTTGTTGCTGGAAAAGCTGTGGCTTTTTAAAAGCAACACTGTGTAAGATTTGCTCACAGACGAGAAACGGTATTGCCTGTGACAACTGTCATGAAATCTATGTAATTACACGTGCATACTCGCATTTGTTGACAAGTCAACGGGACGGTGAACTTCCTGAAGTACAACTAATGTGACTGATTTTTTTTTTTTTTTTAATGGATTTATTGACATAAAGGGACGACTTCGACTTCAATAACACGGCCTGACACACGGCAAGCTTAAACACACTGGATATAGATGGTAAGCAAAGAATTTAAACGTACTACTCCGACAGTAACAGCGCAAGGTCACCATCGCTCCTCCTCTTTCAGCTCATGCCAGCGAATAAAAGCCGGGCCAATACTCACCCTAGTCTAGTCCAGGCTCTTACTTTATTATCACTCTCCTGCTTTCTTTTTTTCGTCTCCTCTGGCAGCACTTTTACCATCTTCATTTCCTCGCCGCTTCAGTCGTGCTTTCGTTAGTTCATAACTTGGTTTACCTGCCTCGTCTTTTGAAGGGGGAGGGCGGATGTGACGTATACCGTAAAGCGGTCAAATTTTCTAGTTCTTTTTGTGGCAAGGTCCCTACCCGAAACCCCAAGTTTCACAATGCCATTTTGGGCGATACAGGTGATGATAAAGGTGTAATTGAACCTATTGCTAGTTGATATACCATCAGAAATATCTTGTAAAATATAGTTTGAAGGCTGACAACAATACAGTGTTGCTTTAAAAACAGCTCTGCTACAGATACGTTACTGAAGAGTAGTTAAATTTGTAGCATCACTAATTTGTCAGCTGCTCCCCAACATCTGTACATATCACACCCCATTATCAGTTCGCTAGATAATCTGAACCAAAGTCCCACATGAATTTTTCTTTACTACATCCCCTGTTGGATGACTACAGAGAAACTGAACTCCATGAAATATTCCCATAAGGGAC
Organism: Distichodus sexfasciatus; assembly: GCA_032718565.1. Lineage (NCBI taxonomy): Eukaryota > Metazoa > Chordata > Actinopteri > Characiformes > Distichodontidae > Distichodus > Distichodus sexfasciatus. The sequence goes on from JAVGVS010000134.1 coordinate 506,887, forward strand.
ATCTGCAATGCAAACAATGAAATATGAACTCAGTTGTTCTAAAGGCAAGCTGTTGTTTCAGTATGGCTTGTATAAGCAAATTCAACAGATGTGTGTACAACAGAAGTTTGGGTTTAATAAATATCAAATAACCAAACACACTGCAGCGTGCTTGTGTAGGGTACAAAAACACAAAGCCAAGGCCAAAGGATGCAACATGCAAGACAGGAAAACTTTCACTTTGATAAAAATATCATACACAAAAATGCATTTTCACCATTTACAAACACAAACAAATCAAATATTAGACTAATCAGCATTAAAGTAGTATGTGTTCTGCATCGCTGTGGATCAACGGCACTCTCACTCTCCACTGCGTAATCAAAGAATCGGCTCACTTTCATTCCAGCTCACGACTGCATCCGCCCATCTGGAGAACAAATCAGGGGGGAAAACATGTGTACACTGAGGTTTAGTGATTCATTTTACAGATAACAGTTAGGTCTTAGTGATCTATGTTTCACTGTTGGTTTTTCATTTTCTCATGTATGTCATTACCAATGGGCATGGGGAATTACACTTTGGATTGCACTATTATATTAAGCTAATAGCACACAAAAATGTTGCAATTTTTTTTATGAGTAGAGTTAGAACATGACTATATGCAAACATTTATAAATATGTACAGCTAATGATTAGGTAATGAGCTAAATATTTAATCAGTGCTTGTTCTATAAGTCAATGGCCCCCAATTATACCTTCTCTATACCGCCTCTACCCTTCTGCCTTTCTCCTAATTCAATATTTTGAGCCCTCCATTCTCCTCACCCCATGCCTTATTTGCATCTTTCAGGCAGTCAAGTTAGGTTCATAATGACGTTTCATGCAAGCACATGAATTTAATCATATGAACCAAGTTTGGGCCAAGTTCCTCTGGTCCCAAAGTGGACAAAGTAAAAATGCTATAAACCAGGCTTCAGTCAGATAAACATCTGCACTGGATGTACCAGCAGAAGTTGGGCCAAACTTAGTACTCTTGATTTATTTGAAAGTGTGTGATTATTTGTCCATGTGAACACATCACAACACAGCGTGCAGTGCGCCACAATGAAATGTGACCTATCCGTGAAGGAGTCCAGTGCTTGGGGATGGCACCATGCTCATGAGTACCTTTATCGGTCCGGGAGTCAAACCGGTGACCTTTCGATCACAGGGCAAACGTCCTAACCTTTACACGAACAACTGCCCCCCTTTTTGGGAGTTAACATCCATAGGCCCTAGACCTCTCTCCAAAACTTAACCAGCTGCCCTAGAAAACAACCCAAAACTTCAGTATTTACTCAAATCAGGGTTGGAGCAATGAGACTGGCGCTCTTACTTCATTTTCAATGTCTTCCAGTTGCCTTGCCGCGCCCCCTGCAATAGCAAGCCTCCCACTTTAGGTACAACTGGACTAAACTGACCTGGTCCTGATGCAGAGCTCCAAAGGGGGAGTAAGGTCCACATCCATGTCCTGAGAGACAGAAGCCGAGGCAGACGAGTTTGGATCTGACCGAAGGGAAAAGTAGTTAGGAATGCAGATCACACACAACACTGACTTCTTTGAATGAGTTAAGAAGCAGTCCTGACATATCAGTATTTTTTTATTAAACGTGACAACTATTATACTGTAGAAACTATGGTGTAACAAAACATTGTTCTACATCGCTTCAATGATCAATGAGTTCACTGCAATGATCTAAACAGAAAACATCAATCAGACATCATACATATTGTAATATCCCTCACTAAGTAAGTGCTGTCACAACTTTTATTAAGCGCAATAACACAGGATATGGTGGGCTGTAGCGCAAGAATAAAAATGTCAAATGACACTTCTGTTGTTTTTGTGATTTGATATGACTCGGCACATGATATTGTCTCATAGCGAAATCTGCCTTCTGAAATGAATCGAATCAAAATGATTGAATCCTCGTACAGTGAATCGATATGATACTAAATCATGAAACTAGCAGCGGTCCTATGCACATGCACTTAAAATTTGAATGCATTTTCACTAATTATATAAACCAAAACTTTTAAAAACACGTCAACACCATTTCAAACTTACAGACTGTTAGTCGAATTGGTTCTTGCTGGTTGGCCAGACCATCATAGTAATAAAGGTCAAACTCTTTTGGACTCCACTGGCTGGCCGTAAGGTCTTCGCTCAGGGAGAATAGTACACTGAAATGACTCTCACTGCACACCACCCAGACCGGAAACCTGGGAGTCTTCAGGTACGATCCCACCTGGAGAAGGAGATAAGCTAATTACACATTTAACACTTCTAATGTTTGTAGAAATCAGACCTTCAAGCAGTGAAGAGGATTTCAGTACGCTGCATATGTCGTAGTGTTCAAACAGGGACAGAAGTCCAACTTTGCAGCGTTTTGAGACGCCCTTCAGAAGGGTGAAGTTTCCATTTCCAGAGTCGAGCTTCATTTCATCGTCAAAGACGTTTGAAACTGCCTTTCCACAGAGCAGCAGGTTCACCAGTTCCTATAAACAGAAACACAGTGTAAACACTGTTGCACAAACTTGCTTCTTGCATCTGTGCTGAAATGTGGATAGATGGAGAATATCAAAGCTGCTCTAATAACGAATTTAGACAGTCGACTGCTTAGAGACTTGTACCCTAACAGAAACATGGGAAAATAAACTGCTACGGGCCTCTTTTCCAAATACAGCTTTGCTTTGGACCATGCTACACTGTGAATGAGCTGCTTTACTTCAGTCTCAATGTGTCCTGCACAACATTTGTCCCAGAGACAGAAAAATGGCCAGTGATATCCCCAAGCCTACCGGGCCCAGAGATAGGAGATCTCGTGAGCTTACATGGACTTAAGAGGCATTTATTTTTACACCGTAGGAGTTTAGTGAATCCTTTAAGATTTCACAGTTTACAGCAAAAAAGACAAAGGCTATTCCCCAAACTACATATTACTGTGCAAAAACAGTACACTACAACAAAAACCAAACTGTATGATGTGCTAAAAACAATGGGGCTCATTCACCAATATTTTCTGAAATTTGATCTTACATTTCTTCTTTGAAAAGTTATTTAAAGACATTTAAGTAGTATAATATTATACAACTGTGGAACTGAAGACAATCCAGTAAGCTAATGTTTTGCACGAACAGACATGGAATAAAATTTGCGTAAAAAGGTTCTTCACAAGTAAATAAGAACAGATCTTAAATAAGAAAACATTGATAAATGTCGGAATTGTTCAAACTGTTGTAAGAAAAAAAAATCTTTTTAAGAATGGCTGGTGAATTAGGACAAATAATTGTGGACTAACTATATATCACTTTTTACTGAGTTAAATTTGCTGTACAGTTGGAGGTAGAGGTACCACTGGGGTACTCATGAGCAAGGTACCGTCCCCGAACACTGCTCCCTAGGTGCTGCATGTCAGTTGCCCACTGCTCTTTCACAGACAGGTGAAATGCAGAGGTCATATTTCATTTTAGTATTTTCTGTGCTGTGTTCACATTGACAAGTAATCACTCATTCACATAAAAATTTCATCTTTGTTGTGTTTTACGCATACCAGGATCTTTTAGTAGAGAAATGCATTTTTTTCCAGTGAGACACCCAATGAATTTTGAGCAATTAAGCGAAAGACAGGTTGGCACATCACAATAACCAGGTTTTGTTTTATGATATATTAAATGTGTTCAAAAAGTGTACAGCAGTTATGCCTTAGTCTACACAGTGAGTGAGTCTTCTTGCACTGATGACGCCCCCTGCTGGAGCTGCTGTACCGGCCTACAAGGAGCAAGTGACGAACTTCCTTCAACCTATTATTCAGATTAACATGCTAACCTGTGTGCAGTAGCCGTGCGCTCCGATGAGGGTGGAAGTGGCCACGTCCATGTCTGATCTCACCCTGCAACACAAAGGGAGAACTTATTATTCAACCGTCAAAAAGCAGAGAGGGATCTATTTTAAGTGTCATGGTCTGTTTAAAACCAGTCGGGCGTTACATCTGGATCCTTCTGGAAAGGGCGGCGGACACGAGGAGCAGGATGCACCCGAAGGGACCTGACTCAAACTGAACAGAACACACAGACACATACATACACAACAACAACCCGCTTTAACAATCAGTTCGGAACACATGAAAGAGAGAATAAGAGACAGCACTCTGTGTAACATTTTTGGCTGCCTCTCAGCCAGCTGGATCAATGATGCAAACTTTTCCCATGCACTAAAATTAGCTCTACTTATTATCATTTTAATTGTCCTAACCTCAGTAACTAAGATTCTTACCTGTTGAATGTGCTGCCAGAGCAGCAGCTTCAGGTCAGCCAAACTCTCAACATCAACCAGAGTCATCTGCTGAGACATGCTTTGTTAAGAACTAAGTTCATAATGAGAAAATGCTTCCACTGTGTTCCACTGCATGGCCCCCTAATTAGTAGGCCTGCTGACATTCCGATCCTGGTTACGATCTCTTGGCAATATCCTGATGTGAAACATGACATCAGGGAAGTTTGGATCTTACAGGTCTCTAGACACTGAAGTTTACTGGCCAGATTCTTTCTGGTTAAGGTATAAAGCACCTGGCCATTGGCCTACACGACTTTCAGTGATCCATTTTTGATCCACAACTGTGTGAAACTGGTATGCTGGGACATGAAACCCTCCAAAACGTTTTTTTGGTTTAATACGTCACTCGTATAAAAATCCAATGTTGGAGCGCTTCCTTTATCCCTCTCGATGCCTATGTATTCCACTCCTAGACCTCCCACTCCACCCCCATTTTAAAGCAGCAGCAAGAGTTTTAAAAGATCTTCAAGCTGAGAAAAGTGGGAAATTGTTTACCGTCTCCAAAATCCCTTCAGACCTGTAAGGGCCCACTGGAGTGAACAGGCTTCTTCCTGAGTTTCTGTAAAGAGACATATACAGGTAAGGAGCGGATGCTGACAACACTACGTTGATACGAATAAATGATTCATGTGCTTACATGGCAACTGTGGCTCTATTCCTGTCTCCAGCTCTCCACAGAATTTCACTCAAAGCTTCAGTCAGGTAATGTGATCTCACAGAGTCTGAAACATTCAGTCTCCTGCAGAAATATAATAATGCGACTTAAACACAATTCCCCTAGTGAAATGCAATTTCGCAAGCTTAAAAAAACACCTCCACCACAAACAGTTGCCCTTTTTATGAATATCAATCTCATCAAAACAAACCAACAGTGAAGTAATTTAATATCCCAAGAGGGTCCAAACGACATGAGAAAATAAAATGATTGATGCTCCAAAAGCTTACCCAGACATTAAGTCACTGCTGGGTCTTTCAAAGAGAAGTTTCTGGATCACAGTTGCCTGGACAGCTGCAAGCACACCACATGGCCCTCCCTGTTCAAACAAACACAAACACTCCATCCTTCGAGTTCTGCTTTTGACTTCTTAGCAATATATGATGGTGTTAAGATCATCCAATTCAAGCATTTGCTGATTTCCATCTCAAAGCTGCATTCTAAGCAGCTCAAGTCTTATGGCAACGGTGAGCAATGCCTGCACCAGATTAATTAAGTGACGTGTTTAAAATATTTTCCCTTTTTTTATTGGTATTTATTTTCTAAAAAAAGGTCTTCACAGTCGTATCATTTACATGTGTATTGAAAATTGACACTGTCTTTCGCATGAAGAAGAACTGGCTTATAATAGACCATCAGTCAGTCTTTCAGCTGCAGTTATTACCTTCTTCTGCACGATCCCGTATCTCAGAGCAGGTGCGTCTGAAAAGGTGAAACTCTGGCGCTTCCATTCCTCGCTGAAACACGACTTGGCAGAGCCAAATATAATCTCCTTTAGAGCCTGAAGAAAAAACACATTAGTTCCTTAAAGAAAAGTCCCTTTGGTACAGATGGAGTTGTGCTGTATGATGCTGAAATGGGGTCAGTAGAGGTCAAATTTGACAACACCAGATCGCTCCAGCAACCTTTTCTACACTCTTTAAGGAAAAGACCAGTTTTAGTATTGCTGTCCTTACTGTAGCTGTTGGCTGGTCCATGGGATGTTTGTTCAAACTGAGTTGGGGTAAGGTATTAATGACGGTAACTGTGGAATGACCATGGCGTTCATCCTCGTCGTCTATATCATCTGCAAAGCAAACCAAAAGGATCATGCAAACAAATCTCACATGAAATCCATTTGGTAATACAAAAATGTCTGAAAATCTTAATTTGGCATCCACATAAGGCTCCAAAAAAATGTTTAATCATTTTTGTCCACCTTTGATACAGAAAATATGACCCTAAATAGTGGTTCAAAGATTATCAAAGACATCTATTAATACAGATGTTATTATACAGTTTGGTGGGCTTTGGCCACAGTGTGAAGTCAAGTCTGTGGAGTATTAGAGCTGCAGTACCCAGAACCATTCCCGCCATGTGGAGACCATCCAGTCTTGGACTGCTTGCTGATTTGTTCCTGAGGAGGAAACGCAAAATCTTTATAATCAAAGAATTGAGTTAACACAGCTCTGAACACGCACCAGTAACATAAAGGTCATGGCTTTATGTCTCAGGCAATAAATGTCTAATCGGTGCTCATAGGCATTGAAACTTGCACGTTTTCGTGGTCGGAAACAAAATCCTTCAAGGGTAACTTACTTGTGAGGTTCCAGTCTCTGAGTTCTGCCAAATACTTTGCCGTCTACTGGTGGTCGGTGTGAAGTGCTTGGCACATTGCTAACTCTCTCAAAGGCACTAAATCCATCTGAATCAGTTTGTCTATTATTCATAATGGCCACACACTCCAAAATGCCTGCATCTTCTTCAGGCTTGGTCAAAACAGACAAAGATCCAGTTGTTTTACGGCCAGAACGTTTTCTGTTGCTTTCCTAAGAAAATAAGTGATATTTCTAAATGTGAGAAATTCAAATTAAGACATTTTATCTTAATTCATAACAACTACAAAGCCCCCAGAAGTATTCTATGCTAAACTGCACCTATGCATGGTGTAGTGTAGAATTCCACAAGTTCCACACGTTTCCCCCAAATGTAACACAGTCTTCATTTAATAAAGTACAATACAATTAACTTCTGCAACTACAAAATCTGGGTGGAAGGAATATATCATAATATTGGATTATAACCAGAGTTTTGGAAACATATGTAAAGTAAATAACTAAAACTTATGATCCTCAGAAAAACAACATGATCATTGAACCTTAAATTACTATCAGCAGTTTCAACTTGGGCTACTTGATTTTCCACTTGCCATCAGCTACAATGCTGAAAACTTTTATCATCAGTGATCAAAGTAGTTAATTACCTATTACCCTCATATTACCCTTTTTTCTATCACAAGCTTCTTAAATAAATCATTGCACAGTAATGTACCATTATTGAAGCGAGTGATAATTTATCATTGTGAACACAGCACAACACATCACAACGAAATGTGACCTCTGCATTTGGTCCACCAATAAAGGAGGAGTGGGTAGCTTAGGCAGAGCTCAGGGAGCAGTTGTACCTCAGTGATACCTTTAATGGTCTGGGACCATTAACCATTGGTCGGTTACAACCAATACGCTACTGACTGCCCCAATTTTTTTACTTTCAAATAGGTAAGAACCATAAATTTCTTATATTTATAACAAACAACAGCAGCAAATCTAATTAAAATGATGGCACTGCTGGCACTGTCTTTAAACCATTCAGGCAGAGGAAGGTACATACCTGAGATGAAGAAACAATGGGGCCTGTCATGACACCTTTTCTCAGTCTGCTGATTCTGCCCCCCTGCCCTCCCACCTCAGCAATCTTCTGCACTGAGTTGACTTCTGCTGTAGTTGGTGAGAACAGAATATCCTGACTCGAAGACGATGGAAAAGTTTCTCTCTCACTACCAGATGACAGAGAAAGGCTTGAAGCAGTCATGGAGCTCTTTGCAGAATGAGTCTCTTTTGTTGTCTCTTGTGCCATAAGTTCAGACACAACGCCACTGCTCTCAGATAAGCTGCAATGCAGTTCGAAAAGATTTGAGTTAATATGTAAAAAGGTAATAGTGTCAGATGTGTCAGAATCACGCCGGTCTGTTGATATAAATGATCTTTGATATTGACAGTACCTGACATATAAGATGATGCAATAATCGCAATTTAACGAATGTAGGTGTAAATATGGTGAATGTGGCTGTAAACAGCTGTATCAGAACTCAATCACCATACTGGCATAGGTGGTCAAGAACGCCCACGTATACATGACAGTAAGTGCAAAAAGTATGGGTTAATCACGCAATGCATATACCTCAAATGGTTTGCGTGAGGATCTATGAGATCTCGCTCTCTTCTCATATCATTCACAGTGGAGGGTGAACCTGGTTTGGCCAAGTTTTGGTCCTCTTGAGAACTCTGAATTTCTTCAAGATGCAATAATCTCTTATCCTCTCCACCCCTTTTCATTCTCTCCTTAACCATGATCTCCAGCATGGATTTAAGTGGGTTTTCCTCAGACTTAGCATAGACACAAACAGAATAATGACTACTTGTTCTTCACTTTTCTTGTACTTTCAACTTAACCAATTAGACCATGAACTCACCTCAGTTCTTACCTTATTCTTTTTATAGAGGCTCTCTAGTCGTAGAACCTTGCACAGATCCGACCTGTTGTTAATGCTCATGTTGGTTCGCGGCAGCTCCTCGTCAAGGCAAGACAATGTATTTTTCATACCCTACAAATATCATGTTATCTTTATTTTTAACACATGGTTTCAGCTAAGATAATATGGCAGCTGTGCCCGCAAGACCTTTTTAACATTAAAAGAAAGAACGAAAGAAATAATAGGTAGCTATTTGGAAAAATTACCAGAAGAAAAAACTAACGAGCTAATATAAAGAGCTAACGTATCTGTTTAACAGATGTGGCTCATGCCACAGTAAGCTGATATATTTTTTAAATAATATGTAACTCACAAGCCACCTACTTTTCGACTGAGATATTCCCGTACAACCGATGCTGCCACTTCTTCCACCTTCCCCATTTTCACTGACGAGTAATGTTGCTCAGTTCTGCTATCCCTAGCACAAGCCAGCTATAAGCTGAACGTTTGGCTGGAATATAGATTTAATATCACAAAACTACCCATGCCAACGCCACATTTCTGACCGTTCCGCAATGGAGTTAGCTGGCTAGTCAGCCAGCTAGCACGTTAAAGACACTCTCCGCCCCAGGATGGGAACGTCTCTAATTTTGAATGGAAGCTAACGGGGTTTGTTAGCACGAAAGTTTTGACACGCTGTCCCTTTAAGAGCTGTAGAGTCTGCCCGTATCTATGGCAACGCGAGCGCGTCGCCGACGTGTTTTGATGCAGCAGCAGCTCCGCCTCGTGGCAGAAATGCGTCTCTGACGTCATCAAACCTTTACCATTATACTGATGGCCGTTGCTTTACACAGAGCGACTTAAATAGGGATTTAGGGTCCACAAAAGACTGGGTGACCCCGCGCCACTTTTTTGCCTAAATTTCCCGAGCGAATCGGATCTAGTCTGCTGATTTTGCACAGAAAAAGGCGTGGTGTGTAGGCACACAGAGTCTAGTCTTTTTATTAAGTATGTTCGATTTTCACAACTCAATTCCGGACAAAGTCTGCTAGTATAAAGTCCTTAGTCGCGTAGTTTAAACCAAAGTCTCCACAGACTAGTCAGTAAAAGTTAAATTCCAAGTCTGTTCAGACTCGGTATGAGTTTTAAGTAGTATAGTAAAAGCCACTCAGCAGATGTCATGTTTCACAGACTATTAAACCTTGAAACAGTTGCTGTTGACTCAGTAAACTACTACCGCGTTTTAGGGGCATTGTAGATTAAAAAACAATTGAAGCTCGGGAATGAGGATTTTATTTTCCAGAATGTATCAGAAATTCTGAGATTTAAGAGTCTCAAAAATATAACAGTAATTTCAGTGCCATGCTTTAAGATGACGTGTGAGTTCACCAGTATTTATGAACCAGTGTTCATAAAAGGAAAATGTGGGGTTCAATTCCAAGTTCAGCTTAAACAAGGAGCCACCACTTCCCGTTGGGCTCCTAAATATGGCCCTTAATAAGAGCATCTGACACATGCCATGAACTATATTTCTAAATCAAAATATCTTACAAAAACATATATCGTTGACATTGTTATTTATTCACATGGACACCGATACTGTTAACCATAAAAACAGCAAAAAAAAATCTATGTAAGCACTAGCATTGGCATTTATGGGCTGCCTTTTATTGTTGTGAATGAGACTTCAGAACAATAAAAGGGACAAAGGACAGCACTTTATAACAGTTCATATTTGTTATTCAGTTCAATTCAAAAGACACACTGGAACTGAGTTTTTATAAGTTTTATTATAAGTTTACATATCACAAATATTCACTCTATCCTAAATTCACTTGATGCAAACCATAGCAGTGTTTATGAACTACTCACAATACGCTTTGCTTCAACATAAAAACACAGGGGATATGAAAATGTGAACGATTAATTCAGAAAATGTATATCGCAAGGTGAGAAATATTCTGAATCTGAGTCATGATTAAATGGTATTATAAATCTTTTACCTTTAAACATAAATAATATTGTTAATAAATTTATGATCTATTAACAATACTATTTATGTTTAAAGGTATAACTCTTTTACCATTAAACATAAATTGTACTGTTAATAGATATCAGATATTAATTGAAATATTTTACTTTTCACTGGAGGACAACCTACGCAAGAAAAAATAAAAAAATATTGTTGGACATTCTGTGTTCTGGCCCATTACGGTAGACTTGGTTTTAAATCCTAAACCTTGATCCAGGATCTAAATGAGGATAAATTTGTTAGAAATGATTTCGAGCAGGATCATTATTCTCGGCAGAATCATTTGATGACGCTTTGGGTCTATGAGCTAATTATTGCTAGAAGCAGAAAAAATAGGCCTTATCATGTGGAGGTGATTGTCTTATCTGTATGTGCATGTGTGTGCATGTTTTGGCACAAGTTCATCCCAAAATTCTGAAAACGTATGTACTGACAATGAGTGCAGCTTTCTCTCATGTAAACAACATTTTTGCACTTTGTCGTCGTGTGTATCCTCGGGAGGAATGGTGGGGAAAAAAACAAACTCTCACTTCCTCCTCAGGTTTTGGCCCTTCCATGACATATGTACTTATTACAAAAGAACAACAGAAAAAGACAAGGAAAGTTCCGGAGAGGAAGGAGCACATCAGTAGTCCTCAGCTGGAAACAGAAAAGACAGAGAAAGAGAGAAAGCGTGATGAGCCGGAGGCAGACAAGCCAAGCAGGTGAGGACGAAGAACGGGCTGGCTGCTTGTGGTTAGTAGTGGGAGGAGACGGAAGAGCATGCGGCAGGTTAGCGGGGCGTTGCGTTGGCTTACTTTCAATGGTGAGGATGCAGGTGCTGGCGGCGGTGCCTCGGCTGTTCACAGCCTTACACATGTACTCGCCCTCATCCTCAGGGAAGGTCTCGGGCAGATAGAGGCAGTAGGTCTCACCCCGCTCGATGTACTGATAGTCTTCACAGTCCTGGAGCATTTCACCCTCGAACCACCAGGTCACCTCGGGTTTAGGCTCGCCCGTGATCTTCACCGTGAACCGGACAGGCTCAGAGTCCACCACAGACTGGTTCTTCAGTGGTTTCTTGAACCATGGAGCGCCTGACCTGGCATGGTCTTCTTCGTCCTCATAGGCCGCTGAGCCATTAATGATGCTTGCCTCTTCGTCTTCCTCATCCTCTCTTGTCTGACAAGACACGACAAAGCCTCTTTTTTTACTTTTGACGGTTTCAACAACAAAAAACATTTTGGACCAAGCAAAGCGTAACTTCCATGCAGCTCTGGCATGCATTAAAAGGCGTCATGCATTAATTTGTCATGCTTTAACAGCGTGCTTGTGAAAAATTAGTTCTTGAACAAGGCGGCCCATGAGAGGTTTACTTTTTGAAGGGCGGCGTCGATTTCCTGCTGCTCAAACTGCATCCTCTGCAGCTTCTGCTCTTCGATTCTCCTCTTCTCCTCTTCCTCTCGAGCCTTGGCCATCTGTTCGAATCGGGCACGCATGTCCACTTTCTGTCTAAACGGAGCGTCCTCCACTTTAACCAGACTCTTTTTATCCTCCTCATCATCCTGTGGGGCATAAAACCACATCCCGTCTTTTTCCAGCAGCTAACTCTTTTGTGTGTTGATTTTAGACCCAGATTTTGGTGTTCTGTTTTTAGACCCAAGTTGACGGTTTTTATTTCATTGGTAAGTGGGAAACAGCCCTGACCCCTACCTCCAAGCAGCGCTCTGCTTCCCTCTCTTTGATCTCTTCGTCCACAGCTCTCCTCCTTGCTCTCTCCTCATCAATCTTCTTCTGGATCTCCTCCTCCGTCAGCTGCTTGATCTTCTCGAACTTGACCTTCAGGTTCTTGGCCTGGATGGAGCCAGTCCTCTTCAGCTTGGTCAGCTCCTCGTACTCTGCACTCACCACTGTCGAAGTCTCGTTGATCTCCTCCTGCAAAACAAAGCAAAGAAAAATGGCATTTGTACAGTATATGTACAGTATAATACTGGCAGCATATCTAGGGGCCGTCTCCAAATCACTCTCCTGGAACACACACAGAAATCCCAACACACGGCCACTGCCCGTAACAGCCAGTAACATTCTATATTTTTATATCAGCATGCTGTATGTGATTTTGCGACCTACAATATGTCACTGTAAAAGTTTTTGATATTTACAGTAATACTGTAATTTTTTTTACAGTATTGGGCTGTCCTCTACTGCAAATATTGATCTTTTTCCAAAGCAATATTCCAAAACTTTTTGCAAGCTTGAATGAAGAAAATGAAAAAAATTATTTCTTATTAAGGGCAGCATGGTGACGCAGTGGTTAGCGCTGCTGCCTCGCAGCGAGAATGTCCTGGGTTCGATCTCCGTGCCGTCTCCTATGTGGAGTTTGCATGCTCTCCCCGAGTTCATGTGGGTTTCTGCCAGGGGTTCCGGTGACCTCCTATAGTCCAAAAAGCATGCGAAATAGGTTGATTGGTGACTCTAAATTGACCCTGTAAGGTTCAACTGTAAGCGTGTGTGCCCTGCGGTGTGTTGGCGCCTGCTCCAGGGTTTGCTGTAGATTTATGGCCTTAGTTAAAAAAGTACTTTACTGTACCTAACTGTATAACGCAAATACAATCAAATATAATGGGTAAATTACTGTACATTTACAGCAGCTCGTTACAGTGTAAAGTCCTAAGAGTAAAGTAATTTGGCTCATAAGTAGGATGTCAAACTCAGTTCCTGGAGGACCATAGTCCTGTTAAGATTAGTGTTTTATCACCTCTAATAAAACTAGTTGGGGGCAGTTGGTAGTGTAACTGTTAGGGAGTTGTCCCCATGATTGTGTTAAAGTCCTGGAACTGGTAAAGGTGCCACTGAGATACTCATGAGCAAGGTACTGTCCCCAAGCACTGCTCCTTGTGCACTCCCAAACCTGCGCACTGCTCCTTTACAGATGGGTCAAATTCAGAAGTCATATTTCATTGTGGTGCACTGTGTGCTGTGCTGTGGTGTGTTCACAATGACAAATAATCACTCACTATCTCACTCATTCACTCGCCTATGTAACTCATATTACATATTACTTATTTAGCTGATGAGTTTAAATAGGTGTGTTAAAATAGAGAGGATATTAAACTGCAATATTGTCCACAACACACTCTTCTAACTACACATCCAGTTTCCACATTCTTAGTTTTCATCCTACAAACAGTAGTTTGTAGTTTATACCTTCACTGCACACCTTCAAAAAAGCAAAACACATCTTATTAAATTAACTTCATCTGTCAAAAGGGATTTTTCTCCCTGTGGGATTTTCATCTTGTTGTGGCTGAATTCCTACCTCTCCCATCTCTTGCCGAAGCAGCTCGAACTCTTTCTTCTCCTTCTCCAGTTTCTGACGCCGTGCTTCCTCCTTCTTCTTCCTCTCCTCCTCCTCCTTCATCTTCAGCATCTCCTCAAAGTTGATCTCCAGTTTCCCAGGATGCATTGCTTCCATTGAGTCAGTCCTCATCAAACCGATGTCTTCCTCATCCAGAACCTGGCACATGGAAATGTGTGGCTCATCAATTGTAAGTCTAAGGTCTGTTATCCAAGATCATGTCTTCTTTAAGCTATTTCTTATACTTTTATTTATTAATGACTAATTTATCTCTTTATTTGGTAAAATTATTTTAGAAGCTTGATTTGATCAACTCCTCACGTTTTAATGGTTTTAAATGGCATGTATAGACTTTCAAATATGCTGAAATACAAAAATGTAAGATAACATTTTGGCAGAATCATACAAACCAAGGTGCATGCAAAACATAAAGCATGCAAAATGATTTAAACACTGCACACAGCGCAGCCTCAAGCAGTAAAAATATATGGACAGTTCAGAGGCTGCACCACTTTTCCTACTTGCCGCTGTATTGTATGCACAGTATATAATTACAGACATCAAAATTCTTCATGACATTATGGACAAAAACCTAAAAAGGTTTCACTCATGAGATCCAAAATCCACATCTTGTTATGAACTGGTTCTGTGAAAATCTCATGTTTTTGGAAGCCACTGAATATCACTGTGTAAAACTGTTCATTTGAAAAAATGCCTTACTTCTCTTTCTCCAAACGAAGTCTTAATTCCTTGCTCCTGGGCTGGACTCTTTAAAAACACAATTCAGAAAAGCAGAACGTAGAAGCATTGCAGCAATATCATTTAAGCACACATTTCTAGGAATCATTATATTAGAACTGATCAGTTGAATCAGCTGTCAACAGAATATGTTAAATAGTTAATCATTTTGTTAGCTGTAAAATGTTGATCTCTCATGTGTGCTCAGATGATATTTAATCCGGCAGAGCAAACACTCAACATGCAACATTCACTCATATTTTTCTATGTTAATTGTAAGTTGTAATCATACATCTTCCAAATCACTTATTAAAAGCTCCAACATTCTGTAGACTTTCTGTTAATTTGAACATTAGAACCTTTTAATAGATTCAGGGAAACCTTGTTTAAACCGGAAGCTGGGTTGAGTATCTCAGTATCAAAGAAACAGCTTCTGACTTGCCATATATATACTCTTGGGCTGAGTATTCTTTTAATATAAGGAATATTTTATATATAATTTCTGTCTCATTTATAGTGCCACACACAGATATTAATACAGATGTCACTTCAGGCCACTTACCACAGGAAGCAGGAAACTATTTTTAATATAGACTAGTGCCGGCTGTGCAGCCTGGCTCATGAAAGCACACTCTTCATTGCCGTACCATGTTCTTTCGAGCCTCCGCAAACAGTCTCTTCTCCTCCTCCAGACGACGTTTGGCCTCTTCCTCCTTCTTCCTCTGCTCCTCCTCACGTCTCTGCTTCTCCAGCTCCTCAAAGCTGATGGCTAGCTTCCCTGGTTTATCACCCGCTTCTGCGCTCATCACGGCCAGCAGAGCATCGTCCTCTTCATCTAAGAGCTGCGAAAAACAGGATTGATGAGATTACTTTGGCCAGTGGAATTGTATAAATTAATATGTGTTTTTAGTAGCCCTTAAAAATGGAGTCATATTCATTCTGATTTATTCACAGTAACACTCCGTTAATGATATAGCAAGCCATTGCTTATATGATATGCTTATACATATGTGGGAACAGTGGGCTTCATTCAGAAATAAATTCTTCTTACGAGAGTTTGAAACTTTGAAATAGTATAACATTATACAGCTGTAGAATTGAATAAAATAATGTTTCACACAAATATGTATGCAGTAAGAGGAGCCAGGACCCCCATACTTTTTCATAATATGGGACTGCTGAGCTCACCATGCTCTTTCTGGCCTCTGCAAAGGCCTTTCTCTCCTCCTGGATGCGTCTCTTCCTCTCTTCCTCCACTCGTTTATGTTCCACCTCCAGCCTCTGTCGCTCCAGCTCCTCAAAGCTGAGTCTCAGTTTACCGGGCCGAATCTCTTCCTTCGTCCCCTGGGCCGTGTCCTCGTCTTCATCGTCCTGAGCCTGAACAAGGACAACCCCATTACATGCATTCACTGGCAGAAAGACAATGTACTGCATACTAACAAACAAAAAATCAAGTGAAATTCAGTGGGCTGTTGCAAGAGTTTCTTAATTTTGTGAATTTTGACTTTTTAACTGAACTATTGATCTGGTTGCTGAGATTGCAGGAAATTTTATAAGATTATTCTAAGTTTTCCTTCCCTTCAGTCCATATGTACGTACCATTTCCAGCTTGGCCTCCTCAAAAGCTTTTTTCTCTTCCTCGAGCCTCCTCCTGGCCTCCTCCTCTGCATGTCTCTTCTGTTTCTCCTGTCTCTCCTTTTCTTGCTCCTCAAAGGTCAGGCACAGTTTTCCAGGGGCCACCTGTTCTTTCACTTTTTGCTGGGTCTCATCGTCCTGCAAAACCAACAACACATGTGGCATGCAGGCACACATTTGTACTTGTTCACTCAAAAAAGCAAAGATGGACATAAAATATTACTGCAATTTTGAAAAAAAAAAATTATAAGTATGGTGATATTGAAAAAACCTTCTGAGAATTTCAAATTTAATGTTAAACTAATTCATGCCATATTTTACCTAAGTTTCAAGATGCACTTCCAGGAAATACTTCCACATTCTGAATCCAAATCTAACCTGATTGATGTTTACGGAGTGGCGCTTGGCCTCTCTGAATGAGCGCCTGTTCTCATCGTATCTCTTCTTCTTCTCCTCCTCATTCCTCTTCCGTATTTCCTCCTCCCGACTCTTCTCCAAGTCTTCAAAGTTCATTTTGATCTTGCCGGGCTGTTTTTGAGGTTTGGCAGGTACCACCCGGACCAGGAGGCTGTCGTCTCCTTCCTACATCCAATTTAACAACCGGTCGTTACTGCTGTATGGTTATGCCATTTTACAAAGATAAAATGAGAAAATAGCCACATATATGATCTTCTGAAACAAATACTACATCGTATATCAACTCAGCTACATGCTACTTTTATACATTTTACTTTATTGAGAAGATTTTCCCGGTTGTGTTGTAGCACCAAGATGATAACTTTTTCTCTCAGGTTAGATCAGTATTGGGATTTACCTGAGAGACTGTAAGTTAAGTATTTTTTCAGTAGCTTATCAGCTGGAACCATTTTTGGGTAACTTGTTTAGTATAGCAATAAACAGTGTGGGATAGGGACAAGAAAGCAATAAAGCAAAAAAAAATTTAAGTCCATACAACTTTGCATTAACCCTTTTTGAAGAATCACAGAGAACTGTTTCTATATTTCGACATTTGCTTTGTCACATTCTTGTTTGGATGTTCCAAAACAGACCCAGACAGGCAGCAGTGGCCTGGTCTGAGATAACAGTGTCTAAATCAGTCCAAAAGCTGGCTCGGGGACCACTGCCCATTTTGGTCTGTGTAGGAAACAGTTGCCAGTCACAAGTCATCTGCGTTGCCATTTTTATTGAGATTGAGGGCTCTAAAGTGTGTTACATTAGTGCCACTGCCCTGTTGCTGACACGTCGACAGATAGCAGGAGGACAACTGGCCAAACTATGCCAAAAACATGAAGCAGACAGTAGAATAGGGGGTTCTACAAGACAATCATTCTCATCTGACTCAATAAAACCAAGCAATCAGATTCCACCCTAACATCTCTGCAGCCTCTTAACTGATGACAGATCATCTTTATAGATTAATAATGACATTTCCAAATTCAAAAGTAGTGTCTCAACCCTGGCTGTTGACCAAGCATCGGGTCTTTAAGTATGGAGCCCAGTTGGAGGCCACTTGAAGATCAGCATTTGAATGGTATTTCAGATGTTCCAAATATTACAGAGGAATACAATTTCATGGTGTATTGTATCGGAATGTCAGCTGGGATGCATGGAGATTCTCAAGTATGATTGAAAAGAGATGTTCTCAATATGGTAGACATTTCAGAAAATTGAAATCTGAAAATTGAAGCTTTCAGTGTTCTTGCGACAGATCTTCCATATGCCGATAGAATTTATATGCAGTCGTCGTGAGAATGAACTATGACTAACTAGGGGTGTAACGATACATTGATCTACATAGACACCTTGATTCAAAGAGCCAACAATGAGCCAACAGCATCGATACAAAATGAAAATGTTGATCAGGCATCACATTTTGTCACATCACTTTATATTACACAGGAGGTCTATTTTTTTATATCAAAGAAGATTATTTTACATTTAAATGTATGGTTGAGCTCAGAAATAAAATGCCAAATGATATTTTAGTTGCTTTTTATGATTTAATACTAATGGAAGTGTTAAGTAAGCACACTAAATCATATCAGAGCAAACTTTGTGCGATTGGCAGTTGAAACATGATAAAACTTGTGATTTACATCCCTACAACTAACTTATGTCATTTGTGGAGCTCCGAGCAACCCAGTGTGCTAAAGAACTAAAGGGGTTAATCTTTCTACTCTGCAGGGGGTGAGGCAATGTCCCTTACAGTCATTATTTAAAAAAAATGCTTTGGTGCCTTCAAATTCAGGAGGAAAATATACAGAAATAATGCAGTTTTATCACTGGTAAACTCAACTGACTACATCGTGGATGCAAGTTGGTATGAAATCCTTCCTTTAGAACACAACCCTGCCCTTAAAGAATTTAAATCCAATCCACTACAGGTTTTTCATTCAGCTTATACACATAATACTTTGAATATCCCACTGTGTTGTATCTGAGGATTACTGTATAAATGATTATACGTGCAAGCTTTTAACCAAACTCTTATGGCAGCCAAAATCATTCAGAGCCACCTTTTGTATCACAAACAGAAACATCTCAAGTCGACAGAAGCCTCACCTCCACAGCCTTCTTGGCCAGCTCCTTCTGGATCTTGGCCTTCTCCAAAGTCTCCTGCGCTAGTCGTTTCTTCCTCTCTTCTTCCGTCCTCTTCCTCTCCTCCTCCTGCCTCTGTTTCTCCATCTCGGCGAACTTCCCCTTCACGCTGCCTGCAGACCCGCAGAAACACGAACAGTTGGCGCCAGTAACGAGATTAAAGCCGTGACCTGAGCGGCAACTTCCGGTAACTTGCCCAGTGCCAAGGGCTCGCTGGTTTCTGTGCCAGACCTACCTGTGATCTTGGGGACGTATGATTTCTCTGGCTTGGCTGGCTTCACCTCCTCCTCCTCATCACTGGAGGCGAGGAGTTCTTTTATCTGCGGGGGATCAGACACCGAGTTGTTGGGAGGTTAGAAGGGTTTTATCTGGGATCATCTGCTTTGCACGGTTGCTGCCTTCAAAACCTCGCTGCTCCAGAGCAGCCCAACAGCTCTTAATCCTCGTAAGGGCAGGCACATATGACCTGTGGCAAGGATACTGATTGGACCGTCACAATATGACACAGACAGGGATCAGCGTGCATGCCACACATGCGGCCGATGAGCATAAAGGACATAGAAGAAGCACAGAGAAGCATCTATTTCCTTAATTCAGTTTTTTTTTTTCGGGGGTGGGGTGGTGGAGAGTGATTTACTAGAGAACAACTCTACAAGTTTGGGGCACAAATCTGCAGAATCTGGGTCGTCATAGCATCCAACTGAACAGCTTTCAATATTCTTTAGGTAAAGCTTAATCAGTTCCTAGTTTCACACATATAATTAAAGAAATTGAGAAGTATTCCCGGTTGATTAGATTCTATGAGGGCCTACAATCCACAGAATTTTGGTCAAACCTGCAAAGACTAGTCAGATTTCACTTATTTAGATCCTTTCCTCATTTAAACGACCTTGTCTATTTGGGCAAGATGTGGCACACTGCAGCATATTCATGTAGGCCCTCATGCAATCTAGCCGAATATGCCTGGTATAAGTGCATGCAACTCAGATAAGGATGTCCAGTAGCCCATGCAGTGGTCAAGGGTCAACGTGCGAAGGTTTGTACAGACCATCTGCTTCTTGCGGATCCTCTCTCTCTCTTTAATGAACTGCTCTTTCCGTTTCCTCTGTTCTTCCTCACTCCTCATCCGGTGTCTTTCCTCTCTGACCTTCTGCATGGCCTCAAACTTGCTCTTTACGTCACCTTTATTAATTTTGGGCACATAGCTCTTCTGCACAGGCTTGTGGAATTTCAGGAGTTTCTTCACATAAAAAAGCAAGCCAAGAAATGAAAGAAGTCAAACGTATGATATGGTTTGGCAACTGATTCCTAATAATATATCTATTTTTATCACATAAAATATGAACTGGTTGCAAATTTAGAGTCGTGCATTCAACCTCAACTTGCAACTGTGATTGAACATTTTTCAAACTGTGGCATACCTCTTGTTTAAACGCAACATCCGTCATGTCTGCCACATTCGTTTTCTCTGATACGTCACACAAGTTGCCTACATCATTCATGTTGTCCACCTCTGTGATGGTGGCTTCTCCGTCCTTCTGGGTTCTCTCACGCTTTCTCATCCTGCTGGACGTCTTTGTCTCCTCTTTGAATGTGGTCAATTTGGTCTGGTCGGGCGAATCTGCCAAACCGTTGATTTCTGCCTTCTGAGTCTCGCTACATGTGTCCTCCAGCTCCTCTGTGTCTTCTTCATGGTTCTCTATGTCATTGAGTTCTGCCATATCACTGGCGTGTTCTGTATCGTCCATGATTTCTGTTTCATTGGGGGTTACCACTTCCGGCACGCTCATAACGTCGGTCATTCTGATGTCTCTTAGACGTGATGGTGCGGTCAGCAACTGGATTCTTCAGATGAAGTCTGAAGAAGGGGACAAAATGTCCCACCGTGAGATCATTTGACAGAATATGGGTGAGGAAACAATAAAAGACCTTTTGGTGTTTGTTTTCTGGAAGAACTCATGATGCTGCAGTCAATGCTCTATGGTCATTGTGAATCAGTGTTTTGTGCATCATTTAAGGAAATGTTAAATGCAAAATACAAATTTACTTTTTCTATGCCTAAAAAGCAGGCCTGAGACTCTACATTCTAACCCTTCACTGTCTGACCTCTTCCATGGTTCATGTTCATGATCACTGACTAGCAGACAGGAAATAAACGTTCAGTGATGTAATTGTTGTTCTATTCGTCTCTGTGTCAAACTCCATTTTGCTCTTGTCGAATCCCAGTGCGGTCAGTGATCTGAGTGACTGTGTAGCTGAGCGATGTGTGAAGGCCCCAACCCCAGCCAAACGGATCCCAACACAATGTGCGGGGCCTAATTTTAACCCCTGTCTGTATAGGACCATGTGACCCCAGCTATTTTTGAGGACAGCTATGTGGCCAGACTGAGAGGGGTGTCAGTGCACGCACTCACACACACTTACTCCCACACTCACTTACACACACACACACACACACACACACACACATGCATACACAAAGTCAGAAAGAGAGCTGTACTCCAGAGAATTCTGGGGTCTTCTGTCAGAGAATCATTTAGAGACACATACCATGGAATCAGAAATTCATTATAATATTGCAGAATTATTCATAAAAGAAACACTTCTGTATTTGTTTATTTTAAATAAAGTTTTTAGACAGATATTGATGTTTATTAGCCTGATTTTACAGCCATTCAAGTAATTCTACAAATCCTTTAAAAATTATTACCATTTATATAACTTTATAGTGTGCCTCAAGATCACTGAGAAATATGACAGTAAATCTAATCTGGAAAGAGTGAAGCTAGGTCTTACAAAATCTATTGTCTATATTTAAAAATCTATTTTTAAAGTATTTTTCAGACTTTAAAAAAATTAAATACCTACACAACTTCCATATGTAAGAGATGTTATAAATATGTCTTTATGTTTATAGATAGTTTGTTCAACTGTAGTGTATAGTGACTTTACAAATCCTTTTAAAGTCTTGGATGATACATTTGGCTCAGATTAGTTTGATCTGTGATATAGGCCATGGGGTCTGACTATTTATGGACAACATTATCTATTTAATCTGGACTAAGCTGAACAGAAATTAATTAATATTCTTAATCCCTTTTTATAACCTAATTTAGGCTGTAATACACATTTAATCTGATAACCATTATATAGAATCCAATTAGCTTTTCCTTAAAGGTTTATAGATTAAAAAATGACTACCAATTTAGATTTAGGTTTAACACTAAGAATACGTTTTTAAAAAGATTAAGTATTCAGATGTATTTTTGTTTAACATTATTTACTTTCACAGGTCCGGCCTTTTTTTAAAAGAATAAATAAAAAATAAATAAATAAATAAATAAATAAATAAATAAATAAATAAATAAATAAATAAAAAGTTTTGTGAAACTTCTTTCACCCTGTGACGCTCACAGCTCC
The DNA here is from genome assembly GCA_032718565.1 of Distichodus sexfasciatus. Classification (NCBI taxonomy): domain Eukaryota; kingdom Metazoa; phylum Chordata; class Actinopteri; order Characiformes; family Distichodontidae; genus Distichodus; species Distichodus sexfasciatus. The sequence goes on from JAVGVS010000134.1 coordinate 529,230, forward strand.
TTTGACTCATAGAAACTTTTTCTAAGCATCGGCGGAGGCTGTGATTATAATCCTGTTTTCCGCGCGGTCTCTGGTTCCAACTCCCGGGCAAATGAACTCCAGTAGTCTCCTCCGGCCGCTACCTAAAAGTCTGGATACCGTCAATGGCTCCGCATGCCATCCGCGTGCGCGCCCTCCCGCGTGCACAGCTGTCACCGGCGCGGGCGCGACACCAGCGGCCCGTTTTACCCGAGCGCGCTTCCTGTCGGGCTCACAGGAGTGGGTTGACATCACACATCACATTTGTGAGATGCATCATCACATGTGTGTGAGCTTAAAGGAAAATTTCTCCATAATTACATTCATTCATTCATTCATTCATTCATTCTGTCAGTTATTCATTCCATTATTCATTCACCAAGTTATGTATTCTACATGAAGAAACATACATCAGTAATATGTTTAAGGTAAATAGATTTATTAATGTTGACAACATTAATATTTTGTGTGGTCTCAAGTGCATCAAGTACGTGATTAAAAATCTTTCCTCAAAAAAATATTTCCTCAAAACTAAACATTACATTATACACTATTCTTATACAGAGTGCAATATGTGTGTTGTTAATAAATATTTGTCTAGTAAATCACTGTGCAATTAATACATATTTGTTGCTGCCTTTAATGTTGACAACATTAATATTTTGTGTGGTCTCAAGTGCATCAAGTACGTGATTAAAAATCTTTCCTCAAAAAAATATTTCCTCAAAACTAAACATTACATTATACACTATTCTTATACAGAGTGCAATATGTGTGTTGTTAATAAATATTTGTCTAGTAAATCACTGTGCAATTAATACATATTTGTTGCTGCCTTTAATGTTGACAACATTAATATTTTGTGTGGTCTCAAGTGCATCAAGTACGTGATTAAAAATCTAAAGTCTTGTTTATGTATTTATGCACTATACCATATTAAAATAGGTATTTGTGTACTAGCATATGTGGCCAACAAATCTAGCTTTTACAGAATGATTGGAGGACTTACATTTTTCTGTCCAAGGTCAGTGACGTAATCCTTTTGGGAATTTCAGCATTACACAGAGCAGTGATGAGATTTATTGAACATTAAGCTCAGTCTGGCTTTTTCCATAAACATGTGTGTTTGTGTGTGGAGCTATTGTTGGATGTGTGAGTCCGTTGCTCTTATCTACCAGGCAAAACTGTTGACCCTCGTGTTTTCTGACCCATATAGTGGAGTGATTACACAAATACCTCCACCGATCCCAACAGAATAAACACAATGTTATGTGTCAGTTACTCCAGTGTTATTACAGTTTATACAGTGGCGTCAAGTAACTGTTAGCTTTTATTCAAGGACTGACATCCGTTGAAACATGCTAACGTGAATAAAATTCAGTGGGAAAAGTAGCTGGTTGCTCCATTAGCTTTTTTTCATCAAAAGTTAAATCAATCAAAATGCTAAAGAAACTTATCACAGATTTACAGTAAATAGATTGTTAGAACCCCTAACAAGAGAAGCCGAAAGAAGAAGATGAAGGTTGTTAGCACATATACAAAGCAACATAGGCTTCATTCATTGTTTGGCAGTTTAGTTTTCCTGTTGGCCAGCTGAGCTACTTTCCAGTTACCTTTCATTCATCGTTAGTCGCATCTGAATTTTGTTTATTGTTCTATTTTAGTCATTAGCTTTTTGTTTGCAGTGTTGTGGAAGCTACTTTTAAACAGTAGCTTTTCAAGCTACACATTGCTTAATACTTAATATTTGGGCTGTAAATTGTTCTGGCTTCTATCATTGCCAGGGTGGACTCCATCCTTCAACTCCATCTCACAGCTGCTAAGATCATGCTATGATACATTGACTATTGCTGAGCGGGCATGCAAGCCTATCAGATGCACCTTTTCTAAATTCAACACCCATCAGCAAAACCTGGTAGATGAAAATACCTGTCTTTGTAAAGGGAGGAAAATAATGATTATTTTGGTAACAATGCCATATTTTGCTACCCTGCATTACTATATGTGAACAAAAAATTATTTGGAAAAGCTAATGCATTTAAAAAGTAGCTTCACTGTAAGCTACTTCAGTAAGCTACTGAAAACAATCACATTGCTAATTTAAGGGAGCTACTCCCCAACACTGGGTATTTGCCATGTTATCAGTTAATTTTTTGACTGAGCTAAAAGTGAATCCCCATTTATTCCATAACATTTTACGTGCGAAGCAGCTAATGTCAAGAAAAAAAAACTTTTAGCACAGGTTCTGTGTAGGGAGCCATTTTGGTGTGTGAGCTGCTGCGTGACTGAGAGCCTTTTGTCAGCTCCAGTGGGGAGTAATGGCTGCCTTCACAGCTGCTGACTCACCCAGATTCTCTTGACAGAGTCAAACAGTCTACACACATACACATACACACACACACACACACACATACACACACACACACACACAGAGCTATGTGCTGTGAGATCAGCCACAGAAGTGTTTTGTAGCAGAATATTCAATTAGAGATCACTACCTTATGGAGGGCAATGTGATTTGCAGTGTTTTAAATATATAAAGGTGACTAAGTTGTGTGCATTTTGTGTTCTTGTTGAAAGTCAATGCTCAGTTAAAGTGGAGTTTAATGGCAGGTGTCTTTAAGGTCCGTGTGGAAACTCCCTCATCGGCCTTCAGATCAAACTTCCTCATCGGCTCCTGTAACCTGAGGAGTGACCCAGCATGCATCCCTCTCTGAACACCAGCCACTTGGTCCTGCCAAGTGCGAGTGTGTTCCAGCTTCAACTTCAAACCAAAATAATATTTTTCCATTCTTTTTAACTCACTGCATCTCTCACCCAAAGAAAGGAAAAGCATCAATGCAATGTATTCTGAATAAAGCACTGTACAATGTATATGTATAGGAATCTGAATCATAGAGTCTAGAGTGATTGATGATTCTATTATATTCTGGCATCTTCTAGAGCATTCTATCCTGTGAGGAAGTGCGGTAGATTCAGTTCATTCATTTTTTAAGGCCCGAGTGAATTGCTGAGGGTGGAGTAGGGCAGTGAGTATAACAAGAGGTCTGCCCAAAATAACCTTCCACCTGTGGGCAGAGATCAGAGATAGGGAGACAGCTAGCCTGTAAGACTGTAATACACACACAGCTGCTATCACTATGTTCTGAAAACCCTCGTAACACTCAATCCTTTAGTTAGCCAGTCTTGCCGTCATGGAGTTATTAAGCTCTGTTCACAATTATTGTTTTTTTTTCCCTTCCATTGTTGTAGTCATAAAGTAAACACATTAGGCAAAGCAAGTTTATATACTGCATTTACATACACAGAGGTCATTCAATGGGCCTCATCCACCAACCATTCTTATGAAGAAATGTCCTTAAAACCAACTTTTGCAGTTTTCGCAAAGATTTTGACATTCACCAATGTTATCTAAGGTATGTTCCTAATTAAGAACAGGTTCTGCGACTGCTAAAGAGAACTCTTACACATTTTATTGCATGCTTAACTTTCTTAAGAACAGCTTTAAGAGAAACTTAACATTTGTTGTTGATGTCACACACATTCCGATCATGTGACCATCACGAGGACCCGGAAGTAGTCATATCGTCACATCCTAACCAGATCACTGACAGTTGAAGGCCCAATGCGCTTTACATGAATGAAATGAAAATGAAAAATATAATAAAACAAGGAAGTAAATGAACAAAATTAAAACGCTTTTTTTTTTCTAATTCATGGCCAGTTGCTTATTATCTGGCTGTTCCAACTAAATAAATCCAACAGTCCTTTCTGGCCTCAAGCCTCCAGCTCAGAAGATTGTTTCTAAGTTGTTGGCAATCATTAATAGATGCTGAAGCTCCTGAAAGAGGTGAAATATCATGAGTTCAGTTTCATCTGTGCCAGCTAACAGTGGAGGAAGCTGCTATTACAGATCCATCAGTGGGACAAGCGTCTGTCTCATAAGTCAGTAGGTCGTTCATCATATGATCATATGACAATACTCCTTTGGCAAAGATAAACATGTTTAACTATAAACTTCTACCAAACCCTGAGATGGGCCAAAGACAAAAGAGCCCTGTGGATTTGGGCCACGATTAGGCAATTCCTGCTCCTGAGGTGATACAGTTCAGAAGCTTATCCATCCTTATTGGTTCCTGAGAGTTTATCCTGCACCAGGACACCATCATCAGATCATCAGATGTGATGGAAAAGTTGCTGGATATTTGCATCTCGGGACCAGGATTGGCCACCCATGATTTAGTCTCTTCTCCCCTCCTTTTCTCTCCATTCTGTCTCTGTTGGTGGGTAAACACACTGCCGCATGAACAGGTGCTGTATTATGGAAGATGAGCAGGCAAAGTGTGAAATGTGCAGCTGGTCAGCAACAGGAACTCAGGTCATTCCTAAATGACACGTTTCCAGTCGTGATCCCCGGCTTCATTTAGAGCTGTAGGCTTCTGGGTTATGGTGCCTTTGTGCTAATATCACACAAAGCTGTCTTGCCTTAAACATCGACTTCAAATCTGCTTCACATCACCACCACCGTTTCATGTTCATCTGTTTCACATCAGATCAGCGTTAAGAAACTCAGTCCATCTTGGTGTCCTGCTGCGACATGAGAGCTCTCCGGTACTCATTTTTTAAAAGCATTTGTGATACATTTTCTATTTTTCAACTCCAAGAAATACTTTTGAGTCTCTAAATGCTTAAATCAAGAACTCGAGATTGATGGGCCAAACTGCAGCGCGTTCCCTCAAAATGGAGGCCAGAAACAAGCCAGAGCGTCTTCTGGATCTGTTTACAGAGAGCTAACAGGAGCCTTATCAGTTACCAGAGGCTGCTAAATTAAGCAGGAAAGCACTGGCAACCTGCCCAGCTTTGCTTATCAATCCCTAATAACTTTCCCATGAATCAAAGCGCAGATCATAATTGTTGCATCCATTGAAAACATAACTGAACACATAACATAAGCATGAGACAGAGAAAGGATTATTTCTAATGCAGAAGTTAAATTATGATTTATGTGCAGTCATACTTAAATATCTATCAGTAATATGAGAATAACTACATGGTTTTAATGTGACTTAGCATTACATGTTACTCACATGGGATGCAGCGTAAAGTCTGAACAAGACATTCTTTTATATATATATATGACTTTAAAATAACAAAATGCAAGAGGGTTTTCTCTTAGGCATGATTTTTTTTCAAAGGTGAAAAAAAGAATTGCGCCATCTTGTGGTACATGTAATCACTGTCTCATAGCATACATACTTGACTTTCTGTAAGCATTTGTGACACTCATTCCAGCACTCTCAGAGTATTGTCCACAGGTGTGATGCACTAGTTATCTGCTTATATCCTCTCCCCAGTGACACACATAACGCCTCCTTGAGGAACTATTCCATTAAACCTCCATTCATCAGTTCAAAGCACCTTAAACCATGGTTCTTTGTCCCGTGCAAACTTTTTACTCTTGTTAGGAATCCTCAAAAGTGGCTTTCTGTCTGAAAGTGAGTGAGTGATTATTTGTCATTGTGAACACACCACAGCACTGCACTCAAGGAAGTGTGACATGCAATTGACCCATCCAAGTGCAGCAGCCCAGGGAGCAGTGCTTGGGAATTGTACCTTACTCATTAGTACCTCAGTGCCACCTTTACTGGACCAGGATTTGAACTGGCTCCAATCACGGGGCAAACCTCCTACCAATTGTCCCCGAAAATATCAGGGGAGAGTGTTACTGAAGAATGACTGAAGAAATTCTGATAAAATACCTAGTAAACACTAGAGGTAATGAATGTGACGGACACCCAGAGTGTGTTCATGCCTGGTGGTATGGCTGAGGGAAAGAGAGAGTGCTTTAGCAGAAGAGGCAGTAATACTTAGTAGTTATCACTGTACAAATCTCAACCCAGTGTTGCTCTCTCTTTGTCTTCATTAGACTGTGCTGTAAAATTGTGATGTCCTTCAGATGAGATTTAACAGCATATTCCTGACTCTCTGAGCTCCTAAACTATTCCTGGCGCATCTTTCAAAAGACTAGAAGTGGCCTTCCACTCTCATTATAAACCATTCCGTAACAGGCACGCACATACGTGCACACACAGTCAGGTACACATGCGTGCGCACATACATATATTCATACGCGCGTACGGGCCCACACAGGCATCCATACACACGCATCCATACACATGCACATATATGCACGTATACACACACAGAGATATAGACAAACACGCATACCTCCGCATACTTAGGCACACACACATCAACACAACTTAGGATCCCAGGCAGACTTCTGTCGTGTTATCACAGTGTTTTCTCAGTGGTTTGTGTTTTTTGTGTGTTTTTTGTGTGTGTTTGGATTCTGTTTTTCAGATGCAGCAGTTGGTGCGATGCTAATCTTTGTTACAGACGCAGCAGCTGTCCTATGGATTTTTTATTTTCTTTCCTATCCTTTCTGCACTATGTGTTTTTCTTCTCTTCCCTCTTTCTTCCTTCCCCCTCCCCCTGTCAGATCTGACTCAACTACTAAAACAAATTAAATGAATGATGGAAAAATAAATAAATAAATAAAATTTATAAATAAATGAATAAAGTTGTCCTCCGAAGAGGGGTGGTGGTGGGCTTTAAAAAAAGAGTAGAAATGGAACCCTTATGTCCTGCTTAAATCACCCATTATGACTCTTTCAAATCTAAATACCCCATAATATTTTCCTATCTCTAACTGATAAATTCTCTCCTGCCCCTTCACCACTTTAGCTATAATGTGTGGTGAGTGTCTTTCTATCCATATTAGTTATGTAGAGTTTCATTTAGAAATAGGCAATGCATGCTTAGTGGTGCTGAAAGTCCTGCATTTGCTGTGTGATTAATATTTAACTCATTTAATCAGAAAGAGAACATGTCTTTGTAGCTCAGCTACAAATACGGTCTCTTTGCATCTCCGGTGCAGTAGATGGCGCTGGAGCTGTGCACAAACGCAACCTCTTTTAGACGAAAAAGAGGAGAAACGACAAACACAAGCTCTTGACTGATCTGCGGTTAGCTGGATTAGCTTTGAGGACTCCTGGAGCTGGAAGAAGCGTATGATTTGGCCTCTGCAGACCTGTCATCCCTCCTCAGTACCCCAATTTAAGGCGATTTAGGAAGAGATTCATCATCACATACAATCCCGCCGACTTCAATGGGAACAAGGAACCATCTCACGGTATTTCACTTTTATTTATACCGGCCGCAGAGCTTCAGATCCGGCATTTAGTTGACTGTTTAGTTTGGACAAAAACAAATCATGCACAAAGCTATGGTCGTTGTCATGATGATGCATTAGGTTACAGAATCTGGAGCAGGTAAGTTACAACCTAGTAGCTTTGGTCCTTGTCTTCTTCGACGTCAGGTTCCAAGAAGAGGAGAGGTTTTCCTGCGCTGTGTGTGCCTGTGAGCGTATTGCAAGACATTTTTATGTTGCGTTTCCTGTGGTTGCCATAACGTTAGCAAGCTAATTCGTGTGCTGCCCTGTTGTGCTACTAACGACGGAACCTTGGGTCCGTCTCAAATGGCTACCCACACCCTAGGTAGGGTCCAGCGGGTAGCTTGTCTCGAGCTACGCAGCAGCACGACGACATACGGGAGTGCGTCTGGATTCGAAATGGCTCCCTATTTGGTAGGAAGCGCCCTGCGTAGCACGTCTGCGGCCTTCGCGTTTAGGCTGCGTGTAGGGCCCTATGTAGGGAGTCCTGAGCCATTTAAGGTATTGAGACCCACTAGGAAACCAAGTGCTAACTTTTGCTAGCTTAATAGCCATGTTACATGACAGAAAGACACTAAAGTTCTGATTACTCTTAAGTTAATTTAGTATTTTCAAATTCAGGTGTATATTACTTTACTAAGTGCAGCATGTTGTAATTGAATGCGACGTTAGCTAACTTGCCAGCTAAACCCTGTTAGCCGCTAAGCTAGTGACGTTAGCGTCAGACGGCTAACGTAATTAGCCAGGTTGATAGTTTTATCCTGGTCAGTGTAAAAATAGCCTCTTTCGCCGCTTATAGGATTAACGAGCTACGCAGAATTTCGACTTGTGACTTTTTAAGGGGCACTGCGCTAAGGAGGCTAACAAAGAATTAAAGCTAACCGGGACTTTAGCCTGAGTCTCGCCCCTTTAAGTTGACAGCTGACAGTCGCGGAGTGCTAACACAGACCCGTTTGTCTGCAGTCATTGCTAGCCACATTAGCATTTTATGATGGCGATTTTTATCGGGTTGGCGTTTTAAAAGTATTTAAATAAATGTCTTAGATGCTTATGCTGATACCTGATGTTAAATCTTAATAAACATAATTATGTACGGAGTGTTTGTCTTCACGTCGGCAATAAGATATGGATTCAGGCGACATACTGAACAGTAGAGAATACCTGTACAGTATCTTGTTTCTGGGCCGTTATCACGATCTGCTCAGTCGCAATAGTCACCTAACAAGACGTGTAATTTTGCTTATTACTACAACAAGTAAAACCGGCCCAATTCTGGTACCTGATAAATCTGCTACTCTTGTTTAAGGTGTTTGGATGAAGTTCAAGAAAAATGTTACATTTGTTTATTTGTTTCTTGGGTCACACTCAAAGAATAGTCATCAGAGTGAGCTTTCTGCATTTTGCAAAATGATATTTAGTGTAGATTCACTCCCCTAACAAAGCATCCCAATCAGTCCAGAATGAACTTTCCTAATAGAGCCATTCAAAGTCAAACTAAAAAATATATATTTTTCCCAAGTATCCTAAGTAAGTAGTTAGGTTAAGCATGCATATTTGTATATTGTTCCATTTTTATTCCCAGTAATTGTGGCTGACAAGTGTTCTCAGAATCCCGTTCAGCAGGAGGTGTGGCTACATGGCTAATTATGGCTATTATGTAGAACTGAGGAAGGCGGACATGAATGTGGGCACGTTTTCTTGTCTCTCAGATTTCGCCCGGTTGCCTGGTGTAGCACTATCAAAACACAACATGACACTGCTTTGGCCCCTGCCAGCCGAACACACAAGGTCTTTAACGAGTGCTGGAGGACCTGTGATGGGTTTTATTTAGAGTAGCACAATATGGATTTTAACCAAATGACTTGGATGGTTTAATTTGGAACATATACTTTATTCTAGACTTGTTGGGGAAGTATTTTAGGGGAGAGCTAAAAACTAATTTTACTCTCAAGGTTTGAATTACTGTAAATGAAACGCTTCCAGATTAGTCATGGACACATGAGAATTGTGCGTGCTTTCCTTTTGTATCATGCAGCCTTGATAAGTTTGATTTGTTTTATTTGACATACTTTCTACTTTATAACTAGCCCTTAACCCCAAGGTGCTTCGGGGAGACTGTCCCTGTAATTAGAAAAATGGAGGTTGCTCTGGATAAGAGTGTCTGCTAAATGCTCCAAATATAAATTTAAATGTAACTATTGTACATGGACACATCTTGATGATGGTGCTGAGACAATATAACGTGTATCCGGTCGTGTCAGTTCACATTTAAAATTGATGCGATGACAGACTCTTCATGCACAATTTAATAACACAGATTTATTCCTGCCAAGTGGCAGTTGTCCAGTAGGTCTGCTCTGCCCTTTTTTGCAATGCACTATGCTATAATTGCTGCAGAGCTTCTGCATTTATCAGATGTAGGCTGACTGCCTGTTTCCGTCCACTTCACTTTGATGTGCCTTGCTGCGTTCTCCTTTGACTGTCGTGGATGCCCTGAGTGTGCCTGAATGTGTGTTAGTTTTGGGGGCGAAATGCCATGCAGAGGGGATCATGTGTGGCCTGTTTTGCTGCCACAGGGGATGAGAGAAGGTGCTGCCCTCCTGGCTGTGGGCTCTGTGATGTGGTGAGGTCAGGATGGCGCAGGCAGGGCCCAAGTTGGACTACCACATCCTGCAAGACCTCAAGCAGCGCTTCCCAGAGATCCCAGAGAACGTGGTGTCCCAGTGCCTTCTGCAGGTGAGAACTCTGTTGTTGCAGACACAAGTGTCTTGGCTTTTTTATTACCTGTTTTCTTTGACATGAACCTATTTGGTAATCCGAAGCCTGCAGGAAGTAATGGTTGGGGTCAGGAATCGTTTCATGATGACTAATATTGGTGGGGCAGTTTTTTTTTTACTGCCCAGCTTGAGAAACTCGGTCATGTGAGTAGTGCTGGCGTTGCGTCAGGTGCCGCCTTGTTTATGCCTGCTTCTGTTCTTTCCTCCCTCAGAACAACAATAACCTGGACCTGTGCTGCCACCTGCTGGCTAAAGAGAGTTTCCGATACCTGTATGAGGAGTATAACAGCCCTGACGAGGGGCTCCAGAGCCGCAACCACATGCTACACATCAGCTTGGGCTACCCTCCTGAGGGCGTCACGGCTAATGCCGGCGGCCGGCAGCTTGTGCACAGCTCCAGCGACGGCCACATTGAACCTCAGCGGGGCGCCTTTCCCGAGCCCCACTCGGCCCCAGCAGCCATGGCACCCTCGCCTGGCTACAACCCCTTCTTCATGAACGAACAGGGACGTTCGGCCAGCACCCCGACCCCTCCCCCAACCATGCAGGGCATGTCCCCCACTTACACCCCAGTAGTCCCAGTCCCCCCCGCTTCCCGGTACGGCCCCATCACAGTGACTCTGTCACAGAACATCCCCTCGGCTCCCAAGGCTTTGCAGATCCCACCAGGAGCCTACGGCAACAGCGGGACAACCCTCTATATTCGGCCGTCGCCCTCTCAAAGCCCGCAGCCCACTGCTTGGGCCTCACACGCTCCCCCCGTCTACCAGCCTTCGCCCTACACCACCCCAACGTACCAGTCACCCTACAGTTCGCCCCAGCACCAAGTCCAGCAGCCTCACCATGTCTTCCTACCAATCAGCCCCCCCACTCTTCCCAACATGCCCTACCAGCAGCCGCCGCCCGTCTCCTATAGGCCCTACATCCCTGCCAAAGGCACTATGAAGAACCAGTTTGAGATTACCCTAGAAGGAAGGCCACGCAGCAACTCCCCAGTCCACACAGCCCAGGGGGCGATCTACATGCCCACCAGCCCGTCTCCGAGCTCGCCGTCCCGCGCTGTGAGCATGACTGGTCCCCCCGCACCAGCTTCCTTTCACCCCGGGGTCTACCTGCACCAGGGTGCTGCCCGGCCCCGACCTGCCTCATCTCCCCAGGCGCCTGGCTCTACCTATATTAAAATCAAAGTGTCTCCCGGCCAGAGCCAGCGACCAGCCGGTTCGCCTCCGGTGGAGACAGAGTCTCTCCTCAACATTGTGGACCAGGGAGAGAACCACGGCACTCCTGCCCCCATCCTCCCCATTTCGGCCTTTCCGGGGAGCATTGCCAGCCACATCAGCCGCATGCCTAGAAGGTCTAGTTCCGGCTCAGACGACTACGCTTATACCCAAGGTACGTTGTTCAAGTGCAGTCACTTTTACTGTTCTTTGTGAGCGGCCATCTCTCATGCTGCCTTTTCACTGCATTGCTGTGGGTGCTAGTTTCCAATTTGGATTCGGAGCCACATTTTTCCACAGAAAAACCTGTGGTGTTCGGAGTTGATTTTGCTGAGCTGATCAACACCCGTTTTGTCAGTGAAAAAAATGGCTTCTGGAGAATTTGGAACCAATGTCTGGAACCAGTAATCTGTGATTCCATCAGAAGTGGGCAGAGTTAGGGAGGGAACCCAAGATAATGCAAAGTGTGATGGTTTACGTCTCTGATTAAATGGCAACTTCAGCACTGGCAACCACTGTTGTGGAAAAGGGGTATTAAAGAGCTAAATGAATTAACTTCGACATGTATGCCTTTCACTGCGGCTGGGCAATTAATTAAAACTGATGTTCAGAACCTCTAATCAACATAATTTTGCACATGACAATTATTTTGTTTATTTATACTTTTACTGTTTCCTTAAAAACATACTACCATGTGTTTCCTTGAATTATTTTTAAATCATTCAGACAAAAAAAGGTTAATAATTGAGCATATTAACAGTTCATACCTTGTCCCAGCAAAAATAAAATCATAAAGAATCATTCACTCTTTAAAAATGCAAAATTAATCGTGATATTGATTTGAGGTCATGTCGTCCAGCCCTACCTTTCACTCCTTTTTTGTTGTGTGTGTATTTGCATAATATCAAGAAAAAAATGACTGCAATATTTTTTTTATTGCAAACTAAAATACAAATACAAATAGCTGAAGCCAGTCTGTGTTTTTATTTTGTCAAAAGTTAAGACATTTGATTTTTATTTGTCTTATTTAACATTATACGCCCTGCAGCGTGACTGTGCACGCATATAGCATTGTCGGATATGTAGGATATTTTGTGCAGCCCAAGTGCATTCACACACACACACACACACACACGTGTATATGTGGTGCTGTGGTTTACACCTTCCTGCAGCATGCATGTCTATATGGGTGTGCGCGCAAGATATTCATATATATGTGTGTGTTTATGGAAGAAAAAAAACACTGTGTACAGCTGTTGTAATGATGATCCATATGTTTTGTGTGTTTTGGCTTCATCTTCAACATATATTTTTGTCTGTAGGCAGGATGTTTCTGTATCAGACCTCTTTGTTTGTTTTGCAAATCAGTTTTGTTTTTGTGTGTACTGGTGTAAAATGTTTGCATGTTAGCTCTATCATTTATCACTCTCTCTTTCTCTCTCTCAATCTCTCTCTCACTCTCACTCTCTCTCAGCTCTGCTGCTGCACCAGCGTGCTCGTATGGAGCGCCTGATGAAGGAGCTGCAGTCAGAGAGACAGAAGGTGGAGCAGTTGAAGGCTGAAGTCAACGACATGGAATATGACGCCTTGCAGAGACGCTTCAGACGCGTCAACAACACCAGCTTCATACCTCGGGTGAGAGGAGACTCGGACATCTCACACACACACACACAATGCACCTGATGCACCTGTGTGCTAGTTTCCTGAGTTGGTCTAATAACTTCATACAAAAGTTCAGACTGTCCAGTATGAGGAGGGTCAATTATATTTACACAGTGTCCATTGATTATGTGAATCTGGTCTTTTTTTTGGCTAAAAAACTCGCTATAACAAATAATAATATAACTGCAAGTAGTGATTACGGGGGTCATGCAATTTGCAGCTTTATCAGTTTTTGACGAATCAAAGTGGACAGATGTTGAAAAAATGACACGTTTCATCCTTTTATCTAGGGCGCTACGGTTCAAAACTTATTAGGCAAAACGCAAAATAGCTTATTATAGCGCCACCAACTGGCAGAGTGGTGCATTCTTTTTTTTGCCTGAGTAGTGGGAGGGGTCCCAGACCTACCTGCCAAATTTCACAGCTGTAGCCCACCCAGAGCCGGATTTCTGTGACACTCGGTGTGTGGTGTTGCAGTCCTATGCCAAGCCGACCACACTTATTTGCATATTACAGAAATATGAAGACCTAAATAAAAATGTGCTTGATAATAATTAAAGAAGAGTGTCTAGGGATTCAAATGATACCAGTTGCATGCAGATTGGACAAAAATCCAGGGACTAGTTTGCAAAAGATGGTTTTGCATATTATGCAAATTAGCGAAAAATCAAATATGGAGGAAATAGATGCGAAGGTCTAAAAGATTCGTCTTGACCCAAGGAATAAGATGGTATAAGATTTTTGGGAATCGGAGCTACGGTTCAAAAGTTATTAGGCAAAATGCAATTTTTTTTGGAAAAACGCAAAATAGCTTATATTGGTGCAATTTGGTGCAATTTTTTTTGCCTGAGTAGTGGGTGGGGTGCCGGACCTACCTGCCAAATATAGCCACCAAGGCAGCATCAACACTAATATTATAGGAATACTTTCTTCCTGAAATAGTCCATTGTTAGCTTTTTATCTGCAAAAAGTCTGCAGCAGACATGTTGGGAGTGATCAGAAGCTCTCCAGAAATGCCAAAATGTGGTATAATATGATGACACGGCTGTAGAGGCTTACTGTGAAAAAGTGCACACACATTCCCTCACAGGGGACATGAGTCATCATTATTTAAAGGTTATTATTCACATATAGGCTACATATGAGTGAGTAAGTGTCGATTGGAGACATATTTATGGAACAGAGTCGCATTACAGGGCAAGAGGATCACTGCACCGCAGTGCTGATATCAGCATGTCGATGTGCACCATAACATGGCTCACCATAACTATTTACTGCTATTTACGGTATTTTCACATGGCTGCTAGTTTATGAAGAATCTTGGTAGAGAAGATTCAGTTCGATGCTTCAAGCTTACTAGCCTTCTATTTGATATTAATTAGGGCTGCAATAGTTAATCCATATAATCAATAATTAAAATTGTCATTAAGCAAATACTGATGGTGGTCTAGTGGTTAGGACACTTGCCTTTGGTCCAAAAGGTTGTGGGTTCGAATTCTATCTCAAGCACTACCATCGTTAGGTCCTTGACCAACCTCAATTTGCTCTCAGGGAAACTGTCCCTGAAACTAGTTATTGGAAGTTGCTCTGGATGAGAGCATCTGCTAAGTGCTATAAATGTGAAAATTTTATTAATTAGGCTAAGTGTCACAAGCAGGCATGGGCAGGAGAATGCGGAGCAGTTTCAGTTCTTTAATGCAGAAATTGCGTGCAAACAGGCAAGACCAAATCCAGAAACAGGAAACTGCAGTTAGAATACAGTGTTTCTTAGCAAAAGCAAACAAACAGAAATGAGATTCGCAATGTTGATATGTGTGTGTATATACGGACTGGCTTGCCGGCCATATTGTAGGTTTGCAAGTGCTCATGGGAATGGAAGTTTGAGGCAGCGGAAGCTGGCATGCCACCAAGTCAGTGTGATAATTGGCTGACGCTGATGTTTTATATCTGCCGATACAGATGCCGAAAAGTGAGGAAGGCAAAGTTGAGCACATAAAGACAAGATGTTTTGCTTGCCCAAGTTCCACTGCACATAATGCCATAACTCTGACATGACAATTGTAGTTTGCAAGATTACACATTTAGACATCATATATTTTTATATATCTAGCAAACATTTTTCTTTGTCTCCTTTTTAAAACAACCAACTGATTAAAATTGATTCAGTGTAATCATTAGTTACAGCCCTAATATTAATCTACAACCATAATGTGTTCACAACATTGGCGGTGTAGAAGGGTTTTCTGGAAGGGGTTCAGAGTTTCTCCAGTTGCAAGCTGTATGGGATGCAGCATTAGAAAGTGGGGGGGAAACACTAATCCATGCAGGTCCGTGGCCCTTTAAGCCCGGAGTGTGTTAATGACTGCAAGTTCATGTGTGTTGCAGCCTGAAGAAATGACTAGAGTCCGAAATCAAAACAGACAACTCCAGATTGACATTGAATGCACCTTGAAGGAGACAGACTTGCTACAGTCAAGAGGTACAGAAACACACACACACACACAAAAGACTGTCCTCACTGTTCCTGATTGTGCATCGATTATGGTAGAGAAGGTCTACAGTGAGGTACTTGATTTGAGCTGCTGTGTCTGGCCAGGCTGATGGATGGTTGGATCAGTGTTCGGTCTGCATCAGTCCTGCAGAGAAATTGAAGAGATTTACTTACCCTATTATTGATCTCCTTGATTTCTGCTATTCTTTAGATTTAGTTCTTGTAAGATTTCTTTAACTTAATCTGCTAATTTCTCATTACTCTTTTAATGTGCATAGGCTCACGAATGATCAGGACATATTTCACTACGTGTTGTATAACTATGTATGTGAGAAATAACGAAACTAGGCCTGCAACAATCAATTAAAATAATTTACTAATCAATTGACTAATTTACTCATCGATTTAGTTCATTACATCATTTGGGGCACTTGGTAGTGCTGCAGTTAGGGAGTTGGCCCTGTGATCAGAGGGTCGGTCCCAGACCAGTAAAGGTAACACTGAGGTACTCATGAGCAAGGCACCGTCCCCAAGAACTGATGCTGCCAACCTGCCCACCGCTCATTCGTAGATGGCTCAAAGGCAGAAGTCCCATTTCGTTGTGGTGTGTGTTCACAATGACAAATAAATCACTCATTTGAACTTTAATTTCTCCTCTCATTATGTTAAACATGTGACTGGTGCTTTCTTTCCAATAACCAGAAGTTTAAATGAGCAGTTCCATTTAATGTGTAATGGTATGATACAGGCATGAACTAATGTAAACTGCATGATGCATCTGATAATATTTCATTACAGCCCAGGACAAAAAGAGAGGTTCAAATACTTGGCATAATTCTCTTACAGTGGCTTAGCTTAACTAGATGTGATTTGGGAAAGCAGGCAAACATTATGTTCTCCTCTCTGTAAATAAACTTGTGTAATGTAGCTTTAAGGATGTGAATTTAGTTAAAACCACACTTACATCATGATACCTCTGTTACACTGTGAACGTTAACAATGTAATTTGGATGCAAGTACCACTGACCTTTGAGCCATGCAGTCCTGTGGAAAATACACTGTTTACAGCCATTTGCTGTGTAGAATTTCATGGCCCTGATGTCCGACTGGGCCGTTAATCAGTGCTGGTGGTGTAATGTCTCAGGTGTTAGTGAAGGCTCCAAGTTGGCACGACATGCCAGTGCATCTGGAGGAAAATGTATCAATGGCTGACGTCAAGATAATATTAAAAAGGGGGCACACCATCAAAGGAAGCGGGTCAGGTATAAAAAAAAAGAAGCAGCAGAAAATGCATATAAATTTGTATATAACAGTCCCTAATAAAATGTTTAGGGTTCTCAAACTGTATACATTATTAGGAAATGTAAACATTAATATCATTGGAATTATTAGGAATATTAAACAATTGGATTAAAATGCATTTTTAATCTAATTTAAAAAGACCTAATGAAACTTTAATGCTTTTTTTTCATTGTCTATTTTAAAAGAACCAACTAATGGATTAATCTAAACAATTTGACCAGCTAATCGATTATGAGATCAGTCATTATAATCGTTAGTTGCAGCCCTAAAAGAATCTTGAATTTTCTCACACGAAGTACGAATTTAACAGTGCACATATTGCACAACTTGCAGTAGAGAAGAGTCCGTCTCCTCCCTCTGTTCTTTTGGGAACATTGCAGAGTGTGGATGGTTTGTGTAGTCGTGTTTATATAATTAGATGTTACATTGTTCCAGTTTTTAGAATGTTCTGTACATCGTGAGTGGATATAATAAATTTTGTTGCACCCCTCAGGACACAGGGGTCCTGAGACGCTTTATTTTCGTTCATGCTCTGCCACACGCTGTCTGAATCCGCCTCACAGTCACACCCTTCATTAGGTTAATCAGGTGTAGTTGAGCGGGAAAAGCATTAAACGGATCCCCTGGGGTTGTTGGGAGTCCGTGAACTGATGTGTTAAATCAGTAATTGTTTGGTTATTTTTTAGTAAGGCTGAAATGCAGCTAAATAATTATTCTTTATTACTTTCATCAGGAAGGGGACAGCGTGGTATGAAACTGTGATTAGTCATTTTCCCAGTAAGAAAATAAGTGAAAGTTAAATTGAGTGATTATTTATCATTGTGAACACACCACAGCACCACAACGAAGTGTGACCTCTGCATTTGGACCCCTCAGTGGGCAGCTGAAATGGGCAGATCCCAGGGAGCAGCGCTTGGAGAGGGTACTTTGCTCATGAGTTCCTCGGTGATACCTTTACCGGTCCTGGGATTTGAACCGGCGACCTTTCCGATCAACGTTACGCTATCAGCTGTCCACAATATAAAATGCTCTCAAATGTAAACTGTATGTGAAGTTTCAGTGTATTTTTAAGCTTGACAGCTATATAGGCCAGTTTCAGTCCATTGCAGCAAAGGTAACTGAAGCAGTGTTCGAAATGCGTGCGCCCGCTACTGTCAGGGGAATTCAAAAGATAAAATGTGATTAATTTTGTAATGAAGTCAGAAAGCCGATCAATAATCAGTCCGAGGGCGACGGTAGCCTGTCCTCCTCGAGCAGAGAGTGAAATAACCCCAGTCCAATCAGAGCAGCCGCTCTAACTGTCTGTGAAAGGTGTCCTTCCTGGAATGTGAATGACAACTGCTTACGGGATGCATTTTAATGCCACTAAAAGGCACATTCCGCTAGTAGTCCCTAATCATTGTGATCCAGAACCGAAAATCTTGGTGTACCGTTCAAAAGGTACCATGTCTGGTACAATTTGGACATTTTCTTGCATTAACACAAAAATGGTAAATTTTCAATTGATTACTAGATTTACTGCCAAACTGCAGCTTCTCCATCCTCCAGGATTAATGTTTCCCTGAACATGCAGTTCATTTAATTAGCTGACCACTGAGCCCTACAGAAGTCTTATAAATGTGCAAGATAAGGGAAAAGGCCCTGGATATTGTTGAAGATGGTTTACTGAGTTGGGGGTCTCTGGGACACATTATATCCGGACTGTGCTGACCTCTGCTTGGCTGCATGTCTAGTCTATGATTATTTTACCACATTAGTTTTACATTTAGAGACTCTCAGTCATGAGGTCATTGCTCTTCAGGTATATGGCGTATAACGGGGAGTTTTAATGCATTTCTTGTTTTTGTTCAGGCAAGTTTGATCCAAAAACCATGAGCAACTTCTATGATAACATCCAACCTGGTCCAGTCATTCCACCAAAACCAGGCAAAAAAGGTAAGATTCCAATTATTTGCAGTTAAATTAGATTTGTTGAATGCCAATTTGAACACAATTTGAAGATTTTTTTTTTTCTTCTTCTTCACTCACAAACATATTTATATATACACCTTACATGCACACATGAGTTCAATTCAGCATTACCCTGAGGAGGGTCGGAAACCTTTTCTGAGTTATGGTTCCTCTCCAGCTTTCTTTCTGTTTACTAGAGAGGAAGTTTTTCTTTGCCACTGTCGCCTCAGGCTTGCTTGTAAGGGGCTTGGGGCTGGTAATTTGTAAAACTACTTGGTGACAATGTCTGTTGTGGAAAGCGTAGATTCGAATTTAACTGTATTACTCTGACCTCATTTTTGAAAGTTTCTAATGAAATAAAGAGGAAACTAAGTTCCAGTTCCCTCTTTACAAGAGAACTTTTCTTTGGCTGTAGAGACAGAAAGGCAGCTCTCCTTGCTTTTGTGTAGACATTGATACCCTGAGCTATTTTGTAAGGCTCTTGCAATCTGGTTTGCTCTCAAAATATCTTATGAGGTTTATTGATTTTGGTCATATGTGCTAAATTTAGCACAGTCTCACTCTCTCAGTGGATCCTGTTTGATGTGACTCTGACCTCTGGCTCCTCTGTGAGAAGCTGGGGGCTGGGGTTGGTGTGATATTGCGTTGCTCTCCCGCTGGGTTGTCGTCACCTCGTTGTTGCTGGACTGGGACGGCTAACCAACACAGTGTAGTACCACAGTGTGGAAGTGCGTCTTGCAACTGTAACTGACACATTTTAATTTCAATCTGCAGCTACCACTTCTGAATGATGCAAGGATGAGGTCGAGTTGCAGGCATGCTAGAAGTTTCTCACTTTTTTAATTATTGCGTTTAGGCGGAGTTTGGTTTACGTTTTCAAGGTTTTCCGCAGTTTGGAAAAAGTCACTCTGTCAAACTACAAAAATTTCCATCGTACCATTCCTGCTGTATGAGCTGCTTTTTATGACTCTTCACGACATATGTAGCATAGAGTAAAGCCTTGTTTCCACTTTGCGATTTTAATTTTTCGGTCGCTTCCAAAAGCCCTCGGTAAGACGTAACCCCATGTTGGATCAGTGATCAACAATGACTGTGTAAACACTACAAATATTTGATCAACTGAGCTGCCAACTCTGAGCAGAGAGATAACTAACCTGAACTGCTGAACTAATGAGAGCACAGAGAACAAGTGCTTATAAAGAGGCAAGAGACCTCACCTCAACTCAAATATTCAGCGTTTTTTTTTCCCTTTTTGCTCTTTTTTTTTTTTTTTTAAACTAATCTTCGTGCAAAAAAATTCCTAGCACTTAGCACTGTTACTCCAAGACTGACAGAACGTTGTGTGGAAATGGAAGTTGCTCTGGATAGGAGCATCTGCTAAATGCCATAAATGCAATGTAATGTATTAAGAGATTGCACTTATTTTATTTTGCAGAATTATTTTTATTTGTTTTATAGCAATGATTTTAACGTTTAAAAGCAGCCTATGCCTAATTTCTGCGTGTCCCCCCAATCAGATTCGGCCAGCCGGAGCGTGAAACCCTCGGTGGAACCGCAGCGCGACGAGGACTTCGAAGGCGCCCAGTGGAACTGTGATAGCTGCACTTTCCTCAACCACCCAGCTCTTAACCGCTGCGAGCAGTGCGAGATGCCACGCTACACCTGAAGCTGCCCCGAATATCGAAAAAGAACACGCAATCCCTGGCATCTCTTCTAATCCAGTCATGCTACTTTGGGGTATAGCCCTCGTTCCCCCTCACGTCACCTCACGTCACCTCACCCCCACCCAGCAATAACCCAGCCCCGCCCTGCTGAGGAAGAGCCACCTCCCTTCAATTAATAACCAAGCGTCCAATCAGTCCCAGCTCCCTCCTGCCCCGTCCACAAGCTCCGTGCACTTGATTTAAAGTTTTTTTATTTCCTACTGAAAAAAAGATGCTCTGTTTAGAGGGAACGGAGGGAGCCTCGTCTCCAAGCTAACAAACGAACAAAAGGGAGTGAACGGCCTTGGAACAGACAGAGAAGGATGGATTCTTTTCCCTTCTTATTATTAAGTGAGGGGCCTCTGGAACGTGGGGGAGGCCTGGCGAACAGAGTGACCATTCCGTGCAGAGGAGAGACAGAGAAAGAGAGACAGAGAGAGAGACACAGCCATGTTTACAGGACTAAAACCCGAGCCCTTGCTGCCTCCCCGCGCTCAGCTGTGCTCCCGATTGCGAAACCACATGGTGATTTATAGCAGGTGGTCTGATCTGATCGTTCTTATTGTAGACTTCACACTGTATGCGCTCCTCCGCGAGCTCCTCTTTGACATGAAGAACACTAAAGAGACGTGCATATGAATTATATCCTATCTGGTACTTTTATGCATATTATGCCACACTGTATTCTGTGTCTAAGGTGTTGATTTTTTTTTCCCCTGTGCAAATGCCTCAAGTTGCTGTACTTAATAAAGGATGTGATTCTATGTGATGACACTCGCAATGCAGTGTGCCGATTCAGGAATCTCTATTCATCTGTGTATCATTCATTTTTCAAATTAAAAGCAAAACACCAAACATATATTTTGCAATATAATTTTAGAAACCGAAATGAGCGAATGACAAGTTGTTCTCCGGTTTTGAAAATGAAAGTATTCCATTTTAAGTGCACACAAGTGAGATTACATACTGTCGATATAAAATTTTAATACTACTGTATATCGAAAATATACATATTGTATGATTTTATAATTAAACATGGATAACTTTGTTTGGTGCCTTTGGCTGAAGCAAAGCCAAGACAAATGAATCATGAATAAAATGAACTGATTCATGACTCGTGAATCAAAGGAATTCATTAATGACTTGAATTCATTCATGATTCATGCGTCAAATGAACTGATTGATGAATCAAATCACTCATGAATCAAATTAACCAATTCATGAATCGTACATATTGTATATTTTTATAATTAAGCATGGATAACTTTGGTCCCTTTGGCTGAAGCAAAACCAAGACAAATCTTTTATCATAAATAAAATGAACCAATTCATCAATCGTACACATTTTAGAATGAAGCATGGATAACTTTGTTTGGTCCCTTTGTTTGGCAGCAGGGGCGTTCTCAGCCTTAAAGGACACCCTGGGCTTAGCCCAGACCGGATTTGTATTCAAAGAGGCGCCAAGGATTTTTTTTTCCAATTTGTGTACAGTAAAAGGTGTAATAAAAGGTGTTATAGTAGACTGCCTAAATTATCATTTAATTTCCAGATTCATGCATGTTAATGAAATAAATAAGCTAAACAACTGTACAATTATTTTGGCTACCCGGGCTAGACTGAAAATACCCTGGGCTGAAGCCTGGTAAAATCGGCTGGGGATGAACCTGTTTGGCAGTAAGGTTTCCCCCTAGTCTTCAGTCTTGCCACTGTAGTTTCGAGCAAAATCAATGGAATATGACTGCCTGTTTTGAGCATAGTACTCTTCATGAAAATGCCATAGCAGAGCCATTGTAGATTAAAAAGAAAAAATGGATGGGGTAAAACTCAGAAATTCCGAGATTAAAGTCGTAGATCTATGAGTAGAAAAGATCAGATATAAAGTAGCAAATTTATTTTAAAAATGCAAGGGAAAAAAATCAGATATTCTCCAAGATCATAAAGTTTGTTCTCATAAATGTACGGTTTTCAGATATTTGATTTTGCAGTAAAATCCTAATTATTTTGGTTTTAATTTGAAAAATTAATTAACAAAAGATACATGGATGTCTATGCAGTACACAAGTAATGTAATGTGAGCTCTTTACTCAGTGGTGTGTGTAGGGAAAGGAATGGTTTCTCCCCTCCATTACCGCAGTCATTAAGAGGCAGATCCTGTTATGGTGCTAGGAAACGCTAGAGAGAAGTCTGCATGCAACACAAAATGAGGTAACGTTGCTTATTATTGGATTAAACTGGAACCCATCATCTACTGTATTTCCCTCACCGCCCACATCCCAGTTAACATGTCCATGTGGGGCCCATGTGGGTTTCTGAAGGGCGGAATCAAGGGCCCCATCTGGGCAGCCCCACTAGGCCCCACATGGATTTGTCCTCAGGTTCCATGGTGGCCCCACATGTGGCAACCCACCTGAATCCCTAATGGGGCTAATATGGGCTTAACGCGGGGCCCACTTGGTTAATACTTGTTAATACTTGGACCTCACTGGACCCATGTATGGCCCCACTATTGTATGGCCATTTGGATAAATGATGGGGTTTTCACAGGCTAAACATGGGTCTCTTTTGGCTACCTGAGCTATATACTGGGTAGCGCAAAGGACACTTTACAAATCTAAAAGCTATATAGTAAATGTGTATTTGGTTTGGATGAAATCAAATGAACACCATTTACTATTTCACATAAACCAATAAATTACTTCTATAATTCTGAATTCATTTTAAAATGCATGTATGTGGCTTATATTGCTAACCGGTGAAGTAGGCAAATAAAGACTGTTCCACAAAGACTGCTGAAACTGTTGAAACTATGGCTGAGGCCCAGTGCAGCAGCATTCCTACCAAAGAATAAAACAAAATGCATTAAAATTCAGCTTATAGCCATTTATGCTAAATAAAAATGAATAAATCTAACTTGTGTGTTTAACAAAACAGCTTTTAAACTCGTTCTTAATTCCATTTGTGAGTATGCAAGCACAATGAACCAAATTATCACAAAGCATCATCAGATTCTGTTTAACCAATTCATGACTCGTGAATTGAATGAATCGGTTCATGATTCATGAATCAAACAAACCGATTCATGAATCAAATAAACCGATTTGTCAACTGATTCTTTTGATTCATGAACCAATTCATTTGATTCATGAACCAATTCCTTTGATACATGATTCATTAAAATCATGAATCTGTTCATTTCATTCATGATTCATGAATTAGTTCATTACCCATCATTTACCCAAATGGGCGTACATCAGTGGGGCCATACATGGGCCCAGTGAGGTCCAAGTATTAACTTGTATTAACAAGTATTAACCAAGCGAGCCCCAAGTTTAGTCCATATTAGCCACATTAGGGACCTAGGTGGGCTGCCACATGTGGGGCCACCATGGAACCTGAGAATAAATCCATGTGGGACCCAGTAGGACTGCCCAAATGGGGCCCTTGATTCAGCCCTTCAAAAAACCACATGAGCCCCACATAGAGATGTTATCTGGGACTGAGACAGAATTCACAAAATGCTTCCACATTTTCTTTAACTGTTTATTTTGTTAGTGTATAGAAATCATTTCAGATTCATAACACAAGTGCATGTTGGAGGTGTAAAAGACCCCAACAGCATCCACACACACAGTCACATTCACACACACTTTTAAGTGATTCATGCCCATCTCTCTCAGATACACACACATGCACACTTTAGATTAACAGTGCTAAGAAATAGTCTTCTACTCCACCAAACTACCTGTTTTGATACTTAAGTAAGATAAGACGTTCACTCGTGGGATATCGATCAGAAACTAGTCTAGAGTCTAGTCCAAGACTTGGCTATGTCACGAGACCTACAGTTTTCCTACGATGTAAAACGTTTTTTTTACTCAAGCTGCCTTTTGTCGTCCCCTCCACACAACTACCCAACTTTCAGTTAAGTAGACTCGGTTTTCCTAAATACTGTGAATGAAAGTTTTAAAATGCTAGCAAGAAGTTTTTGTGCTGCAATTTAATTTAAATTTAATTTAATAAAAAAAACTGTCTTTAAGATTGTGAAGAAAAAAATAATGCGAGCTTTACATGCATAAGTTTTATTATTTCTCATATTCCCGTATGGATTGTGATTGCCTTGACTGCGTTCATAGTTGCTTTACTGTTTTCATATCCCGACATGGATGTTATACCCAAATTTTAGACTATGTCAGTCCTATTAAGACGTAATTCATGTAAGCACATGAACTTATACATCAGTACATTATCCAAAAGTTATTTAAAACGAATTCTCTGAACACCATTACAAAACTTTTGGCTCCTGGCAAACAATTGTGGTTAACCTCTGGCGAGGTTGCCGCAAATTTGCAGCAAGGTCATATTTTCATCTGCAAATTAGGTTTGTGGAAAACTTATGCCAAACAATTGATTCTATAATTTTATTCTTTGTTACTAGGTTTATCAGAAAGTTTATTGTTTGCGGCAAGTTATATTTTAAATTCCAGCAGATACTAAAATTAAGCTTTAATTTCTTAGGCTGAAATTCAAAGACACAAAATCCAAAAATACTGCCAGAAATGATTTCCAGTCTAATTACATGTCTGTGATATAATAGCAGACTGGTTCTTGTTTGCCCCTACTGGTAAATTTGTCACCAGAGGTTCAATAGAAGTTTACCATTACTGGCAAATTGTGGTGCTAGCCCTAGAGATTGCTACCACTGGCAAATGTTTCACCAAATGTTCCCTACAAGTTTGCCATCACTGGCAAGTACATTAAGAAAGCTTAAGAAAGCTCTCGAGACAGTGATCCGGGCAGCAGAGCGCTGCTGCATGTCAGCTCTCGCTTCCCTGCAGGACATTTACGCCAAGAGATGTAGGACCAGAGCAATTAGGATTATAAAGGACTCATCTCCTCCCGGCAATGGACTTATTTCATCTAATGCAATCAGGCAGAAGGTTCCGCACCATCATGCCCAAAACAGAGAGACTCAGGAGGAGTTTCCTAAACAAGGACATGCCTTTTTCCTAAAAAGTCTTATTTGCCATTCCATACTGCCTCTTAACTCCATATTGTTATGATCATTTATACTTCTGCCATATTTCACTGTCCAAAATATTACATGCTCCTTCTCTGTCTGCTAAAATGCTACACTGTTCACTGCTGTGTAGCTGCACTCGGCACTTTAAAAACCGTCTCATTGCACCTGTTATCTGTCTGCAGATTTTTTGTACTTAGGTTAAACTTTTTGTAATATAAAGAAATAGTTTCTTTATCTTTATTTTATTCCCTTATCTCCTTATTTTAAGTTTGTTAAGTTTGTATATTGTATCTCTATTTTATTTTTAATTTTTTTGCCTAAATTGCACAGTCAAAAGAGCGGATCAGGATACATTTCCCTGCATGTTGTACCTGTATAATTTATACAAATTTATATAAATAAAGAATCTTGAAATCTTGAATTTGCCACTAATGACAATTTGTCATTGTTGCCAGAGGGTGACTTGTGGCAAGAAATTCTGGCAAACTTTGTTTGCTGCAAACATATTGTGTTTGTAAGGGCATGCGAAACTCGCATTCATTGTTTTCCTCAACGCTCCGTAGCATTCTGTAGTGTTTGGTGCACTGCTGTTTGCCCAAGGAAAAAAAGAGTGTAAAAATGGTTGTACGTGAGTGACGCGATCTGTATTCTACGTTAACATTCACACATTTTTGCATATGCTACCATGAATTGAAGTGTTTATGCAAGTGAAAAAGTCTGCTAGCCCTATAAGATCCATAACACATTTATAGTAATACATGGAATGCACAGTGGTGTGCATGCTAACAATATTCACAGTTACTTCCAGCAAATGTAATAATCAACATGCTCTGAAAAAGGTGGCCGAGATTTAGCTATTATTACCCTGACATCCTTCTACAGCGGGACAGACCAGTTTTAAGATACTAAAGTCATCTCGCATTTCACAGACAAATAAACTGGGTGGACCTCCATGTCTACACAGGATAAAGCAACATTCCATCAGATGTCTTTATTTCCTCATGAAGTCCACTGTCGGCATAGAAAAACTAACAATACCATGTCATATTACGGAAGCGCTCAGGCTATCTGAGACATCCACATTGATTCCGCTTTGTGTTGAGTGTATGTGTTTGTGCTTTCTCATTACCAAGCCAACTACGATGCTCTAATGATTACTGTTTGCGGATCTGACTTTGATCTGTGTGTAGCAGGTTAGATCCACACCCAGAAGCCCTGTCGCCTGTCTGTTCAGCTCCGAATCACACTCCAGATGGAGC
This sequence comes from Distichodus sexfasciatus, assembly GCA_032718565.1. Taxonomy (NCBI): domain Eukaryota; kingdom Metazoa; phylum Chordata; class Actinopteri; order Characiformes; family Distichodontidae; genus Distichodus; species Distichodus sexfasciatus. The sequence continues at coordinate 555,863 of JAVGVS010000134.1, forward strand.
GGCCCGCAGGGATCAAGACATCACAGGTTTTTGCCCCGCGTACCGAAAAGCTCTGGTGCCTGTCGTCTATAAATGAGAGTGCATGAGAGGAATGTGATGGAAAGATGAAAAACAGACGAGACAGACAGACAGACAGACAGACAGACAGAAAAAGGGTGACACTTTAATGATGGGGTGGTGGGAGGCTTTCAAGGGATGTTAATGGAAACAGCTCAGATCGAGACGTGAAAAGGAGGGATTAGAAGAGGCTTAAAAAGCACCAGGACGAGTGCTTTTGGAGTCCAGCGCCCAGGCTCTTGCTTTGTGAAGGACGTAATGGGTTTTGCAGGGAGCCAAATCAAGTGTGCATGAGCGGCTATTGCGATTGGTGTCAAGGACGGCAGAGTGCATCGTGGGTAGTGCGTAGTCGTCAGGCAGGTTTAGTAGTAGTCTTCGTAGTTCTTGGGGTTCAGGCAATAGAGGATGGCCCCGCCGAAGGAGAAGATGGTGGCCCCCCAGGCGAGGCCATAGCCCCAGTTGAACTCGTGGTATATTCTCAAGCTGATGGTCTCAATGAACTTGATGGGGTAGAGGACCAAACTGCAGGCCTGGAGCACCACTGCGAGAAGCGGAAAAGAGTAGCGGTGAAAACCGAGTCATCAAAGAGCAACAAAAAGTAGGTTAAGAATATAAATCAAGCAAATTTTCCCTCCTTGGAGGAATCCGCCCCTTGATGAGCTCCTCAACAAAGAGCGCACGCAGGCTTCAAAGAAATGTAAAAATCCACTTAAAAGAATAGCGAAATGGTCTTTTAAAGTAGCATTTCTTCTGCGCGATTCATTAAAACCAGAATGATTAATTACTGAAACAGCAGTGCGGGGCGTTGCGGTGCCGTTATGCGGCTATGATGAGTTGTGCAATGTGGAAAGCAGCGCGTTTCCTGTTTCCAGATCCATTTGCCCGAGGAGGCGTTTCCGAAGACGAATATGCTGCTCTGCAACCTTAATATACAGTGCTGGTTTGCCAAATATGTGGTGTGAAAAAAGAATGGGATTGACTGCATTTCAAACTGCATTTTTCCGCGCGGGTTGTTGAACAAGGTCCCTACAGTGATAGTATGACAAAGATTTTGACCTATTGTTAAATAAGACAAAGGCATTTAATGGAAATGTAATGTAGTCTAGACATGGCACAAAACCATTTTTTTAATGTCCGATACCGATTTGGAATTTTGATTTGTAAATTTGGATATCTGCCGATACGATACAAATCCGATACAGTCTCTGAGTCTTTTGTAAAACAGAAAATAATGCTCTAAAAATATCTGAATACACGATGATTATTCCGTTATGCTTAAGGAAATGCTTGACTCAAATACTGTTTTATTAACTCAATGTAATTATTACAGACCCATATTTATATATTTATTATTATTATTTTATTTATTAAATAACATCTCAAAAATGATTCGTTTGTGTAAAGTTGTGTAATTTTGTGACGGGCCCTAATCCTGTGGCTCTAAAATGTTTTATTTTATATTTTCTCAAAAATGAACAAGAATGCTTTATTGCCCAAAATTAATATGCTTTTGTGTGTGTTGGTGTAAAAGAGAAAAGGTGTGTGCGTCCTGAAAAGGTGTGAACAAATGTTTTACGTTTTGACGTTTTGCTGTCCAAATGAAAATGAACAGGATTGCTCTCTATAGCTATTACAGTCATAAACTCTAAATCTGTTAAGGTTTATCATCTTTTAACGTGTGCTTTTGTATGGGGCAGGTTTTTAAGCTGGTTGTGGCCATAGGATATGATAATATGAGATTTGTCCGATTTTGTGAGGACGTGTTTGTATGTGAGAATAGCTTTTCATAAGGAAAGTGTTCTTAAAGAAAAGGATCAAATGAACTAAAAGAGGTAAAAGCTTTTGTTTTTGCCTTTGTTAGTTAGGTTGGGATTACGGGAGTCAGTGGAAGAAACACACAAAGAAAGGAAGGTGTGTTTGTGTGTTTGTAGGAAGACATGTTTGTGTATGTGACAGATACCTGCAGCGAAAAGCATCACAGCCACGGGTCTGTAGAAGCGCCTCCTGGTGCAGGTGCACACAGAGACCAGCGCCACCAGGAAGGAGACGAGGATGAGAAAGGCTCCACCATGCAGCAGCGCCAAGGTAGCGATCTGCCAATCTGCAGCAAAACAGCACCACACACATGCATCTTTTTAACACGACAAATAAATAACGTGCTCACAGTAGATTTGCATGTGAATTCAGGGGTTATTATGTTTTTTGACCAATGCCATCCCCACAAATTCCTCATTCATGTACTTGGTGAATTTTGTGTCTATTAATTAGTTTATTGCTTGTTTTATTACTGTCTTATACTGTCTATGTTCCCATGAATAAACATTCAATACCATAACAATTACATTATAACAGCAGGTTCTGTTGTACTCATTATTGTTCTCAAAAATATATTTTATGCCCTATTCCCAGTAAGGCTAAAGGTTCTCACAGGCTTTCATCCACTGTTTGCAACATTACACTGTAATGTTCCAGGGAAGAACCACTGTAGTATATTGGTATTTCAAAGTTGCACATTTCAAGCTGTAGGCTAAAGTTCTTGCATGGTGTACTAGCACATTCCCTCTTTAAACACAGTTTTAGCTGTAAGGTTGTAAAATTGTAACTTTTATGACACTCAAAACTTATTCAAGTTAGTTGAACTTGCATAAATGATTGTTTTAAGTTGACTTCTTGATCCAATCATTTTTACAGTTATTTATGGTCCTTTTTCTTTGTGATTCATCAAATCCCTGTTGAAAAGAATCTCCAACTGTAGCCTTGGCTGACCTGCACCTTATACTTAACGTTACAGCTCCAACCCCTGGTAATATCACGTAGCACTCTATTAATCCTTGGCTTCGGTTTCGGGGAAGGTCCCACGTTCAGGTGCCTTTGTTACTTGGTTTCGGCCTGTCAGCAGGATTCGTACTTAAGCGTCAGTCAGCTGGCCCGAGCCGTAGTGACCTAAAGGAGCTGCTAAGATCTCTTCATTCAGTGAGTACAGGCCTTTACTTGTCACTCTTTTATCCTTCAGCAGCGTTTGGTTTTGCCAGTTCTCATTTGTTCTAACGGGCAGTGCAGAAGGAAATGAGCCACCGAGTCCATCGATTGCAAGTCAGTCTGATGACAGCGAGGAAATGAAAACTCATTCTTCTTCGTCTGTATCGATGTTTGATCGCAATGTACATTGACTTGCAATTATTTAACAGGCATGGGGTAAAAGCTTTTGCTAAATGCACTAATCAGTGTGCATCTGCTTTATACACATTGATTATCTCTGCACGCTAATGTTTATGGGCAGCTATGTAGCAAATCTAAAATACATGTAATCGAGCTAGGGAAAACGAAGGAAAAGATCTGTGCATCCGTCTCAAGGGACGGGTGCTCTGGGAAAGCATGTGTGCGCTAAAGAAAGAAAGGAAGGAAGAGAATAAAGATTAAATGTCAGAGTTAAAAAAGGCATGAGTATAGATTGCATGGGCTTTACCCACAGTGGGGTGCGTGTACACTCTTTATGGTGTACACACTCACTTACACACAGATACACACAAAGAGGGAAAGAAACAGTTTTCCCTAATTGTGAAATAGTGAACCTCTTTGCGCTGCAGTGCTTATCAGTGATTCTGTTCGGCTAAATGGGGCGTCACATAATGGATACCCCCTCCCTGCCTACCTCCCTTTCTCTCACCCTCCTTCCCTTCCGTCCCCATCTCCCTCTCCATCTCTCTCGCTCTTTCTCTCTCTCTTTCCATCTCTGCCTTTCATTCATGAGCACTCTAAAGACACTCAGCTGGAGTAGGGCCTAGAAATAGCACCGAATCCTCCACGGAGTGCTGACAAGGAGCGAGGGAGGGGGTGAAAAAAAAGACGGGGAGAGACACACAGGAGAGGGGGATGTCAATGAATGAGAAATGGAGATGGCAGGCCCCATGCCTGACAACACGAGAGCAAAAGTGGAAATTCGACAGATTACTGCTGCAGACTCTCAACAGGCCACCAGCAACGGAGGGAGTGCACACAAAGGCAGTGGAAAAGAAGAAATGAAAACAGCACAGGCTCCAAATATGAAGGAAAATGTTCGGCTTAGACAAGAGAGACGTTAGCCGGATCTAATCGGCTTCAGATGCCTTGGTGTCTGAAAGGGGTCAAGATAATGAAAAAGCATTACCACATGCTTTGTGATGACCCCCAAATTGGTACATTAGCACATTTCAACATACAGAATTTGCAATTCAGCCAAGCAATTGGGTTTTGTTTCTGTTTTAGGAGCCCACTAAATGATGCAAGGGACGGATGAACAAACAGCAGAACGCAGAGCCAAAATCAGGCACCTTAAAAGCGATTTAAAAACATGGAGTTTTAAATAGATTTTTTCAACCTTCTGCACCATAACAGGCCTGCAGCCGGGGAGATAAACAGCCTTGTGTGTCAGATGCCAAAACATTACAGAGGCAAAGGCCTGTAACCAGAAATCACACTGGCAAGCCAATCACAATAACTTTGTGTAATTAACCCCATGCATGAGCAAAGGGCTCCCTGATCAAAGGCTTCAAGGAAAATCACAACCTCACTAAGCCTGTAATGGCAAATAGCTAGTCCTAATAACAGAGTGGCCAACAACAGCAAATTAGGGAATTATTTCTGCGCTTTCGAACCAGACTGCATGCTACAACTCCTCTCAGGGACTAATTTGCATGAAATTAGCTTTTGTGGGCATCAATTACTCCAGCACAGTGGTGTCACTTTCATAAACACAGTGCAATGAAACAAATGTATTGGAAATTCTGCAAGAGGAGTATGTTGTTACAGATGAGGTCTGACCATAAGAGGATAAAAACGCACTGCAATAATTTATGAAGGCCTGTGGACTAAGGTATTAATGGCTGATGAATTGGAAAGACACGCAAAACAAAAGCCTAACGCTAACTCCCATTCCGCAAGTTTTAGGGAAACATTTTTGGCAGGCCTACTGGGCCAAAGGAATAAAGCTTCACGGTTTAACATTCCAACATGATGTACTGACTCAGTCACTTCAGGATTTGCTGTATATGGTATCGTCAGCAGAGAAGCTTTCACATGCAAGAGGGATTTAGAGAGATAGACAGCAAATGAGTTTAATTAAAAGTTCAGCTTCTCCTTTTTGTTTTTTTCACAAGAGCAAAGAGATGGCTGAAGAGGTAGTGCGTATGGCAGTTAAACACTAAAAACACTTCAGTTTATTTCAAAAGTCAGTTTGCTTAAATATTAATATTAATATTTGCTTAAATATTATTAGTTCTGGGATATAAGAAAATATAATATTACCTGAATGTGTAGCTGCTATTAACTCATTAACACATCAAATGGCAGTTAAGAATCTGACAATCATGTTAAAAAAAGTTAAACTGACACAATATATTTAAGACTTAGTTTTTAACGTCAGTCTTTTATCATCATCTGAAAAGGGGGTTTTTGCTGCATCTAAAATCATCCCTTTGCCTAAATTTTGTAACCCATTTTGTGGCAGTGTTATAATGAGAACATCAAGAGCACTAATGAAATCCTACAGTGAACTGTAATAAGCAGCACACTGTGGCATTTTGAACCACTGTGGCAGTTTTGAACCACTGTGGAAAATGTGAAAACTAAAGGGAGGGACGGACAGAGATAGATAAATGACGGATGTGATGTATGAGTGCTGTCAAACACTAACTGCCACAAGTCAATACTATAAAAAGACAACAGCTTCCATCAATACAGTTCAAAGTTGTATTGCAAATAAAAGGGGAGTTGGCCACATGCACTAAAGGTGAAACCTGAAAAAAGGGAAACCTGCCCATAGTTTACTGTTACTGCTCCAATTAGCGTAAATCATTAGGAACTGACCTACGAGAGCTAATTTTAACGTTTGACTTTATGTCTTATTCAAACAGTAATGGTATTATTATGGATGAAGTGTGAAATCTGTGGAAACTACGAAGATCTCTTTTTATGTACATTATCAATCCTGTACAAGACCTTTTTTCCCAATCGTGTTCTTGGAATCAAGAAAATAACTCTGGAATCAGAAAATAGAACTAGGGAACAGAACAGTAAACAGGCAGTGATTTTGGACACAGAAAAGGGTGTGAAGTGACGTTAAAGATATGAGTGCACACTGAAAAACTGTCTATGTCAAATGTACTGTTTGCTAACTCTGGAGGTTCTAATGCTTACAGAAACCGAGGCAAAGCTTCATTACCAAATATGGTCGACAGTTCAGGGTAACAAATTTGTCTGTCACCACAGGAAGTTGAGCGTTTTTCTCCAACCCTTTTAAAATGAGGCAGATAAAGTCTGTGCTGTCAGGGTGACTTTCCCCATCCGAAAGATTTTGTTCACCGTCTTCGAGGAACCTTGAAATGTGTGTTTTTGGAGGGTCTCAGGCAGAGCTGCGCTTATCTGAAAATGCCCTGTGGGATCACAGATGGGAATGCAGATAGAAGATAACAATCAAAACATTAATTACTAAAATCTATTTTTTACCGTGTGCACTCATTGGAATTCCCTCTGGCCTGTTCTCTCAAGCTGAGAATGAGTTTGGGGAAAAACTAAGTGCTTGAAAAAACAGAGCTGGGATTCTAAAATATGCTGTACCCACATTCCCCCCCATTTTCCAGTGCTGAGGAGAAATTGGTGTCTCACACACACTTCAAATTCTGACGGCCCTCTCTAGCTGAGCACAAAAACACTCACACACGCCGACCACATTCTTTGGAAACCCGTGTATATGTGTGTGTGTTATTGTATTTAGATTTATTTTGAGAGGTACAGGTCCGGAAAGCATTTTTTGTAATAGTGTGCATGTTTTTCTGGTCCTCGCAGGTAAATCCTTCTTTACAAAAATGTTCTTTTAGGGGTTTTGGATTACGGGTAACTTTAGAACGTTCCTGTTAGAGATGGGTGTGTGTTCAGGTTTTAAGGTGGTTGTGAGGCAGAAATTTTCAGCTTTGAAAAAGTTATTTTTTATGTACCAACAGACACACACACACATGCATGAACACACTGATAACTTATTATCTCAAGTCCTTCCTTTGATTAAATCAATACTATACCTAATCCATCCTTAATCTCAATAACCTAAAGCAAATTTTAACATAAAACCGGGAAACTATTTATACCTATAAGGAAAACAATTTATACTCATAAGGAAAAGGCATTTTATAAATAGTTATCAGGTTTTATGTTAAAAATTAGCTTTAGGTTATTGAGATTAAGGTTGGGTTAGGTGTGTGTGTGTGTGTGTGTGTGTGTGAGTGTGTGTGTGAGTGTGTGTCCGTGCACTGGCATAATTACATCTTGGTTTGAAGATTCCAGCCCTTAACGTAAACAAACTACTAACTGCAGCATCTACAGAAAACAACCAAAAGTCAGCAGGTCGATGCAAGCAGGATGAGTGTGGAGCCGCTGGGTAATTGCCAAGCTAATGAGATTTGTTTAATGAATAGTGCATGACACAGGAGGAAAAACAGAATAACTGGAGTGAGGGATTATGGAGAGCCTGAAATCAATAAGATCGCTTGGAGGAAACGAGCTGTTCTATGTGGACCTCCATATTCTGACTTTATATGGAGTCCCAACTACACCTTTCAGTACAAACACACGAGCCATGAAAAATAGCTTTAGGTGGATTCCTGTTACAGTATATGTAGTTAGAGATGGCTGTGTGCTCAGGTTTTTAGGTGGTTGTGAGGCAGAAATTTTCTGCTTTGAAAAAGTCATTTTTTTATGTACCAATCCTAATAAGGAAAAAGGCTTTTTATAAATAGTTTCCAGGTTTTATGTTAAAATTTGCTTTAGGTTATTGAGCCATGAATAATACAAACTAGCCATGAAAAATAGCTTTAATTCCCAAACTGAAGCTACAAAAACACTGTACTGCTGATTTCTATTGGTCTTTAACGCTATAAAAACCTCTAGTAAATAAAGTAATTACCATTTGTAAATAATTTACTATGAAAAGCTGTGCATTATAGAGATGATTATGTAATAAATTACTGTCACAGTCAAACTTAAGGGGCGGGTCTACCCACAAATCAGAAGTTTTTGCTGTTTTTGTTACATTGCTATTTCTTCTAATATTGATTTTTGTTGGTAAGGAACTGTTAGATATATGCATAAGAAAAGCTATCTTTATTTTCTATACAGTTTATACAGGTCTGAATTTAATGCAGTTTGACAGTGTCTTGTCAGAATTAAGTATTTTATTTTCATTAATGCAAGCCGATTTGGATGTAGCAGTACTACTTTCCAGTATGTCAATATAAAACTAGAAAGTTTACAGTAATAGTCTAAATGTTTAAATATTGTAAATATAATCTGTATGCCAACCAGGTATGCTAGTGATTTATTAACATTAACAATGTTAAAATTATTACTCTTTAGCTGCATGTTATGAAAATTACGGCAAACTGTACAATGAAACTAACATGCTGCTAATCTTACAGTAAGTTCCTTAAAATTCTTAGCAGGTTTACAGGCATATTGCAATGGCGAAGAAATGCACACTAATGCCTTATGACCCACATAATGAAACAAAAATACACTGGGAACTGATTTCAGTTTGGTTTTATCTTCTCCAGAGCTTTCATGCATGCCAAAGGGGAAGTTTCCTTTTCGTTGGGAAATGACATGTCTAGAATGTGCCACTTGTTTCCTTGGTAACTAATCTTTGCGCATTAGGGACTCCCGGTTTGTCCAAGTTAACCTCGCTACCCGCCCGGTGGGGCGACTCCGACAAAAGGCCATTTTTAGGGTAACAAAGGCGGAATGAAACCGCAGCTGGAGCAGTGCAAAATTCCCACATCACCCAAGAGCCCGAGTCAGCGTGGAATGCAAGAAATAAAACTCATTTAAGCTGCATATTGCACACAAATAGCGGAAAAACAATGCCATTACAATCGCAATATGTTAGAGTCATCCTCTGTGAAATCAAGGTGGAATAAAAGTTCTTTTCTAGAATATGTTTCGTAGAAGAACCATTCATGGTTTAAACTAAGTATAAGGAATGTGTTTTGAGGTGCAAAAGGGGTTCATCAGACTACGCCTCACACAAACTAACTGTTAAAGAACAGTAAAAGGTTGAGACTCTTAAAGGCTACTTGATGCTATGGCGTCAATCCAAAGAGCCCATTATTTTTAAGAGTGCAGTTTGAGACTAAGCTGCTTCTCAATGCTAAAGGGAGACATTTGTACCTTTAAGGGTGACTGGCATTCCTTTGCAAAAGAGATTTATCAAAATGCAGTAAATGAAACATGGCTAAAATTATCTCGCTGTGAGTTTATTGTTTCCATAGTGAAAAAACCTTGATGCACCATGCTTTTGGGGAGTGCAGGGCTCTTTTGTCATCAGCTGAATTCATATGCATCTCAATAGGAATGCTCATGTTTTGAAATAAAGAGAACTAGCTAGATTTTACCCCCACTGCAGATGGGGTTTAAACCGTTGTTTTGATTGTGTAAGGGCTGTACAATATTGGAAAAAATGACACTGCAATATTTTTAATTATTGCACTCTAAAAAATAAAGGTTTAAGTGCTTAAATAGTTCTATTTTAAATAATTACATACAATTAAATAACTGATAGAATTTGGTCGGGCAGTGCATCTGCAGAGAAAGGTGGTGTAAAATAAAATGTATTTTTAGTGCAAACCATTATTCTTGATCTAAGAAATATGTTATATCAGACTGTTGCTGATAAATCATAAAACGAGAACCAGACCAGTTTCCCTTTTGTTTCAAACAGATTCAATGAGCTCATCATAATGACAATGCTGAAACCATATGTCACACAGTTCTAGCTGGAGGTGCCGGGCGGTGTTTTATCTAAACGCTTTTTTAGCCAATAAATAGAGAGACCAGACTGGGTTGTGGTTTAGTGCCTACTCATAAGTACAATGTAGAACAAGGCACAATATACAACATTAAATAAATAAAGAGTATTAAAGAACCTTAATACAAAAAGTAAACCTACATGCAGCAGACCTACATGCATTGTTTCATGCATAATAGGCACTCTGTCAGGTAAGACCAAATACGTCTGCTACAGCCAACAATCTACAAGAAAAGTCTGTCTGATGTACTTGAACATCATTTACTCCTGTATGAGTGTTTGTGGATAAACAATAAAGAAAATCCCCTCACTAAAATATTCAGAGAATCACCTGCAAAATCACACCAATCATTCGAGATTATTAGCATTATTCATCATCCCCAAAAAGTGTTATTCACATGCATCAAGTCATTTGCATGGATCTCATTTTCTGTCACTGCGCAAGATGATGCTGAAACGATATATCGCGCAGTCCAACCGTGTGTATATACGCGTGTGTATGTGTCTGTGAGTCTCACCCGTCTCCAGCGTGCTGCTGCACTGCCAGGTGCTGGAGGCTGCGGGTTTCCAGCACGACTCCCACAGGGACAAGTAGTACTGCTCGTCCGCGGTCACCCACGCGGGACTCAGCACGGCGCCGACGTCCAGGCACAGCGCGAGAAACACGCACACAAGCCCCACCAACTTCAGGGGCGTTAACGCCGACACGCGCACCTCCTCCGCTCCGCTCACGGACGAGGCCATGACGCCCGGCAGCGGTGAGGATGCGGGAACACGGGGCCCTGCGTCCGTCTGGCCCCGCTGTTGCTGTTATGCTCGCTTTGGGAGAGGGCGAGCTCAAACTGCCCTGCCGCGCGACAGGCACGCACGCGCTGCTGCAGCCTCCATGCCGCTTGTGTGCTGATGACGCGCGCGCGAGCCCCGTTACCGAGAGAGAGAGAGAGAGAGAGAGAGAGAGAGAGAGAGAGAGAGAGGAGAGAGAGAGGAGAGAGAGAGAGAGAGAGAGAGAGAGAGAGAGAGAGAGAGACGGCCGCCGTGACACCTGCAGGGTCCTAGCGCCTAGATCCGTAGATCTTTGCTCCATCTGTCTGTGGCATATTCTCTCTCTCTCTCTTTTTTGTCTTACTCTATTTTGCTATTACCAAGTGTTCCTTTTTTTATAGAATGGTAAATATTAAGACATCATTATATAATAATAATGTTGGTTAGCGCTGCCGCCTCACAGCAAGAAGGTCCTGGGTTCGAACCCCGGGGACGGCCGTAGGGCCTTTCTGTGTGATTGTGTGTGTGATTGTGTGAGTGTGTGTGCCCTGCGGTGTGTTGGCGTCTGGCCAGGGTTGTTCCCGGGATAGGCTCTGGTCCCCCCGCGACCCCAGTTGGAATTAAGCGGATCAGATAATGAATGAATGATGAATAATAATAAATTTGATTTTATTGAATGTTACTTGGTAAATATTATTATTATTATTACCTATATTATTTTACTTTACTTTTTTTTGCTACCAACAGCAATTCAATGTTAAACATTTTAAATAGTCTTTTACATGTTTTATTGTTTTCTCTTCTGCTGATTTTAGCTCTGGTATATTAATGACAAAGAGTTGCTGGAATATCTGCAATAAGGCCTGCTAGGGTCTAGTGTTAGCTTTCAAGTGCAGCCAAACTGAATAGATTAGAGGAGCTGTAATCTCGTCTCTGCCTCCAGGGGTTCAGGCATGTCCAAAAAACATTTAAAAAAACATTTTAGGGAAAGCATAAGAAAAGAAAAGATAACATCACTTGGGTCTCATTACTTACTTACTTACTACTGTATGCTTGGAATAGAAATACCTAGATTTGTCTAGACTATATGAAGGATGACCAGTTTGTGTGAGTGTCTGTAAATTATGGAGTGTGTGTCTAAGGGGTCAGACATGTCCTCTGGCAAAGTTGTCTTACAGCTGCACTGCTGACTGATGCCAATTAGAAAGGAAAAGATCTGTGGGGGGAAATATGCTAGCTAGTGTTGGGCTATCCTCCAACACCTCCACATTTGCATTTGATAAAATGCCTGCTTTTGCATTTAGAGACACGGTTGGGTTGCAGTGGCACCATCAGGACATTTTGTCCACATACTGTACATTAACTGGATGGAACAGAAATCTTAACAATCTGTGCATTTTAATCAGATAAAAAAATACACCTTAATTTTGTCCAAAACATTTACATTTATGGCGTTATAGTAGCAGACACTCTTGTCCAGAGCGATATCTGTTTCCTAATTACATGGATTGTTTCCCTGGAGCAACTTGGGTTAAGAGTCTTGCTCGAACCACGACCGCTTGGTCCATAGATTAACATCCTATCCACTAGACCACCACCACCACCACCAAAACCTAGCCTTTGTGATACTGCACCTCAAATAAATACATTAGACCTACCATATTTGTATTACATTCCTTTACACTGTACAAGTTTTACAAGTAAATAAAATAAATAAGTAAAGTAAAAATAAATAAGATAGGACTTGTTTTTTTTAACTTGATAAAATTGACAGATAAATTGTCTTTGTATTTTACACAAAGCATATGTCCAACTGTGAAATTATGTGAAGCACTTACTAAATATATATTTTTAGTCTAATATAATAATTTACACTGTTCATACCTTAATGAAATATTATCATGGTTCAAATGAAATAATATTCACAGTGTTGTACAGATATACAGAGAGACGAGACGACGTAGGGAACATATGGAGTATGGAATGGGCAGCAAATGTGTTGCAGGTAGGGGTGTTGAAATTAATCTTATAATCGATGCATCGCGATGCAGACGCGGACGATTCTGCATCGATGCAGTGGCAGGACATAATCGATTATATCATAATGAAATTGTTTGGTGATTTTCTGGCGGCGGCATAAAAATTCTAGTTAAAAAGTAGTTTCGGTAGTGACTGTGGCTGAGTACAGCGCTGCTCCGGGTAGAAGTAACTCTCATCTCACTGACGGCACTCACCGCATGCGCGGCAGCCGAGAATGGCGGAGGGAGTAAATTTCGCGTAATAGCATAATATTGCGCGCAAACTCTATTTTTCCTCTCTCGAATGTGTTTTTTCCTCTCGATGTGTTAAATGTCTTCGCACGCAAAGTAGATTACCGACGAGCGGCCTTTTTGCTCGAGTGAGATTTCTACGCGGCGGGTTTGAAAGGGGCGGGGTTTAGGCAGCTTGGGGGCGGGGTTTTGGCAGCTTCTGCCTGCGAATCCTATTGGTCGATGGCTCCTGGTTTTGTGATTGACTGGAACGGCGGCAGGTAGGTTAAACACAAGTTATAGTTTATCGACCTTATAATAATAATTTAATAGTTAGGTCTTACACGTTTAATAAGCACGCAATCAGTCTGTCCCCAATTCAACACAAACACAGATGCAGTTACAGACTGCAGCGAGGCACATCATTGGGATGCTGAAGCAGGCGTTATAGCTCCATCATTACACACACACACACACACACACACCCCAAGACTGATGGCCCAGACTTAAACTTTTGTAGTATCTGCATAATCATCCATTACGTTTCGTGCTTTGTTGATCCTCTGATGGTATGTAAGGTGGATATACTTATTCTATTAGTTTTAATCCTTAAACAGCTTGCAGACGAGTGTCAGAATACTACACAGGTAAACTGCCAAAATGGTTACATACCATTATAACATTTATGATAGAGTGACAAAGGCGTTGGTTACTTTACCTTTTTCCAAATCTAACGTCTGTGTTTATGTTGAATTGGGAACAGACAAGGGAGCTTACATTTCACTGCTTGTATTTGTATTTGAAAACAATATGAAGTAATACATAAAAATTGATGGGCTGCATCGTGATGCATCGTGATGCATCGAGATATCGAATCGAATCGAATCGCTGACGTGATAATCGTAATCGAATCGAATCGAATCGTGAGACCAGTGACGATTCACATCTCTAGTTGCAGGTAGGCAGCATAAAATGTAGGGTGTAGGCAGTATCACGTGTAGAGACTAGGCAGCATATGTCGGATGTAGACAATGAGGGGAGTAGGGAATAGGCAGTGAATGGAGTAGGCATCGTAGGGCGTAGGGAGCAGCTCGGGACGCGCCTCACTCATCGTCGGCGCGCTGTAATGTAATTACGCGCATGCGCCGAAGAAGACTTTGCCATCAAGAATCGAGCGCTGGGCAGTTTGTGGCACGAGCAGGTAACGTTAAACGTCCTCGGCGTGCGATACGTGTCTCGAGCGAAGTCCGCGGTCTCGTTTATGTGTCGGCCGAGAAAGAGCGTTCAGCGTTAACCAGTCCAAAAAGTCGTTTTTCAGCGGTTTGGGTAACTGGAAAAACCCTGTCAGTCGCCAGTTGTGTGCGCTCAATCACAGTTGCTAGCTAACGAGCCGTCCATAGATACAAATAGCAACGGTACGGTGGGTTAGCCTAGCTTATCCACAGACCGCTAACGTTAGTGCGAGGCGCGAAGGAACGACAGAAGACCAACATGTGATTTAGAAATATATGGTTATTTCGGTTGTACCCGGTTTCGACGTGGAGTTGACGCTTTGACGAGGTGGGTAACGCTCACGTCTCCTCTACGTTACGGGCGCGTCGACTCAAAATATTGGGACGCAGCCGCCGCTCTATTTCGGTCACGGCGGGCACGGTCAGCGTCCAGACTGAACCCAAGTATATATCTTGTATTTAACATACGGATTAAAGACGAATTGTGTTTTTAACACACTGGTCAGCTGGTCAGTAAGATGGGCCAAAAATCGCAGTGTGTAATGAGACAGCCAGACCAGTGTGCAGATTTCACAATGCAAAGACAGATTAATAACCAGATGCAGCGCAACGCAATCTTAATTACTGTATTTCAGATCACAGAATGACTGACATGTTATTCTGGTTTGCTCCTAAAGCTAGACAAGTAATTTTATATAAATTTAAAGAAAGATTTTTAAAAAATCTAAAGATATATATCTACGTCTATGAGAAATGACATCCAGTCTTAAGTTTTCTGTTTATTTCATCCTCTTGACGGTGAGCCGTTTAATCTTTCCCTATTTTTCTCCTCCAGGTTTAGAGGAAGCTGCAAGAATAATGGGAGCCGGTAGGTATTTTTAACTGAGATTACAAAGTATTACCACTATTAAGTTCATGTGTCTGCTTTAAGATCTTTTTTTTTCCTTATGTTTGCAAGATTGATTGATTTGGCATTTTTTCTGTAATAAATATAGCAGTATAGCATGTGCAGGATTTGTTTACTTTCTTTAAAAAGGTTTAATCATTCTAGAATATTTGGAGTGATCTGCATAGAAATCCAAATGTAAACATTACGTAGATGTTGTAGGAGAGTGCATCTGCATAGGAAGTAAAAATAAATTGAAAAGGCTGAAAAAGATATCTGTATATTTTTTGTGAGCTGTCTTTTCTTGAATGTAAGAATTAAGAACTCTTTAAGTATTGAGTACATTATGTTCTATCAGAAAGATTTCCCTTGTAGTTTAGTCACTGGAAATTACTAATCTAATGGTGACTAATGGTGATGTTTCCAGTTAAAGTAACATGCAAAAAATATGGCGTGTTACCTTTGTCTTACTTGGCATTGCGTGTATTATGATGTGACAGTTGTAATGTTGAAACGATATATAGGGCTGCACTAGTTAATTATTATAACTTTTATTATTATTATAATGTTTATTGTGTCGTCTTGGGGTCCAGATTTAGAAGTTGAGACCTTGACTAGAATCCAGTTGGTCTAAATCCACTGTGAACATTCTCAATTTCTGTTGCCGGTGTTACTCTGCAGAAGATCTCGGTTTTCTTGACGCCTGGTGGAAGTGTGATCTGTGACTACTCAGAAATGCATGCCACTTCTTGGATCACAAAGCGGTGTTTGAACTTGGTAGTGTTGAGGAACATGGGTTGCACAGTCTCTCAGTTCTCAGTTCTCAAAAAGAAGCTGAGCACAGTTCTGCTCTTATACCGAGGAACCATAACTGTTTTAAAGAAACTTTTGTGGTGGACAGGAATTTACATTGTTTGCATCTTTCTCTCATGTTGCCCATTACAGGTTCTGTGTGAGTGACTTCTGTAGGTTCTGTAGCCCTCTGTATGTAAGGGTCTCATCTCGCTGTTTCAGTAAAGTAACACTGGTTGCTCTCTGCCTTGCCCCCACAGTGTTCCTGCCGGCGGACACGGCCCATGCCGTTCTGAGGAGGTTCCCCAGAGCCAACTTCTTTCTGGAGGAGTTGAAACAGGGCAACATTAAGAGGGAGTGCAGGGAGGAGGTCTGTACCTACGAGGAGGCCAGAGAGGCCTTCGAAAACGACGAGAAAACGGTGAGAGTGCAGGGCATGTTGCTGCTCGTTCAGACGGCTATGTGTATGCATGTGAGAAACTCTCTCCCTGGAATTTCCTGTGCATGGGATGTGCGTTATCGGGAGGAAGTTTGGCCGACTCCCTCCAAATGCTGCTCCATGACCAATTGTGAGTCGCTGTAGGACAGAATGTCACCTCCTTTAAACTTGGTCCATAATCTTTAGACCTGCATACTTTTGCCTTCTATCGGACAAAACATTACATGAGAGAGCTGGGTCTTCCCTTAGGAAATCTATTAATGCAGCATCACTTTGAAAATGTTTACCAGTTCTAAAATTGTCAACAATTAGGTCTTATTCTCATTACACTGTTAATACCCAGTTAATTTGGGAGGTTGCTGAGACAATTTGAAAAAGTCTTTTGGTTTTCAGACTCAGGATTTCAGCTGGATGTTGGTCCAAGTTGAGATTAAAGATTACAGACATCTGTAAAAAAGTTGGTTTCAATCTTCATTTTTTAATGAAACATATAACCTCAACTTACTGATATTATCTTAAAGGGGGAAAGAATGCAGTTATTATATTAAATTATATATTATTTACTTGGTCCTAGTTATTGTGTGTTTGGTTAAATTAATGTAACATGCAAGGGCTTGGTTATCACAAATTTAGGTGTGCCAGTTTGTTCTGTTCAGACCCTGTAATTACTGAGTTGAGTTTAGTCAGTTTTGTTTTGTACATAAGGCATTTGCTCTGCTGAGTCATTACGTATGTGGGTTGCAAAACTCAGTTGTTCTTGACTTCAGTTTTGAGTAATGATCCATCAATCATACATTGATGAAAACATTGATCAAATATCATCCATATTGCAACATCATGTTACATTGAACATTAGGTCTATTTTTATTAAAAGTAAAGACTGTTTTCATTAAAATAAGGAATAAGAATGACAAATGATCTTTGAATTGCTTTTTGTGATTTGATCTGAGCCGAAGTGATTGTGTTAAATCAGCCTATGATATTGTCTCATATCGATCGCTGGCTCCAGAACTGAATCAAACTGAAAGTGATATCGGCAGACGTTGAATCATCGAACTTGTAATTGACACTCCTGCTTTATTTGTCGCTGGCAACAGAAGCGATTCTGGGAGGAGTATCAGCGCGAGAGCAGCCCCAGGCCCGGAGGACTGGAGTCCATAGTGGGCGGCATCAACTCCCTCTACCTGATCCTGCCGCTGCTGCTGGTGCTGCTCCTCATCGCCGCCGTCTCCATCACGGTGTGGAGGTGTCACTCGCGCAAGCGCTCGCAGCGCAGCCCCGCCATCAGCCGGTCCCAGAGAGACCCCTCTCTTGCCGTGGTGTCCATGGACCAGTGGGGGCGAGACTACCAGGCTGACCTCAGCCCTCACTCGGAGATCAGCGCGCACAGCAGCCCCGCCTACCCGAGCACCGACCTCACACCCGGCCGGGGCAGCGAGGGGGATCTGCCACCTTCTTACGAGGAAGCGGTGGGCCACACCGACGTGCACATAGAGGCCGAGCCGCCGCCGCAATATGAGGACATTGTCAACGATTCCACCAGCAATGCTGTGATTGGCCTGGATAAGTGAAGTGTCCTCTGATCACAGTGTAGCAGTGATATTCCAGATTGCGTTCTTCCTCTCGAATTGCGACACTGCTTTCCGTTTATCTGCCTGCCTTCTCTTCCTCACACAGAGAGCACTCAGCTCGGGCCTGGCCGGGATTGCTGGTGAAAAGTTGAAAGTAGTGGTGGGAAACTGAATGGTGTTAAAAGCCCATCGTTGCTCATTTGGGAAAACACCAGCTTTTGAGTTTTCTTGGTTTTCTTTTATATATGGTGTTATTCCCTAAGTTCGGTTCTACAGTTGTGCATCCAGACCAGGCCCTGTGCCAGGGAACAATAAGCAGAGATCTTTGTGTGAGTCATAGGCTTGGGGAAAGCAGTGAAAATGTTACTTTTTTTTCCTCTCTCTACTTTTGTTACACCTCCACTATGACAAAGCACTGTTAGTGATCAACATTCCGCCTCATTAGACAGCGCAGCACTAGCATTATTGAGGAATAGGACTCAGGACTTGTGAGGTCCAATGCCAGGTGTCAGCAGAGCTGCTCCGCCTCTACTAACCAGCTCAACGTACAGCAGCGTGTAGTATATTTAGGAAGGATTTCATGACCTGAACTAAGCCTTTTTAGTAAAACCACTAAACTTGGCAGTACTGAGAGCTTCCAGGGCTGGAATTAAACAGTCCCAGTAGAGATGCATCATCAGTAAGGTTTATACTCAAATTCTCTGTGTACGCACAGAAAGAAGCAGCTTTTTGTCTGGAAACTCCTTCCATTTTTGTTTCTCAGCACAAGCCTTGGTTTAAATGCATCAGTGTGTAGGATTATTCACCCCGCATTGGTGTGACAGGCTCAATTCTAGTAAAGCAAATGAGCTGAATCATGCCATTGCAGGAAAGAAAGACCATTATGTTATGTTTGTATCTGGAAAATGCCATTTTATTCTCTTTTTTGAAGCAGATGAGCAATACAGGAAATACAGCAACACCCCCAGTGAGGTGTTGTTTAACTTGATGTGATTCTTAGGAAAAAAAAGTCATTCTGCTATGCACTGATTTTTAAGGAGTGCTTTATTCTAAACATCTCACATGGCTACAGCATCATGTAGGTTTACAAATATTAATATCAGGTGCAAAAGCAGAGATCTATACTCACTATTGCCAAGAAACAATGCGTGTTGTTAAGCTGAATATTGTCATTTTTAATGTATGCTTAATTGCAGAATTCCTTTTTTGCAGTAGCAATAGAGAATATTCACAAATGGAAAAAAAAAGTGATTTGACCACGCATACTACATAGGACTGGACCATTTCCTGTCAAGTTGTGAATTTGTTAAAAGGAGATTGATTGTGATTCACGAGGTCACAGTGCAGGGTCAGCTGATTATCCTTCTTCCCAAGTGTAGAACATGAAGTGTTGGAAAATATTCAGATTTTTTCCTCCTTTTTTCAGTGGAAAGTCTCTCAGACTCTTAGGGCCTTTACAGTTGCCTGGCTCTTTGAGGGCAGCAGAAAGGTCTTCCCTCTTTGCTGAGCTTCTTAAAAGTTTGGTGAACATCTATATAGACATACAGCACATGGATTGAAGAAACTGTGACAAGGCATTTAAAACCAGTTCTGATGAGGATTTACAAGCCTTGTTCAAACTGAGCCTAAACCTTCTTCTGTTGGTCCCCAGTCGTTTTTTGCGTCTTTTATCAAAACCAGAGGTGCCCCCGATATGCCACAACTGAATACTCAGTGTGATGTTATTTGCTTTCATGCAATGTTGGCCATAATATTTTTGGGGTGGCGTGATCCATAATGCAGATGCTCAGTCTTCATAGGATGTCTGTTTAAAGTTTCATGTGCCTCTCTGTATAGGAGAAGTGTGATTTGCCCTACTTTTTGGTGCACTTGTACATCAGCAGAAGGCAGTCGAGCTGTGTGAACAAGCACTCAGAATGAAATAGTAGGAAGCCACTCTGGACCTGAACCTGGGCGTTTTCTCTTCAGAGTGGCCACCTTCATTTTAAAGGTTGATTTAGTTAAGTGAAAAAAGAGAAAACAATATTGGGGTGCCCCCTACAGGTCTGTAGTGTTGTAGACTAAGACTGCTGAACCAAATGCATAATAATGACCTCCCGGTTGATAACGTTGGATTTTTTTTGTGTGTGGATTTGTGTGCACACTATAGCAGAGTAACAAAATGTTTTACTGATATGTAATGAATGAATGCACTTTTTTTAAAGGGCGCTGTTTGCTTGTTATCAAGGAATATTAATGATATCACAAGCTGTTCCTCTCGATTTTCTTACTCCATTGTCCTGCACCACCAGTAAGAAATATAAAATAAATACAGAGCCCTGGCTTTGCCTGATATGGCCTGTATTTAGAGAGTCAAGCGAAATGTGATCGTGGTGATGAGAAGCGCCGTCAGCAGTGTTGTTTCTGTTCCAGGTTAGAACTGAAGCTTTCAGCCTCAGTGACGGGTTGCTGTGATTTATTTGCCAGTTAAGAATGTGGTGTGTGTGTGTGTTTTCCCCCTTTTGCTTTGCCTTAACAAGATCAAATGGATATATGTGTGTATATATCATATGGAAAAAAAAATAATTTTTGGAATTATTTAGCTTGAATTTTATTTGTAATAAATGTTTTTAAACTTTCATGTGGCTTGTCATTCACATATCAGAACAGTTTTAAATTAAATGCAGTTATAGATACAGAAGATTATAGTTGCTCCACACACAGTTCAGACCATAAATAAGCCAGTACTAAAGATGAATCACTTATTTACTTAATTTTTTGAATAACCTTTTCATGAACTCAATATTTATGAAGTATCCACTCTCAAGTACGCTGCATTTTGGAGCGTTGTTATCATTTGTTGCCAGGTTCTAGAATCTCTGAGCTAATACACAGTTATCTATTAATTTATTTTCGAATCGGCAAAGGGCTGTAAGAACGGCACATAAACACACAAGGCTGTTACCTTGGAGGCACTGATATGTTGGTCATTAACGGGGCCTGAAACCTCCGAGGGTTTTTAGAAGCATCTTACCAGTGAGTAAAAGGATAATACTATATATCACTTTAAATTATAGTGTATATATTACTATAACATGACTATTTCTTGCTCTTTTACATTTTTTTTTACTTTCCTGTTCTAAACAAGTAAATGCTGTTTGTTACAGGACGTAAAGATTTGGTACATGAGGCAGTCTGTGCACACTACATTTAGTCAAACGTCTTCATTGTCTTACAAAATAATACTTTAATGCTTACAAAAAATATAAAGTTTCAGTGTTTACAGGTATCTTTCATCCTCATATAGTGGTTCTCTATAGAAAACAAAGCTGTAAGGCTTCCACAGGAGAAGATTAGTAGAGTTGGAACTAATTAGAAAGCAGGTAATTAAGGGGATGGCAGAAACCTAATGCGAAGCTAAAGCAGAAGTGTTAAAGCAGCAGTTCCACCGCGGCGGTGAAAAGAAACATGGTCATCAACACACGTGAACGATTCACCATGTCAGACAACATGCACAAGCAACCATGTGTAGAGACCCAGAAAGCTAGAAACTCAGTGGTCACCAAGTAACGGCTCAAAAAGATAAACAGTCTGAGCAGTAAAAAGTCTACACAGCAGCAAGAACACAAACGAGCTGAGTTTTGAAAAAAATCCAAAAGTGGGTAAATGGGGTATGGACGGTTCCAGTGTGTTTTTCCCCCTTACAAAACCCCTTTACTGGCACAATATAGAAACTAGACACCATTAGTGTATGTGCATGTGTATTTTCTTAGATCCACTCTTTAGGGTTGCGTAAAACCTCCAGCATGTTTGCCTCTCTAGTGCCTTTGGCTGGCTCGTGCATGTACTCCCATCTGCAAAAAGGAGAGCAGAGTTTAGCAAAGCACACACACACACACTCTCTCTCTCTCTCTCTCAGACTCACACAATATAAGTTCAATTAATGCATGAGTCTTTATCTTATCATTTTCGACAGGGCTGCAGAATTACTAAAATTCAAAAAAGTCCAAAGTAAATCTTTGATACATTTATATCTTTCTTTCTCTATCTCTCTCTCTCTCACACACACACACACACACACACACAGACAAACTGCATCTCTGACCTTGCAGTAAGTGGTAGAGACATAAGGATACTCTCTATTCTGGAGCCAGGGGTGGCCAAGCCAAACTTCACTCCCCGATCATAAACCAGGTTAAACTCCACGTATCTGAAAGATGTGAACAATGGAGTTATAGTCACAGCACACACAACACAACAATCAAATGCTGCACACAGCTACCACACAAATAAGCTGCAATCCAACAAACGTATATCCTCAAATTTGGGAATTCAAACAAATTCCAACAGTTTCATCATCAAAATTCATGCTTAACAGAGATTTGCGAAATGTGATATTAATCATGTAATGATCATGAATATGAGATGTATTTATCATACAGTACTGTGAGAAACTCGAGCATGTTTTGGCAGAAAAATGAGACAATAGGTGCAGTGATTACTTGCAGCATATGCAAGCAAACACATCAATACTATTTATCCAGACTACACTAAAATACAAGAAAATCTGGCTCTTTCAAAGCAAAATATGACGGTGTCTCAAGAATTTTGCACAATACAAACAATTATGGAGACTGTTAAAATATTTGGGGAAAAAAATGTTTCTTTCACTCTCCCTCCCTTACCTGCCACGTCGGACCTGTTGCCAGTCTTTCTCCTCCTGAGTAAATGTGTCTTTTAGGTGTTTCTGGACAATGGGCACGTAACAGGGCACCACAGTTTTAGCACAGCTCTTTACAAAGTTGAAGACTTCCTCCTGATTTGGTGAATCCAGGTCATCGAAGAAGATGCCGCCGATGCCCCGAGTCTCGCCGCGGTGACGGATGTAGAAATACCTGTCGCACCTGGACACAGAAAAGGAAAGGATGATTTAAACATCACAGCATTACATTACATTAAATCTGTAAGAACCCATAGAGACAATTAAAATGAGAAACTGAGCTGATGCAATGTTTGATAATGTGTCTTTTGTTAACTTAAGTTTTTTAGGATAAAGTTCATTTTTTTAAGTACTGTTATTTTCTGCTTTATGTGCCTATATTTCTATCTATATAATTATATATATATACAGTTAAGACGGCAAAATTATTCATACCCCTGGCAAATTTTGACTTAAAGTTATTTTTATTCAACCAAGGAATTTTTTTCTGACTGGAAATGATACAGGCATCTCCCAAGAGAAAATGAGACCATGTATAAGGAGTATCACTGTGGGGAAAAAAATAATTTCCCCGTTTTATTTACATTTGAACAAACAATGGCATGTCCAGAATTATTCATACCTTTCTCAATAATCAATGGAAAATCCTGTATTGGCTATTACAGCAATCAAACGCTTCTTATAATTGCTGACAAACTTTTTGCATGTCTCCACTGGTATTCTGGACCATTCATCTTTTGCAATGAGCTTCAAGTCTTCGAGGTTGGAAAGCCTCCTTGCCATCAGCCTAATCTTTAGCTCCCTCCAACGAAAGTCAGGACTCTGGCTGGGTCACTGCAAAACGTTAATATTTTTGTCCGCTAACCATTTCTTCACCACTTTTGCTGTGTGTTTTGGGTCACTGTCATGCTGAAATATTCAGTGCTACCCAAGGCCAAGTTTCTCTGCAGTCTGCCTGATGTTGTGTTTGAGAATCTTGATGTAGTCTTCTTTATTCATGGTGCCATTTACTTTGATTAGTTTGCCTGGCCCATTGGTTGAAAAACACCCCCAAAGCATCATGTTCCCACCACCATGCTTGACCGTGGGGATGGTGTTCTTGGGGTTGAATGCTTCTCCTTTTTTACGCCAAAAAAGGCTACATCTTTGTGGCCAAACAATTCCATTTTTGTTTGATCTGACCACAAAATAGAAGACGAGAAGTCTTCTTTGTCCAAATGAGATTTTGCAAATCTGTAGTGTGTACTCCTTACCACCAGGGGTCAGTGTCGAGGCCGCAAACCTAATAAATGAATGAATACCTGTATCTTAAAATTGTCATCTGTTGTTCCAAACAAACATGTCTTCAGTCGAAGAAGCATTATTACTACATGCTATTTTCTCACTGTGAAGAGGTGCTGTTACGTCATATAAATGAGGATAATTGCAGACTTGCTCAATCAAAAGATCCTCAAACGTAGACACCTTGACTTTCGGTGCGGATCTCGCAAAACTGCCCCCTATAAATTACGCAGGTATTGCATCTCCGTATACGTTCCATTAATTTTTGAGTACGTGCACAAGAACTGACGCAAAGAACGCAGGATACGGATCGCGGCTGTACGTACGTACATACGTAAGTAGTTAACAGCAAGTATATTTCAGGCTTTAGTGGTCGTCACGTGTTTTTGCGGGTGCAGTCTATCATGTGCTGGCAAAACTTACAAAAGAGTTGTTCTCCCGATTCATGAAAATGATTTGGGTATTGTTCTGCTCTAAACTTAGCACTAACACTTGAATCATGTAATTTTTTGAGGACTTCGGTGTTTCAGCGTGCCTCTTCGCCTCTATGGAGCTGACCGTTGACTTTTCCCCCTTTGTGTCTGTGCGTTTGTGTGTGTGGAAAGCTGAGTCCCGCCTCAACAGGTAACACGTAGAGGGGGCTGCAGCAGCCAAAATTGATTAGAAACCATTGCTTTGCCCACACACCGATATCAGCGAATTATACAACATTCCGCGTTTTACAACGGATTCAATTTTATTCGTTGAATTCCACGATACCGTCCGCCTTTTCCGCATCGCGGAAGTCATAGGGCCCTAACTGAGTTGACTGAAACAACTATTCCCAATTAATCAGGGTAATTTCGATGTTTTCGAACTTTGTGAAGTATTTGGAATGGTATAGAACCTTGAATTTTCCCAAAGACTGCAGTTTTCAATGGGTATGAATAATTTTGGACATGCTATTTTCCATAAAAATGTAAGTCAAGCATGGAAATTGTTATATATATATATATATATATATATATATATACTGCTATATGTATATAAAAAGATACTTGGAAATAATTAACCATATATTTCTAGAAATGATCTCTAAATGACCCAATAAATGTCGTATAACCCCTACTACAGAAAATAACAGGTTCAGTCTTATCATTAGGCAAGGGACTCTCCACTCCATCAGTCCACACACACCCTGCATGCACCCACACACTCCCGAGTGCGTGTCGGGAGGAGGAGGGCCATACCATTTCTTGAAGTTGGGAGTAGTACTGGGTGGGGTAGCATCGCACACCTCCTTGAGCACGCCGTGAAGTAGCCAGCGTCCTCCTCATTGTGACGTAGACAGGCGTTAGGTCAGTGCCTCCTCGAACCACCACTGCTTAGTGCCTAAAGCAGGAGGGCAAGAGGGTAGGGTGAGGAGTAGGCAACGGTTTGAGGAAAGAGAGAGAGAGAGAGAGAAAAAGGGTGGGGTTTACAGATAAGCACATCTCTGTCCACACAGATCCACAAAGCTCACGGCAGCCAGTGACACGGCAAAACGCTCTCACCGTCTTCCTCTTCGATCTCAAAGTATCTGTAGTTGAAGTGCACCGTGGGAATGTGGGGGTTTTGGGGTGAATGGCAAGCGCTGACGCCCATAGCGGTGAAAGAACAGCTTCCTGTGACACAGAATAAAGAGAAACAGAGAAAAGACCAGTTAAGATCACTCTAGTCGTAAAACAAAGCTGTGGCTTACCTTGTACCAGAGTCAAAAGATCAATGAAATAAAGGGTCATTCCTAAATGTCAAATTAGGAAGTAAAACCAATGAGGATTTTTTTAAATAAAAGGAATAAGAATAGTCCCATAATGAGGCACAACAATCAAATTAATTACAAACTAAGAGATTCATTCCAGGCTTAAAATGAAAAGCCTATTTTGAGCATCTTTAAGCAACTCCAACTATGACATGAAGCTAACAGAAGTAACTATGTAACTGTAAAATTGGCAACAGGCTAGAAAATCCAAGCCAATACATCTAGATAAGATTTGCTCTAACTAACATGGTTAATCTTAACAGTAGATGGAAAACCTGTTTTTTTGAACTCTGGCTTCTAAGCCTAGCTTCTTCCTCACCACTGGTCAGGAACCTAAAGCTGAACCTGCGCTGTTACTAAGGAAGGGGTGGGGGAACCAAGAGTTGTCCGGCTCACCATCTTTCCCTTGAGTACTTTCCGCGACTTCTCATCTGTGGCAACCCTATTTCCGTCGGAATAATGAACACGACAGAGACGTTCCGCCAGCGCTTCTCGAACACGTTACTGTCCTGCATCCACGCAGCTGATCCACCTACCTATAACACATAGATACATTTAATTATGTACAGGTTAAATTACAGACATATTTATGACTTCTATTTAATTATTTAGTCCATATATTTGGAGGCCTATTTCAGTGGATCTTCAGCCAATTCACAGCTTTTATTCATAATGTCTCTGCATTTTTCACAACAGTGCATTCCACTTTAATACATGAGTATAAGAACCCTATTCAAAAGTCATATTACGCAATGCAATGTGTACGTGAGACACTACTACTAACTGGTGTTTACTTGATATTGTCTTTTCTTTCACCACAATGGCCATCACTGTTACGGACTGATCTCATACAACAAGTCTCTACTGTTTCTTGGGGAAGAAACCATGCTCTCTTTGAGCTTAGATATCAAACAGGACTTTGGACCTTGGCTTTACATACTTCCACTTGAATATAAAATGTCAGTTTAGATTTTTCATTGTGACATCTTTTACAAGTACAATTAAGTAATTCACATGAATACCCCCATATGAAAAATCATGTGCCACCCCTCGTTTCTTTATATTTTACTAGGAAAATGAGACACACATTTTTACATTTATTACATGTGCACACATACATGTCAAAACGACTTCTCAAAACTATATTATCATTTGATATCTTTCAAATGGACTTCTTTATAAACATTTAGCTGTTAACGTTATATTTTATTCGAAATGAAGTATACATTGTACCACTGCATTTTGCGCTATGACCCTAATAGTTGTGCCTACTTTTCTTACACTTTCTTAAATGGTCATTCTATCAACTCTTGAATCCTGACTTTTCATCTTTACACGAGTGTTGGAAAACACTTTGAAGAACTACAGCAATGCTGTCGCCTACTGAATGAATGGCGAGTGAAAAGTGAAAAGTGCATGACACCGTTACTGACCTTCGGCGCGGCGCCACCTGTCCACACTGAACTTGCCGCCGTCCACTTCACCTCGAAGCGCGCAAGCGAAACTCGGCCTGCGTCTGCATCACCAGCATCTCCATCCTGGACCTCATCTCGTCCTTCCTCTCCTCTAGCACCTTGATGTCGGTGATGGGCAAAGACATGAACGACTTGCAGCGCTCCGCAATGTCTCCCTTCAGCCCGGAGCTCCGCGTTACGCGCGTCGCCATCTCCGCCCGCTGGAAATGAACGGCACCGGCCGCTACCAGCCCTGCCACGGCTGCCGCCCCGGTGGCCAAAAGCAGACCTTTACGGTAGTGACCGGACGCGGTTCTTCCCGACGGGCCGTAAGACATCTGTCTCGCGCTAACTCCCGTTATAAAGTCGCCCCTGCGCGCGCTGGAATTGCGGCTCAGTAACGAGCGAAAGCTCCCCGCCGAACGCACAGTGCCAGCGCAATCGCAGGACGACAGTCCTGGCTGCCTTGACGTAACGTCCGTTTAAGGCTGAAGGCGATAGAAGTCATCTTTGTTATTCTTGTTCTAAAACAGCAAAGTAAAGCGCTCGCTCCGCCAGGTACGGCTGTCACGCCGATCACTAACCGTGTTGTTTCGCGCATAATGACAGCTTCCTGCGTACTCGTGGGAGAGGCGTGTCCTGTGGCTAGACAACTCCGGTGACCTGTGGCTCAGTGTGTGGGGATTTGAGTTGTTTGATAACTGCGATAATAGCAGCTTCCCTTGACAACTAAACAACTAAAAAATAGTTTTATAATTTATTTTTTTTTAAACTGTTGTCACATTTTAATATTACATATATATATGTGAGTATATGAGATTAGCATGTCAGATACTATACGATTAGAAATATCGGGTATTATACAAATCTTAAAATGTTTTTGGTTTTTGTTTGTTTGTTTTTTAACCACGATTCTGACATTTCCGCAATGTTTCATATTTGAGATTTGTTCATAGGTAAGGACAATCGGTGAAGAGCACTTTTACATTTTTCTAGAAACCTTTATTAAAATTTATTGCATTTGTGCAAAACATTAGCTTATTTGGTTTTCTTCAATTATACAGTTGTATATTATACAATTTAAATGTTTTAACTCTTAGACAATTTAAGGACCGTAATAATAATAATAATAATAATAATAATAATAATAATAATAATCATCATCATCATCATCATCATCATCATCATCATCATCATCATCATCATCATCATATAACTGAATATCTCTCTCTCTCTCTCTCTCTCTCTCTCTCTCTGCTAATACACTTCATATCGATGGCCTGCTGGCAAACAGCTAAACACTGTCTTTCCGAAGGCAGCTCGTTCAGAGCTTAAACTCCTACTTAATTAAGGCAGGTTGACGTTACTTTCTGCTGTGAGCGCATGCGTGTGCGCTCGCGCCAGGCCGTGTTGTGCGTCTCTATAGCAACACCTGCTGTAGACAGCTTGGAGGTTGAGGAAGAGGATTAAAGAGGCACACTAGCGCAGGAGCCGAGACTTGGGAACAGGGACCACCTGCTTCTCCTCTTCGTTTAAAGAGAACAAACAGAAAGTGCCTACAGGTGAGATCATTTACCTGCTTTATCTAAAGTTAGATGTGTGTGCGTGATTTGACCTGTTTAATCCGTTTAATGTCCTACTTTACACAGTGTGCCTGTCTTTTGAAATAAGTATTTTAAAAGTATTTTAATTTTAAGTATTTGTGTTATTAAAGTTTGGTTTAGGCAAACCTAATATCTACTAATTCTACCTAATGTCTGGTATATCTCTCTGTGTAATAGTAAGGCCTGCTTTAACACATTAAATCAATTAATGTTGAGAGTAATCACTTATTGTAATTATATGTGAAGAGCAAAGAGGTACAGTGCTGTTTTGTGGTAACTATAAAAATGCAAAACAGTATATTGATGTATCATTTAATTATTTGAGGCAGTATTATTTTTAGTTTCCATTAAAATGTGAACCATCATGATAAACATGTTTTTTAAGGCACTGATGTTTTCATGTGTACCAAGGTTAAGGAAGCAAGGAATAGACTTTTTTCTCCATTTCAACTTCTTACACAAAACAGCAATAGGCTGCACATAATGCAACAAGCTTGACGTAATGATGCTAAAATGGACAGAAATCATTACAGAGCCACAGTGAGGTTTGAAGATTTTACGATTAAGATAGATAATAGAAGCTGTTTGTTTGAGGCATGGGGGCTGACACATTTTTATGTTGTTTTTTTTTAGGTTGGCTTTAGTGACAGTGTGTGCTCGTATGTGTGTTTGTGGGTTTAAGTGTGGGCGAGACTGAGGGATGAGTGTCGCAATAAGCAGTAATACTCAGGAGGAATATGAGGACGACTTTGAGAAAGACTTGGACTGGCTGATTAGTGAGGAAAGCAAGAGTGAGGAGCAGGTGAGTGAGTGTGTGTGTCTCGAATGAGAGAGTGAGTCTGTAAAGTTTGTGCCTGTGTCTATGCAAATGTGTGAGAGTGTGTGTATGTGTTGTGTTTTGTGGGGACAGCCACTCACACACACAATCACACACACACACTTTCACTGCAAGCCACAGCTATGTCTCATTACAATTCATTATTAAAGGCAGCCTCTCTATGTATCCCTGTCTCTGTTTCCACTACACACACTTGATACCCTGCAGAGTGCCTAAACCTCATTTTGTCCTGGCTGTGTTTCTGCAAGCCTAAATGCTCCTCTTGTCACCGTCACAGGACCATGACGATGAAGATATCGAAGCATGCATAGACAGAGCGCTGACGGAGGACGAGGAGGGAACCAAGGACGAAAGGCAGAGTCAGAGTCATTGTGCAGACGACGGGGAGGAAGAAAGATGGCCGACGCCTTTGGACCCACTGGAGGGGGCACTTGTTCCTGACGATGACCCCTCCTTGGTGGAGGATGAAGAAGAAGTAGATGAAGAAAAAAGATCGTACTTGCAGAAGATTGAGCAGGCCAACAGGCAACTGCAGGACCAGGATCCTCCGGACGAAACACGGCAACGCCGGCTGCAGTTTAAAGACAAGCTGGTGGACTTGGTCGTGCCTGCTCGTGACTACCGCAAACCCAGGAGCCCTGATCCGGACGGTGCCCCCAGCAGGGATTTGGAGGTGGATGGGGAGGTGTCCGGTCAGCTGGTGAAGCTGAAGATTTCTCCACGGGAGGAGAATGAGGGCGACGGGGAGGACTCCCAGAAAGAAGGTGCGAGGGAGGGAAGAGTACTGGTGGAGAAAGATGGAAAATTTGACCTGGTGAGCCTGAAAGAAGTAGAGAGCCAAAGCCTTCTCCCACCTTTACCCAATGGTTACCACAGCGAAGGCCGTCGAGGCTCCCCGCGACAAACGGAACTGCGTGAAAGTCCATCTTCCTTCGCCAAGCTGCATTCGAACCCAGCTCCCTCTGCAGAGACGGAGCCTCGTCATGTGCCCAGACCTCCGGATCGCCCGCGGGTGAGACCCAACTCAGCTAGCCACATGCAGAGAGCCGCACTGGGCCGCCAGGGCGTCAAACGCAGGGTGCAGTCTGCCAGTGGGGTGCCATCTCATGCCACCTTTACTCTCTCGCCACAGCAGAAAGAGTTGCTCAGCAAACTCCAGCAAAAGAGAGAGAGACTTGCCAGAGAGGTAAGAGAGTAAACCCACAAACCACCCATTAAAATTAATTACAATTGTATTTGGAATGTAATTAAAATGATGAGCTAATTCCAGCATTACGAATACTGAAGCTTGAATTAGACTGAGAGAGAGAGAGAGAGAGAGAGAGGGAGAAACTAATCAGTCATAACACTGAATTTCTTGTGGTTAGGAGGAAGAGCGGAAGCGTGAGGAAGAGGAGCAGAAGCGGCAGGAGAATGAGCTGGCTTTCCGGACCTGGCTGATGAGGAAGAGGCAACAGCTGCAGGAGGAGAGGAGAGTGCAGAGGGCTCAGGAGATGGAGAGGATGAGCTGCAAGGTCTGTCCAGCAGGGAGCGCCAGCGCATTAAGAATCCACACTAACGTTAAAAAGAGAAGCGCCTGTGGACATGGCAACCTGTTGTAACTGAACAATACTTTAAAATACTTCCGAAAGTATGGTACGGTTTTGTATCATTATACACACTAAAAGGTCCTCACAAATTCACAAAAAGATTTCAAATCTCAAGCAATCAATTTCTCCCAAATACTCAAAAACCTGTCAACTAAATTCGTTTGCATGTGCGTGTGTTTACAGCCTAACTGCAGTGATCCAGATGTGGCGTTTAAACGCTGGCTGCAGAAGAAGCAGGAGCAGCAGTTGAAGGAGAGACAGCTGGAGGACATGAGAAGATTAGAACTACAAAACACCATTTACCTGCACAGACCTGAGGAGTGTGAGAAGGCCTTTCAGAAGTGAGTCACTCAACACACTTCATAACACTACACAAAACCTGCCATCCTCTCACACTGTCCTGCTGTACATTAATTGATTTTTAGTACAATACCAGGTTAAGGCACCTTGCGCCCGTAGTTCCCAGGATAGGCTGCGGTCCCCCACGACCTCAGTTGGGATTAAGCGGTTTGGATAATGAATGCTATCTGGATGTTAACTGGATGTTATGCATCCCTGTTGTATTTCTAAACAGAGCGTTAGCGCCACTCTTAACCCTTGTTTATGAAAACATATGCTGCCGTGATCCAGTAGGGAGACCTCAGGTCAACCTATCCCTGCCCCCCTGCCCCGCCCCGCCCCATCTCTGTCAGATCTTCCCAGCTAGCTGATCCTGCTCACAAACAAGCAGGGTGACCCCTACAAGATGCTGCCCTGGGCAGCTGCCCATATCGCCCAAACCTAAATCCACCCCTGGTCACCATGTCACCTTTTGCTCCCTTTTAGGTGGTTGAGGCGAAAGCAGGCAGAGAAGCGTGCGGAGCAGCAGGCCTCTCGAGAGCGCTCCCGCAGGCTCGTGCTGGAGGAGCGACGAGCCAGACGCATGCAGGACCTCTTCTGCACCATCAACGACATCAGATCCCTCCACTTCAATGACCCTTACGGCTACCGCTTCTGAGTGCGACCCTTTCCACATAACCAATGTCCACACGAACCACATTGCTGCTTAGGGTCCACCCACAGACTTCAACCTGTATTCTCTCCAGCTCCTCTCGCTGCTTACAGATCTACAGTTCTGAGTCAGCCGGTTCCAGCCTTCACTGTATGCCTGTAATATCCTCAGTGAAAATCTGTGTCTTGCAATAACCTACTGAGAGGATGGATGTGACAGCACTGCAGCAAGTTACACACATAGCCATAAACTGTTAAAGTGTATGTTAACATCAAAATGGTTAGAACCTTACGTTGTTAATAGAACATTTAATTTCTCTGCAATGAAGCACATTTCTCATGCCTAATATGAAGTTAGAAGTGACATACTATGCTCTTGTGGCTTTATGCTTTATCTGTCATATGCACTGAAGAAATGGAAGTGTTTAACAGCGTGAAAAGTGACTACTTCATGCATTGAGAAAATATATTTTTACTATAGATTACATTTTGAGATAAATATTTATGAAAATATATAAATAGAGATTGTTTTATTTATGAAACGCTATGGCTCTGTATCAATGCTATGACTTTGTTAGAATGAGTTTTTACCTTTAAAAGGCACATACTGTATGTGTAGCACAATACGTGTACAAATTGTGTTATTAAAGTGTAACACAAATATCAATGTTCTGTTAACTTTTAGCGGAAAAGAAGTAAAACCCGTTCAGTTTCAGCCCGAGTGTTAAAGGGCGGGGTTCGTTCATTAAAAACTTCAATACCCGGCATGTCTTACTCCGCGCATGCGCGCTTCTACCGGGTAGTCGGTAAGCGATGCGCCGCTGTGTAACAGCATCAGTACCGAGGCAGCTGCATGGTAGTGAAGTCCGGGCCGTGTCGGAGGATCTGAGGAAAATACCATAAAGGATCCCACGCCGGGGCCGGTACTGCCGACATGGACGAACAAAAAGTAAGGTGAAACCGTTAAACCCGCCGAACCGTTTAAAGGTCGCCGCTTTTCCGTGGCGTTTGATAACAAAGAGCGCAAAACCCGTCGCCTCCCGTCAGTAGCGTTGCGTCCCGTAGCCGCCC
The DNA here is from genome assembly GCA_032718565.1 of Distichodus sexfasciatus. Classification (NCBI taxonomy): domain Eukaryota; kingdom Metazoa; phylum Chordata; class Actinopteri; order Characiformes; family Distichodontidae; genus Distichodus; species Distichodus sexfasciatus. Next base: position 588,986 of record JAVGVS010000134.1, read on the forward strand.
ATTATGTAACTTAATAGAGGAAAATGCGCGGAGGGATATGCCACCTGCGTAATGCGACAAGGTCCGTTAACCCCAAGAAAACGGGCCGGTTCCGAAATGATGCTGCAGAGGACGTTTTTACCTCACCATAGCCCCCGACTCCCCGCCCATCAGTGCTGGACGTCTTTATTAAAATCATAACTAGGCTTGGTCCAGCAGAATTCTTATCGGGTCAGCAGCTTAATCGGGACCGTGTAGACCCATTTTACTAGTGAGCAGAATGAGGTGTGTTTTGGTGTTAAACGAGCTTAAACTGTTTTGAATCCTCGCACAGTTTGTACAGCATCAAACTAGTAAATATGTGCTGGTCTTTTCAGAATATTGAAATAAACGTAATCCATATTGAGCATTGGGATGTGTGTGTTGGTGTGATGTATGTTGGCCGTGTATTGTCTGTATTTGAGTTGTGTTGGTGTGTGTTGACAGTAATCGATGTGGATTGGTGTATCATGTTAATTGGTGCATGTTGCATGGGTGTTGGAGTGTTTGGTATGTGTTGGTATTGAGTGCTTTGTGTGTGTGTGTACTGATTGTGTGTGTGCAGTATCCCAGGACATCAAGCTTCCAGTGTTTGTAAACCTAATGGTTCATAGACCTTATAATTCACTTATTATACACAGTACATTGATGAAACCTGTCAGGACAGTATACAGAGCAGAGCTCCGTCTTGTTCCAAGGGACGGTTATTAAATATTAAGTGGCCATTGCCCAGTCTGACTATGCCAATGGAATTTCCCTAGATAATTAAAAATGGCAAGATAGGCATCAGCAGAGAATTTACACTAAAACAAAGATTTCCTAATTACACATTCTAGAAAATCTTTGGATGACAGTGTTGGATGACAACTATGGCATCAGTTTAAGAACAGATGAGCACACGTTCAGCTGGGACTGGATTTATTTAACTTAAAATTTTTACTGTTGAATGGATTTCACTTTTCTACCTCATTTGGAACTGAATCTGAATTTATATCTCATTGTACACATCCTTGTGTTTCAGGAGTCTCTCCGCAAGATCACCACCACGTTGGCTCTGAAGAATGAGGAGATTCAGAACTTTATCTGCTGCCTCAAGCAAAGCCTGCAGAACCTGGAGGTGTGTCATAAGAGCTAATGAGTATCACCAATGAATTTCACTAATAATAATTTCTGATGTTTCCAAAAGCCTTCTTAGTTTCTTCCTAGAAGCATTCTGTTTGTGTGTGTGCATACAGGCCAACTCCACACGTGTTCTGGAGGATCTGGAGTCTGAGTTCAGCTCTCTGCATGCTGTGTTGGATGAGTTGAAGGAGGGAATGGTGACCCGTATCAAACAGGAGAGAGCCAGCAGAACTTATGAGTTACAGGTGTGTGTAAATACTTTTAACTTGGGTGTTAAATGAAGCTGGTAATGGAGAGAAGTGTGCTCACTCTATCAGGTTTGAATTTGGTATTTGCTTTTTTAAAATGTTGATTCTGCACACATCAGCTGTTAGACTTTGATATTTGTGTTTCTCATTAACTGACGCAGCACTGAATTATCCATCACTTCACTATTTTTGGATGCATGCATCCATTTTGCTCTGTTAATTGCATTTACATTTACAGCATTTAGCAGACGCTCTTATCCAGAGCGACTTACAACAACTGTCATTAAACCAAGTTACCACCGACTAAGTTTTATACTTTAACGAAAATAGATTAGAAAAAAACGAAAGTTCACAGACAAACATACGCTAGTGGGGTTGTTGTTGTTTTTTTGAGGGGGAAGACAATGTAAACAGTAAGGGGTAAATTAACCCCCTAGATACTCTTTAAAGAGGTATGTCTTCAGACGACTTTGATGCTCTGAGAGGACGAGATTGTACAAAGAAAACCTGTTGTAAAACACACCTGATTACTGCTCTGATGCTCATACACACACTGTGATCCTCAGGGATTACTCAGTCTATGCATAATCCTGTTTAAGGTGCTCAGTGCCTGTCTGACTACAGTCCAGCCGGTCAGGAATGGAAAGAAGTTGTTTATTAAATGGGATTGATGTGCATCTGTGTATCTAGATTTTGCGAAGTTAACATGGATGAATGTTTTGCAAAGTATCTTTAAATGTGAATTTTTGAGCATTTTTGCATATTGAGATTTAGACTTTAGATTATTTTGTTGGTCATAACTCGCAGCTCTGTTCTGCTGCTCCATGTACACTACCAGTCACAGAGATTTTCTACATTTGCATGTTACTCACTTAATACTAAAGCTACACTCAGAAGTCTTTGCTAACAAATAAATTTACATTATGTTTGCCATTGGAGTAGCTTTATTTCCAAGAAAATGTTCCATCTTTGGTTTCATTGTCCTGTTGCATAAAGAAAGACTGGACAGACTGGAATGTGACTGTGCTATCATCACACAATCACTTTATAGGATGTCAAACATGCACTGTTACATACTTTTTTTTTTTGCTAGTGTAATGACCAACATCATTACAAACTATTCTCACATGTAATCCTGTGCTTTAAGGTGCTTTAAGGATACATTTGTAACATTCAAGTTAACAGATTGTTACATGTTTAATCAACCGTTCATTTTCTCCCTTCTATAAGCACAGCACACTAATATTGTTAGGTTTACTTCCCTGATTCGGAGAAGATTTTGAAATTAAATTGATCTTTTAGCCCAAGAATGTTGTATTGTTCTGGGATTAACTGGTGCATTTTTCTATTAAATTAGGTTTGTGTCATTTTTCTCCCAGTGAGATTGTATGTGCAGCACAATTTCAGAACAATTATCTTAAACAGAGCTTTTTTGGGAACGTTTCCTTCTCTTTTGTCCTGTTTAACTTTATCACGTGAGATCACCAAATGTGACGTTTAAAATTTTACATTTGCATGGTCTAAAGGTGGTTTTGAGAAGCTGATTATTAAGAATATAGTGATATATTAATGACGATGAGGATGATGATATCACTGCCATGTTTTTTTAGAATCAGCTCAGTGCCTGTACTAAAGCCCTGGAGAGCTCAGAGGAGCTGCTGGAAATGGCCAATCAGACGCTCTGTTCTTCTGAGACTGATGGCTTTACTCAGGTACAGCCCCATTACGAAGTGTACACTCACCTCCACTTCCACATCTTATAAAGTCAGTAACTAAACATTATTGCTTCATTCTGAGTACTGCTGTGTGCTGTAAAGAGTAACATTTCTTTTCTGAGACGTTTTTATTGCAGAAGTATGAATGTGAACTCCATGTGACGTTAGTTTGGTTTGCAACTGGATTTTCTCACAATGTGCCAGTTGTGTGGGTCTCTGCCACTCTGATGACTGATGTATTGTTTTATTGTTCATGTCTCAGTGTGACCGGGTTCTCTCTCACTCCCTCTCTGCCTCTCTTTTCTACTCTCTTCCTCTTTTTTCCCCTACCTCTTCTGCTTTCAGGCGGCCAAAGACATAAAGGATAGGTACAGTGCACCTGTATAACCTCCATTAGAGTGAACAGACTAGAGCACATTCTCACCCCCACCACCACCATCATCATCATTAGTTAGCAACTATTTTCTGCCACGTCCTGCTTACTTAGTCCTTAACTCATCTTCCTTTGTATAGATCTACCCTTTTCACTTTAGTTCGCTCTTTCTTTCCTCAACTACTTCACCATTTGTTGCGTTTCTGTTTTGTATGTGTTGTGTATGTTGTGGATTGAGTTCCCCATGTTCATTTTCTTCGGCATGACTGTATATAGTTTTCTTTGGGCCTCAAAAGTTTTGTGTTAAGTTGCTGTGTGTGTGTGTGTGTGCACAGTGTTACCATGGCTCCAGCTTTCCGCCTCTCTCTAAAGGCTAAGGCCAGTGACAGCATGAGTCATCTGATGGTGGATTTCACTCAGGAGCGAGAACTGCTGCAGGCCATCAAATTCCTCCCAGGTCAGTTTTACACTAAATGGAGATCACACTCAGCACACTGATACTTCTGGCAATCCACATTTGTAATAGATTATATTTAATAACTAATGCAAATTTCCACAAGCACATAATCATTGAGTTTTCACAGTTGGGTAATTGGCAGTGTAACAGTTGGGGAGTTGGCCCTCTGATCAGGGCCTCTGTGATTGGAACACAGCACAGCACATAGTGCGCCACAACAAAATGTGCCCTCTGCATTTTACCCATCCCTGAAGGAGCAGTGGGCAGCTGACATGGGCAGCGCAGTGCTTGGGGACAGTACCTTGCTCATGAGTGCCTCAGTGGTACTTTTACCGGTCCGGAACTTGAACCAGTGACACTCAGATCACTGAGCTAACAGCTTAACCGTTACACTACCAACTGCCTGCATTCGTCTATCTGAGAAAGTTAAAACTGGATTTGTTTGGTTTCTTTATTTCGCTCTCAGCCTGATGCCAAAAATGGGGTCTGGATCGAGTTTATTGTTGATGGATAAGTGGTTTGTAGTTCTGCTCATTCTCTATTTTCTATCTCCCTTTTTACCTGCAGTTCCTGCCACGCCAGAGATCCAGGGGTCTGAGTGTCAGGTCTGTGATAATTCGGTCTCAGTGTTGTGGACCTTACCAGAACCCGACTCCAAAATCGACCACTACGTTCTAGAGTACCGACGGACTAATCACGAGGGCCCTCCCCGTGCCCGAGAGGAGCATCCCTGGATGGTGGTTGAGGGGATCAAGGACACGGAGTACACACTGACGGGTAGAGAGAACTTCCCTGTCTTATATTCATCTGTTTGTGCTTTCTATTTCTAATCATTAGGGCTTTCTCAGTTATGAAAATTACTTCCTATAGACATGGAAAGAGTTGGAAAATGCAAAGGCAGCAAAACTGGGCAAATTATGTTCTAATGTTGAAGGTCGGCCTCTATTGAGTTGGTGGACGTAACAAGGGTGTGCGTACTGCAGCTGAACGAAGCACAAACATTACTTTTTAGTATGTGCTGCTTAATAGGTGGCCATGATCAGATCAGGCTTGAGACAAAAATTGCATTGTGTTCCACCATGGGGCAATGATAAACTTGATGTGGCAGTGACGTGACGTGACAAAAAGATGTGCCAGGTCATTATGTCAGTTGGCCAACAATAATGCCCCATTCAGGTGGCCTTAATTTCCCCTTCCTGCTAGTTTCCCCTTCAGATTTTAGGTTCTGTAGTATGTTCAGATTTCTTTGGCTCAGTGACACGTTCTTTAAACAGAATAATCTCTCTGTTCGATCCTGATGTCACTTAGTCTGGTTGCGTTTATGCGTGTGTCTTTGCAGGTCTTCGTTTTGACACACGCTACATGACATTTCGTGTGAAGGCTTGCAACAAGGCTGTGGCAGGGGAGTTCTCAGAGCTGGTTACTCTGGAAACACATGGTAAGATACTTTAACACACACACACACACACAGACAGACAAGTGTAATGAGGCGTGATGGTATTGACTAGATGGACAGCAAGTAAGCTGATGTGTTTAGACAGATGCAGACAGTAGCTGCCTTAATCAGCCTCAGCTCTAAAGCTAAAACAGATTAAATTAAACAGTTACTTCAGTTTTTATTTACAGCACTTTTAAATGCAGATATTGTCACAAAGCAACTTTTGCATTTTAACAAGTCAAAGCCCCTGAAAAGCAAGCTTAGAGTGACAGAGGAAAGCAAAACCTGCCAGGTTGAAATGTGTATATAACAGTGAGTGTGCATGTATAACAAACGATTGTAGTCTTTTAGTAGAGGTCGACCGATATTGGTTTTTCAGGGCCAGTATCGATACCGATTATTGCTAGTTAACGGGGCCGAGAACCAATATGCAAAAAATTTAATGATGCAGCGAGTCGAGAGCACAGAGAGAAGAGACGGCAGTGGAGCCACAGTAGCGCACCTTGTAATTACGTGATACCGGCGATGATCAAAATTAAACGCAGATACTGATAATCAGTAATATCATTTTAAATATTACAAATGCCAAGCTCAGCTGACACTCTCCTCTTTTCCTTCTCGGGGCTTCACACTGAGCTGGTATGCGAGTGTGGTGAAGAGATGGCAGTGGAGCCACAGTAGCACACTTACTTAATATCGGTGATGGTCAAAATGAAACACTGATACCGATAATTGGCAAAGTACCTAATATCTGCCCGATAATCGGCCTGGCTGATAATGGGTTGACCCTTAGTCTTTAGATTATGTATCGTCTAAATTGATATTCTGATTGTATGTTAAAAAGTATTGCAATTTCAGCTCTAAAATCTTTTCCCTTGAACACAATTCATTTTAATTCAAGCCACATTTTGCATTTTTAAAACATTAATAAATGTGTAAACATTACACAACCTCAAGACTCGATCCCAAGTCAAGACAGGTGTGTAGTATGAACTGACCTGCAACAGTGAGTCACCAGCTACACCATCTTTAAACATGGCTTTTGATGACAACGACGTTCTGTAATGAAAAGTTATGGGAGAATAAACACAGGAAATGCTACGACCCTCACACAAAACAGGAATTTAAAAATTGATGTCTAACAAAAAACAAGCTCTCCATCTTATTTGTTCGATGATCTGCAAGGACCAGGTCGGTTTGAGCAGTAGGTGGTTAGGATGACTTCCAGATCTGCACTTTATAAATAAAGCTCCTTGTTTTTCAAGGCTTTAGGATGTGTGGAAATGAAGGCGGTTTTCCACAGCAAAAAGCAACCCAGTCCTGCAACACAGATCACTGCGGAGCCACCCTAATGTTCATTTATTTTCTCGATGTGGCGAAAACTTTCAAACGGTTTACTTTCTGTCGCTCTTCTCCTTGGCTTCTTTCAGCGTTTGTCTTTAAACTGGATGCAGCATCTTCTCATCAGAATCTGAAGGTGGAGGACTTGAGTGTGGAGTGGGACAGCAGCGGGGGGAAGGTTGCCGTCCAAGACATCCGCAAGGAAAAGAACCGCACCAGTTCCCCCATGAACTCACCTGCCAGGTCCGACTCGGAGCTTCTCTTCCCTAACTGTTTAGCGATTCTGCAAACGCCTCTATACTGTCTCACATCGCTTTCTCCTCCTCTCAGGTCGGCTCTGATGTCTCCTAAGAGGGCACCATCTGCTCGAGTGGGCCGCGACCGCTTCACGGCAGAGTCCTACACTGTTCTAGGTGAGTGGGTTTGGAGGACAAAGTCCAAACGTGTGTGCAATGACAAAAAAGATGTGTCCAGTAATTCTAACAGGTGAACATCAGGAGAAACAACTCAGTTTAAACATCACAGTTGAGACTGTCCATGTTGGCTTGCATTTTAGCTGTATTCAAGGCTTTGGATGAAGTACCCAATTAACACGACGACAAATTAGCATAACAAACGGATCTGAAGCCTTGTAGGGAGGAGGAATTGCAGATTGCCAGATGGTGTAGTAAATGAGGTTAATTTTTACGAAAACAAAGAGGATTTCAAGAACCCGGGTCTGTCTGATCTTGAGAAACAGAAGTTTTAGGGTTGAGTTTGTCTGCAGTTCCAGCCTCAGCTTATAGGTATGATAGCACAGGGATGATTAGCAGTTAGCCCTTCATTCATTCATTATCCAAGCCGCTTAATCCCATAGCCAGTTCTTTTTAAATCAGATATTAAGACAAGCCAGTAGGTGGAGACGCGAAGGACATTGAGGCATTGATCTAAGTTGTGAACTTCAGCACCTTTTACACCTGAATTTCAGAATGTTGCCAAGTCAAGTTAAAAAAAAAAAAAAAAAACATACAGGGGAAAAACATTACCGCTGAAAATGTGAAATGTGGAAATGCCAAATGGTCATGTGGCAATTTTTAATAAATACGCTCATTCTGAGGCAAAGACTGAGGCTAATTCATGATGAATGGTGCAAAAAGAAAACGTGCATGTGACTGCTATAATCCATTTATTTCACAAATACTGATAGAACATTAAAAGGTTAAGTCTCTAAGTTGCTATGGACATTCACAGATGTTCAATGTGGGCGCCGCTTGTGACAGTGTGACGCGATTGTCTAGTTCTTGGTACGCCTGTCCCGCCTGTCTGACATCCCAAGTGTCCCGGAAGTTCCGGGAGTCTCCCACATATTGATAGTGGCTCCCTGATGCCCGCAAATTGAAATTCGTTTTTGCAGGTTGGGATGCCTGCTGTCTGCTGTTGTAACTGCTGTAGGTCCTGTGGAAGTGTGGGTACGAACACCTTGTCCCCAAAGGGAAAAAATCGCAAAATGTTTTCTTTTTGTACCATTCATTTTGAATTACTCTGTGTAAAGACTATATGCCGATCAGGAATAACAATACGATCACCTGTCTGATATTAATTGGGTTCCATACGCAACAAACTGCGATGCACTGGATGTACTGACACCTTTCTATTGGAACCAGCACTAACATTTTCAGCAAATTGAGCTACACTTGCTCTTCGATTTGATCAGTTTTCCTTCCTAGGACCACTTTTGTTAGGTCCTGTCTACTGTGACCGGGAACAACTCCCCGCGAGAGCTGCAGTCTTAGAAATAAACCCAGTCATTGAGCCATCACCACCATTTTTGTTAAATTTGCCCTTGTTAAAGTCCCTGAAATCCTTATGCTTGCTACCTGTTTATTTCCAACACAACAAAATTGGCCGAGGCAGTTTTCCTAAAATCAAAGCTTGTTTAATTCTTTTCACTCGCTACAGCATGCTCCGCTTGTGCTTCACACGGACGCTTATTAGTGAAGGACATTGCTTTTTGTGGCGCGATCAAGGCAAGACCTGATCCCTCTGTATGTGAAAGTATTTGTAAGTTATTCCATGCACAAAACCAGAAGTATTTTGTTTGTGCTCGCTTGCAACACGGCATTACTTGCTAAAACATTACAGTTCAGTCCAATCTTCGTCTTTATTACAGACAAAACTTTAGCTGGTAAATAACAATCAGCGCTCCTCTCACATTACAGCCATTTACTTGATATTTCACTGTTTATTACATCCGCATTATTGGCTCTGAGGCATGCACGGGGCATTGTGGGAAATGTAGTTCTCTCCCAGAAAGGCCAAAAGCAGCTCCACAATCAGCATTCGAGAATGAAAGCCAATTGGTTACACATTTTCAGACTTTTTTTTTCTGGGTTTAAAAAAATGTATTTTATCCGATTACTCAATTAATTGATGAAAAAAATTGATAGAATACTCTAATACAAAAGTAATCGATAGCAGCAGTACTGTTTCAGACATTACTTAAAAAAAACAACCAACAGAATAACTTTAAAAATAATAATAATAACTATAACTGCCAGAGCACATTTTTCTGTCGTGTGAAATGATTCTCAGCATTTAGGATTTTGTTCACTATAAAATCGGCAGATGTTCAGGTTTGAATATGTGTCTGAAAGTGTGACCCTCTGCTCCCGCAGCTGACACCATGATCGACTCGGGCCAGCACTACTGGGAGGTTCGCTTCGATAAGGAGAGTAAAGCCTTCGCCGTGGGCTTGGCCCTGCGCTCGCTGGGCCGATTCGACCAGCTGGGGAAGAGCGCCGCCTCCTGGTGCATCCACCTCAACAACTGGCTCCAGCAGAGCCTCACAGCCAAGCACAACAACAAAGCCCGAACGCTCGACTGCTCCATCCCCGACCGCATCGGCATCTACTGCAACTACGACGAGGGTGAGCATGTCTGAGCTCGTTAGCGGCTTGTTTGTCAGGATAATCGCTGACAATTATGGATAAATATAGAACCATCTTGGCATGCACCATCAAGACCGTTTTGTCAAAGTGATGAACTGTTGGGGTTCGATAAAGAGAGGAAATATCTTTCTGTTCCTTTTCTTTTTTCAGGCACCTTGTCTTTCTACAATGCCAGAACCAAAACGCTTATGCACACGTTTAGGACAAAGTTCCAGCAGCCGGTCATTCCAGCTTTTATGGTGAGATAAGGATATGACGGACGTGCCGTGTTAGTATTTTTGGGGGGTGTCTGTTGGCGTATGTATTCATTAACTACCACTTTGGTTACAATACTGAAGGCATTCCGAGGGTTAATGTATTTACCCTTTAAGTAGGACTGGATAATTATTGAAAATGAGTTGTATTTGACACCAAAAATCTGTAATCTATGTAATATCGCACATGATGGTTACTTCAGTTATCTTCACGTCTTCACCCCTCGTAGGTGTGGAACGGGAGTTTCTCAGTGCAGACAGGTCTCCAGGTGCCCAGCGTGGTGCAATGTGGCCAGAAAAGAAACAGCAACACCAGCAGCTCCAACGCCAGCCTGACCTAAACCTCTACCAAGACCATTCCGTCCAGCCCTATCCACTACTTCCCACCATGCCATAGAACTGTAGGCTGTAGCTCTGAGTTTGAGGTTTTTCTGCTTGAGCAGGAGCAAGTAGGTTCTGGACGTCCTGCCGGCCCACAATGCACCTGACTCCCTTCCCGGGGCAGAGCTGTGTGTGTGCGCGTGTATCTCCACCTCGCTCGGCTCCCTGTGCCTTTTAGCTTCCACAGTGAAGTGCGCTTTATAATCAACAAAAACGGGGATTTTACGTTGCTTGTTCTCTCGAGGCCAAATACGTCACATTCCTCTTTGTTTTTCATTTTTGCTTTTTTTCTTCAATTCCAGTTCCCATTAAGATAGAATTTCATCATGATTCCAGTGTTGAGCTTAAAGCTCGTCCTCCTCGTTGTGAAGTGTTGAGTTTAGACTGGGCTGTAATGTATTTTCACACTGAATGTTTTCCATGCCTCTAATTCTTGCTTGCTGCTTTTTCGAGGAGAATCTACTTTACATTCAGTTCCAGAGTAGCACACTAAGCCTAATCCTCTTTAGAGTAGAAAAAGCGCTTTCTATAGAATGTATTCAACATTACAGTGCCAGCATTAAGGAGGAATGGAAGGCATATGAAGATTTACTATACAGTCCTCATGACACAGCAGATGGTTCATGTTTTTTCTCAGGTTCGAGGTCAATCTGTGTATCCTTCGTTTATTCCTTTTTTCAGATTGAAACCCAAAAAACATTTTTTCCAATATTTATTTCTAAAACCAAAATGAAAAAAACAAATTCAGAGTTCCCATTTTGAGCTCAAATAAAAAATGGAAAAGCAGAAAACACTCTCATATTAATGTTATTCATTTGTTTTTATTTGGTGTTGGAAACAAAATTTTAAAAATAATTTTTAAAAATTGGTTTTAATTAGTGATGCACGATGAGGGAATTATTGGCCGACGCTGATATACTGTATTTTTCATGCTTATAACTGCCGATACCGAAACCGATGCTGATAAATGAGGAAGGCAGAGTCGAGCGTGAGTGCAGGCAGAGTAAAGACAGAATATTGCCATGGCTTTTAAGACGGTTGGTGCGGGCTTTATAAAATCCCACCCCGGACTTGGCAAAAAAAAAGAAGAGCTACCTTTCTGACATACAATAAAAACTTAAATAAAAGATCAGCTAAAAATATCGGTCTGATGCCAGTGACTTAAAACACAGTTATCGGCCGTTTCTAGTATGATTCCAATACTATCGTGCATCGCTAGTTTTAATATTAGAGAGCGAATGATAAACAGATTCAACTCGTACCAGCTACTCAGTGTTGATTGATCACTGCAGTCTGAGAAGAGCAGAAATGTGGAACGTGTGGTGTGCTTGAAGGACTGGAATTGGTGTGGAAAAAGTGTATGTATTAAGCACACAGCCTGGGTATGCTAGTGTGTGTATTTATGTGTGATCATATCAACCATCATCTTTCTTTGCTTCTGTAATGGAAAAGGCCTCCACTTCCAACAGGTAATACTTGTTTTACGTTGCACGCAATCCTGTTATGAAACAGGGGAAAACTCATTCAGATTTCCCTTTGCGTGTATTGAGGTGATTTTGATCTTTCGGTTCATGTGCTTGGTGCTATTATTACACACGTCTTACGAGTGGGACTGTGACGTGAACTGGGTTTGTTTATTTCTGCTGTAATCTGCTGTTTCACCTCTGAATATAATCTGTAATGCATTGAAACTAAAATGTTATGATTTTAATCAGTACGTCACCATCTGAGTGACACTGTAAAGTACAGTACTGTGCAAGTCTTGAGAAACCCTGCATTTCTTAATATTTTGCCAGAAAATTTTTAACCTCCCTGCAATGTGTCCCCGCCTTGCGCCCATAAGTTCCCGGGATAGGCACCGGTCCCCCCACGACCCCAGTTGGGATTCAGCGGTTTGGAAAATGAACGAATGAATGAATTTTGAAACTAGGTAGCACTCGTTCTAAAATACTACATTTAAAAATACAGTCTGGCTCTTTGAAAACAAAATATGAAGAAAAGAGGGGTGGCTCGAGACTTCTTCCCAGTAATCTATGTCACACAGTAAACACCATCAGTGTAAATTCTTCAGCTCTGTTATGCTACACAATAAACACTATCAACTCATTCTGTCAGGTGGTCAGTACAAGTGCCAAAAAAGAAACAACATAAAATCTTTGAGGTTTAATGTTATTGACAAAAATAATAAAGCAGCTGGAAGAGTTTTGTGCAAGTCCAGGACAGGAGCGTTCTTAAACCAAACACATTTTTGTGCAGTGAAATCTATTATGATCAGCAAAATACATTCCTTGTACCTCGGAAGCCAAATACACCACATTCCAACTTCAGATAAAGGAATAATTGTCCAATTTCATCGCCTGTGATGATGCTAGTTTTACTCTTAAAGCTTATAAACCTCAATGTAAAATGTTCCTTTTAGACATTTTCACACAATGTTTTTCAATTCTTGCTTGTGCTGTGGTCAGTATAAATATGTCAGCAAAAATCATTTGTAACTCTGTATTTTGTTCCTGTCTGGGTTCCGGGAAGACTTGTGCGTAATATACGCTATTAGTGTGTACTTTTGCAGTAATACAGAAGTAAGAGGTTGTTACAGCTTACACATATACAGCCCACATTGCTCTAGATTGCCATTGAAGCAGGTACATTCAGCCATAATTTAACTCTAAATGACATTAATAAGTAATACTAATTAATAAAAAAAGGAGACGAGTGAACCCCAGAAAAAAATATTTCAAATAGCAATAATTTTACAAATTGGAATACTGTGATTCACAGTCAGAAAGAAAACGGATGATAAAGTGACGAGTACAAGCAGATTCACGCCATTCTGCTGTTAACTGTTCATTTCCAGAGTGATGTATTGATCACAGTGCTGTAGAAGAATCGATAAGACATCAATCTTACTCATTCCTCACATCCACGCTTGTCCAGGCCAGCTGGACGACACACTCACACACAAACACACACATACAGTAAATACAGACACGGCTGTTTCCTCCAGAAGTACAGTAGTCTTTCCTGTGAGCAGGTGAGCTCATCACCAGCAATCCCACTTCTGCCTGCAGAATGTAGTGTATGCGAATTAGACTCACACCGAATCCTTCTCTTTCTTTCTTCCGTCCGTGGTTTACTTTTGGAAGTTGAGGTCAGGTGAGTAGGACCATACATCACTCTGAACTGGTTTGCCATTTCAGCAACTTCTCCCTAAGCTCTTCAGAAAAACCTGTGTGAAACACACCACACGACACGGCGAGTCAGGATTCAGTTTCTCAGAGAACTGATACCAGCAGGAGGAAATTCAACATGACACTTTCAAAATACACACACTGACAGCTGGGGCTTGCTATCTTTGTGAGGTGCTTCCACTCACTCTCATAATGACTAGATGGAAATGTACACTTTAAATATGTTACAGTATATGGTGTAAATGTCTCATCATATACTGTATATATATAGGATATAGGACATACATTCTCTGAATATATACTCTGTTAATTTCAGGTGCATTTCACTACATGACTATTTTGTGATAAATGAATAAGAAAATAAAGAAAGACACAATCTTGAGCTACAGTTACACCTAAGCGTAACCTTAAAGTAGAGATGGACCGATACCACTTTTTTGTGTCCGATACCGATATTGTAAATTTGGATATCTGCCAATACCAATACAAATCCGATACAATCACAGTCTTTTTTTAAACATAAAATAATGCTTTAAAATGTCTGAATACATGACTGAGATTATTGTTAAGCTTAAGGAAATGCTTGATTTAAATACGTTTCCTAACTAAAACAATGTAATAATTACACACACATATATGCTAAATTATTTGTTTTCAAAAGTTGTTCATTCAGACATAAAAATATTTCTTCTTTCTTATTGATTACACTATAACATTATAAAATTGAAAAAAAAAATTGTATCAATTGAAAATAAAATACTGAAGTTTGTCATTTTGAACCAATTTGGTCTATAAAATTAGCTGCTTTTGCAGAGAACTACATTTCCCACGATCCTCTGCGCGCGGCCCGGAGCCGCGTCACAATGAAGCGTTGGGCGCGCGTTCCAGAATAAACGATGGAAAATCTAAATAAACACAGCGTGCGTGTTTACATCGCGAAAAATGTCGGACAATGTTTTTATGGATTTACTTCTGTTATAGTGCACGGAACATCTCACAAATACTCTCACATACAGAGGGATCAGGTCTTGTCTTGATCGCGCCACTGAAAACGTATGTCACTATTAAGCGTCCGTGTGAAACACAAGCGGAGCTGCTCTAGCGAGTAAAATGAATTAAACGAAGCTTCGATTCTAGAAAAATTGCCTCAACCATTTTTTGTAATAGAATTATTTGAGTTATTGGAACAATCGTTTCAGCTCTACTTTACCGCAGTGCCTAACCAACTGAGTGTACACACATTTACAGATCAGCTCCATAGAACGGTCCAATGCCACCGATACCCGATCCAGCTGTTAGAGCCCGTTATCGGACCGATACCGATCCACATATCGGATCGGCTACATCTCTACCTTAAAGGTCCCATATTATGAAAAAAATTACTTTTTCTGTTCTTTGGACGTCCATTTGGGTCTGTACTGCCTCTACACACACTGTAAGTTTGATTAAAAAAATGGTCAATTGTGTCATTATTAGTTTACTAATGTCAGAAATCACGTGCTTAAACAAGCCGTTTAGATTTCTCCCCTAACTCTACGTCACATTAGGAAACATTTGAATAACTCCACCCTCCTATCTGAGAACCTCCGCCCACCAGGTAGAACGCCTAGCGATTCCTGATCCGCCATGTTTTCTCACAAGCGCTAGTGAAGGAATCACAGTGAAGAAGTCTCCCGCCGGAGTGTTGTGTTGAACATGTATGACTGTATGGACGGTCTCTTAGCAGCAGCCATGCCGATCATTTTTACGTGAGGTAAACAGCAGCAGCTCATTTGCATTTAGGAATACTAATGAATACTAGGAATACTAATGAGAAACAGCCTGTTCTGAAAGGGACTGAAATAGAGGTGTAAAAATCAGGCGAAACCTAATCTGAGAGGTATTTTCAGCAAAATTACTTCAGAGACTTGTTTAGTGGAGCTCATAGACCTATCTTGTTGAAAGAATGTATAATATGGGACCTTTAACCAACTAAAAGCCAGTCTTACACATTTATAGTTTTTCCCCCCCCACAAGACCTGAAGCATTTTTGTCTTTATGAGGACCGATTCTTGGATACAAAAATGTCCTCACCAAGGCACAAAAATCTGCTCAGGTTTTCTCTCGTTTAAAATCAATTTAGATCCAGATGTAGCACATAAAATTGATTTTTTACCCACAGACATTTGTTTTTGGGCAAGTCAGAACTAGTCTCAATCTAAACTGGGACAATGT
The DNA here is from genome assembly GCA_032718565.1 of Distichodus sexfasciatus. Lineage (NCBI taxonomy): Eukaryota > Metazoa > Chordata > Actinopteri > Characiformes > Distichodontidae > Distichodus > Distichodus sexfasciatus. The sequence continues at coordinate 604,662 of JAVGVS010000134.1, forward strand.
TTCTTTGAAAAACTTATAAGGTTGTAGGTCCTCACAAATATGTAAAATCAGTTTGGGTAGGTTGAGACACGTCACAGTCAAAACTGGGAGAATATTTCTTTGAAAATCCTTCTCATTTTTATCACGAGGCTTGTTATCATTTCGAGAGAAGTCTGTGGAGTTCCTGTGAATCCATCTCAAGACTTTTTCGTTACTCATTTTGTACAAGCTTCATATGCTAAGTCTGGAAATTGCAGAACTCTTGGGCTGCTGTGGACTTTCAGTTTGGTGCTTACTCTGGCTCCGGGCATCGGGTCCGTGCATCGGGATTTTGGGCGTCTGGCCTGCTTTAGGCATAGTTTCACGCTCAGAGACACTGCGGGGTCGTCCTGCTGCGATTGGATGATTGGGAGGAAGTAGCACCTTCTTTTTCTTTGGGTCTGCTGGTGAGGTAAAGTGGGGGATGAGATGCATGAGATTTTTTTTCATCATTTTGAATTGTATGGACACATCAAGAATAAACACAAGGCTGGAGCTCACCTGGGATTGCCTTTGGATCAGTAGGCAGAGGGGGCAAAGGACACGCTGTCAGGAAACAAGACATTTATTATTAGAACCACACTATACTTTATGACCGGTACGATCATATCTACTTTAAGTGAAAGTGAGTGATTATTTGTCATTGTAAAAACACTACAGCACAGCACACAGTGCACCACACAACAAAATGTGATCTGCATTTGACCCATCCATGAAGGAGCAGTGGGCAGCTGATATGGGCTGTGCCTGGAGAGCAGTGCTTGGGGATGGTACCTTGCTCATGAGTACCTCAGTAATACCTTTACTGTTCCGGGGATTCGAACCAGCAACCTTTCGATCACGGGGTGAACGCCCTAACTGTTATGCTACCAACGGCCCATCATTATATCTTTCTTTCATTCTTTCTTGTTTCTAATGTACACTCATATGTAAAGATTACCATTGATATTTGTATAGTTCTAATACTCTGTTTAAACAGATCACATTTTGTACTCTGTTTAAGCACATAATTAGTCATTTTTAAGCTATCGCAATCGTTCACCGCATTAAACTACTGTTTGAAGTGGAATATCTGGAATATATCATATTAAGGTCAGCGTACCAACCTTTGAAAGGTAAAGTAAACACCTGATTTTTACCTTGGTTACGAGGCCGCAGAGGAGGTGGAGCATCTCCGCCATCAACCCTATCCTCTTCATTGTCTGAACCAGAAGAATGTGCTATTACATATCCGGAAATTGAGAAAAATCAGAAGAGAGAGAAACAGCTAGAGAGACTCACCGGAACCATTGATGTAAAAGTCCTCTTCTGGATCTGACTGTGGAGTTGCTACTATCCGAGCTGAAGAAAAAAACAAATCACAAACACTGCTTAAGCATAACACAATATGTGTGTGTGTGTGTGTGTGTGTGTGTGTGAAATATATCAGGGTTAAGTCCAAGACAGCATTTTTAAGAGGTATAGTCATTAAAGTCATTAAGCATGTGAATGAAAAGTTAGTGTGTGTGTGTGTGTAATACCTGGTTTGGGGGGTATTTTAGGTAAAGGTGGGACAGGGCTGCTGGATGCACGGCGCTCACTGTTCTCACCATTCTCTTCATTCGACTGAATAAATACTGTAACAGAAAATTCAACCTTACTGCATGACTGGGCATTACACACTAGAACAGGATCCACTACTAATAAGAAAATTCACAGTAGGGCTTCAAATAATGATTATTTTGATAATCCAGTAATCTGCAGATAACTTTTCAATGAATCAATTATTAATCGAATTAAAAAGAAAAACAACTTTTTCTTGCATTTTTTAATAAATAAAATTGTCTTTCTATTTTTCTATATTTATTTTTATACACATAAAATGAAAAAAAAACATCTCATTAATTAATAATTGAGAAATATTTAAGTTTTGGCCATTTTTATCCAATTTGAATTCATTTTGACCTAGAACTCATTTTTGACTCATTTCAGGGAGAGAACTACATTTTTGCCCAACATGGCGTTCCATATGAGAGTTGCGTCACAATAACACGGTGGACAAGCGCTGGAATAATCAGTGAAAATATCAAGTAAATGGCTGTATTGTGAGTAGAACGCTGGGCAGAGTGCGAATTACCCCTCCATAATTGGGGGGTACTGCCTTCATAACAGAACCCCTACACCCTCGGGGACCCAATGATGGTAGTGCTGGAGATAGATTTCGAACCCACAACCTCTTGATCCAGATGCGAGTGTTCTAACACCTACACCACTACCCATGAGTATATTAAATGATAATATTTTCTATATTAAGTGAGAGAGTGACTAGGACACCCGGTAGTGTAATGGTCAGGGAGTTGGCCCCATGATCGGAAGCTCGCAAGTTCAAGTCCCAGACCAGTAAAGGTACCACTGAGGTACTCATGAGCAAGATACCATCCCAAAGCACCGCTCCTTGGGCACTGCCCGTCAGCTGCCCACTGCTCCTTCACGGATGGGTCAAATGCAGAGGTTACATTTCGTTGTGGTGCACTGTGTTGTGTTCAGTGTTGTGAACTAAAAAATGAACTAGTTCACATTCATTCGTTAGTTTTTGGTTGTTTTTTTGTTTTTTTTACATTTTCAATACAACGTCCTTCTATCTGAACCTCCTTCAATCTTCTCCTTCTATCTGTCATACAACTGAACAATCTAAGACATAAGTTACATTAAAAACCAATTTTGAGGTTGAGAATAGATCTTACCACTTAAGCAACGCATCATGTTATGCTGACAGTAGAAAAAATGAGGTGCAGGTATGCTGTATATGGACATTTTATTCACCAACACAAAATGTAAACAAAACGTGTCTGCCTAAAATGCAATATTCAGACATCTTTTAAAGCTGGCGTCCGGACTTGTTTTTTCAAACCAGGTGTGCATAATTTGCACAAAAACGTGTGGTTTTTCCCCATCTAAATCTACACCGATTAGAAAAAACGGACTCAAATGTTTAAACAAACTCGAAGGTGTTCCGAACTCGAAGCACCAGCCATGCTAGCCTGTAATCAACAAACTTTAAAACTCGTAAAACGTGAGCAGCATTCAGTCTCGCGACAGTGAACGTCACTCACGTTCACGTTCATCATTTGTAAACTGATTCGTTCAGTTCAGCGTTCACGAAAAATAGGAACACGTTCAGTGAACGCCGTTAAAAAAAAAAGTGAATAGCTCTGCTCCTGACCTGCACAGATTTACTAAATAATTTTTAAACAGACATTTGGTGGCTCAGTTATACTGAGCATGGGAAATGAAATGCATGTTTAAGGAAATGACTATTTCAGAATGCTAAAATGCTCAGAGAAAAAAAAAATAATGGTGCTGTTGCTACACATTGATGTCGACCAGTTTCACATGAACACTCAGGCTTCTCATTCATGCATCATCTTCCCCATAAACAGTCGACTGGTAAAACATACTATGAGGAAGGAACACACACACTCTCGCATGCACACACACTCACAAATCATAACACTTGATTGCCGCCACTGACTATCTCATAAAGGGTGTTCTGAGAATGGTGCCACAAGTTTGAGTTACTGCACTGCTATAAATCTGTCACAGGCTGAAAGACGTGTCTGACCTTTCAGAGAAAAATTCCACCATCTTTTCAGTACTCACATGGTTCTTACTCAGACACTATTCAGGGAGTGATCTTAGAAATGTTCTGTCCTACAAACCTTGTTTATTTGCATGTCTGTTTGTTTCAGACCAGTTTACGTTTCTGAAAATAATTTCAGAACCAAAAGATTGGTCTGCTATCAGACTGCCTTGTTTACCTTCCTTGTTTACAATAATACAGATAATATAATATTACTGATAAAAACAGATTTTTCTACTAGTGTAACGGTTAGGGCGTTGGCCCTGTGATCGGAAGGTCACCGCTTCGAATCCCAGGACCAGTAATGGTACCACTGAGGTACACATGAGCAAGGTACTGTCCCCAAGCACTGCCCATATCAGCTGCCCACCGCTCTTTCACTGACGGGTCAAATGCAGAGATCACATTTGGTTGTAGTGTGTTGTGTTCACAATGACAAATTATCGCTAACTCATTGAAACAATTACTACTGGTAAACTTTCTTAATAATCTTCAATTCTATAATGTGGCTTTTTCAGATTTTTGGTTGCTTGTTTCTCATCTTCCCAAGTAACATTTTCAAATCTTGTCTGAATCAGCCCTGAAATCCCCACAACAAAATGTCTGTTTAAAAGCCTTGCTTTGGACTTTGTATTTTGACATATTAAATATCTCTAAGATACTTGAGATGTTTCCGTGTGGAAAAAAAAGAGATGTCTTCGAGAATCGTGAGAATTCTTTCTGTTAGTTTGTGCAGCTCCACCTCACTTAATATTACTTACTGTGAGTGCAGCTCACGCTGTCTCACTAGCCTTGAACTCCGAAGATTCTTTGCACGCCACGTATCCAAAAAAAGAGAGTCTTGAATCCAGGCTTTTCGTTTGTTGTCTTTATCTTTACTACAACTTAGACTTTGACAAGCAAAAGATGAATTCTTAGGACTACAAAGAGACTTTACGTGACGGTCAAAAGACTGGAAAGCTCCTGAGTTCTTGGCTTCAACTCACTTCTACAGTCTGTGTACGTTCTTACTTCTCTATATACTGTATATTTCAGGAACCAATCAGATTACGACACATAAGGCAACTACGTATTACTTCTGTTGTTACGTACTAGTACATTTAACGTGTATACGTATTAATATAACTCTGCTACGTAACACTGTATCGAAAGTTCATATGGAAAGCTCCAGAAACATTCAAATTAGCTTTATAGCTCTAATTTCTTCTACAAATATTTATGAAATATTAAATCCAAATATTCAAACATTCATGCAACACAAAATGGCTCTAACACTTACTGATGCTTTTCTCATAAGCCTGCTCCAGAACTAGGGGCTTCAGAACGCCATCGGTCCTGTCTAAAAAGTAGTTAACCACATCATGAAGAGTGTCCTGTGGGATCTGGAATAAAAAGACAAAATTGAGTTAGGCCACGTAAGGGTTTAATAAAACAACAGCAATACGGACTGCTAAAATGAAATGAACACTCGTGTTGGTATCAAGAGTTTATTATAGACTATTGTTGAATAACAATTCAACAATGGTGGCGCGGTGGTTAACGCGGTCACCTCACAGTGAGGACCTGGATTCAATATCTGGGTCGGCCGTAGTGAGTTTGCGAGCTCTCCCTGTGTTCATGTGGGCTTCCTCTGGGTGCTCCCATTTCCTTTCACAGTCCAAAAGCATGTGTTAATGTAAATTGACCCCAAACAGTGTTTGTGAGTGTGACTGTGTGCGTTTGTGTATCCTGTGGTGTGTTGAAGCCCGCCCAGGGTTGCTCCCCCACTTGCGCCCATAGTTCTGAGATAGGCTCCAGTCACTGTGACGCCGATACGGATTAAGCAGTTCAGAAAATGGATGAATGACTGTTCAATAAAACAGGTGTCAATGCATTTAGAGAACTGTATGCATACTCTCATGCAAATTCATTAGATGAACAATTCCCAGTTGTGTCTGTCCTTAAATCATCAATAAAATGTAATCTGTGTTTTACTGGGATAACAAAGTACTCAAAGAGACCTATTGGATGAGGTGCAGTCATAAAGCAGCGATTATAAAAGTAGTGACCACATGACTGTTCATAAACTGCTCTACTTAATCTTAAACTTAATCTACATTCGTGTTTGAACATTAATCTTCTTCACATTGGATTTCTCGGATGTCTTACAAAACTCTCCCTTATCTCCACTTCCCTCTGCGTATCATGAGAAACCTGCACCACTAACATAAATCCCACCTATAAATCTAAACCCATAGGAGCAATAAACTAGGACTGTATTTGCCTTCAGACATGTGGGGGTCATTATAAGAAAATATAGGTGTAATATATACAATATTTTAGTGTCATAACATTGATACATCATTATATATACACAGACTATGTAGTGCAGAACTACTGTATATTTAAAATGAATATCTGTTGGACAAAACACATTGTGAGTTGTTCAAAATGGGACTCAAAATATTAATTTTTTTGATGTGGACAAGACAGATTTAGCTAATGTGGTGCCCACATTAGAATAACTGAAACTTGTGAAATGAACGTTTTCTAACAAATAAAATCACATCAGTAAAAGTTCACCCATGGGAATAGTGCTTGGGTATAAGTACTGAGGTTGGAGTGTTGGAACTGTGGCACAAACATCCATCAATAACCAGAACATGGGTATGGGCATTTTGGGGCAGTATGTAATGCAATGGTTAGGGAGTTGGCACTGTGAGGGTAGTTCAGATCCCGGACTGATAAAGGTACCACAGAGATACTCATGAGCAAGGTACTGTCTCCTAACACTGCTCTCTGGGCACTGCCAAAAAGCTGCCCACTGCTCCTTCACGGATGGGTCACATGCAGAGCTCATGTTTTGTGGTAGTGCACTGTGCGGTGTGCTCACAATGACAAAAATCCTTCACTTAAACATGTCTGGGCTTGTTCTTTCAATTCAAGATTTAGGGTTTTGAGTCCTTTTCCCAAAAGCCTGCAGATGGTGATTTCAGTATTGGTTTCAAGAAGAACAAAATCTATTTATTTCTGTCACTGCAGACCTCATTTGGGAGCAAGATGTTACAAATAGAAACAATGTAGCACAATGAAAACTTCCTCATTCTCTTTCTAACTGCAATCAAGTAGAGAAAGAAAAGCCAGTAGAAACTACTAATGAACACCTAAGTACTAAGTACAGTAAAAAGTTTAAGTGAATTTTAAATGAATTTAAGCGAGTGATTACTTGTCAGTGTCATTGTGAACACAGCAGAACAAAATTTGACCCATCCCTGAAGGAGCAGTGGACAGCTTTTTGGCAGTGCTCGGGCAGCAGTGCTTGGGGACAGTACCTTGCTCACGAGAACCTCAGTGGTCCGGGGCTTGAACTGGCGACCCTCCGATCACAATGCCAACGTCCTAACCATTATGTTACCAACTGCAAAGTGTAATTCCTCCAGAAATGTATAGCACAAATTGCACCCAGAGAGGAAGGTAGTTTACAGGAGAGGAGTGGGATTTAGGGTACACAAAAATGACGATGTGCTACAGTAAGTGAATCTAATACAGCTCCCCTACGCAGCAGGGTGTGTCATACTCACTGGATTCTCTACTGCAATGGCAAATCCACCTTCAGGCCGCCGCGTCACCCGATAGTGTCGGAACGCAGGCCTGTTGGGAGAAAGACAAAGAGAGAGACAGATAGAATTTGAAATGAACTGACCTTCTGCATTTATCGTCTCTCATGAATAACAATAGCCAGTGAAACCAAACACATCCGCATTCTAGAACTGTGTTTCAGACTTCTCTTCCTGTAGAAACACTTATGCCTTAAGGGTGTTTCTCATAAGTCACATAAACCTTTTCGTGATGTGTTATGTAATAAAAACAGCATATTTGAGGTATACTAAATTCTTTTAAACGTATAAAGATTACTGGCACTGAGCGTGTGTGTGTGTACATGCATATCCCACCTGGCGATTTCTTGTCGTGTGGAAACAGCGAACGAGGCACCGTCTTGCCCCGGTCTGACCAGCATGTTGCCTTTGTCTGCGTTTCTCTCCAGAAGGAACTCAGCCTCACTGCGGGACACCTGATGATAACAACTGCGAAGTGGAGGATAGTGAATAAATTGCATTAGAGAGGACCAGAACAGGAAGGAAAGGTCAAGAATCCCTTGACAATCACATGAATATGTTTTCTTTTTTGATATGACAGTGACGGTGTTGGGAAGAAGCTGAGTACAAGCAGCAACGCTACTATTTTTTTCAGCAGCTTATTAGCAATGAAGCTCCATTAAAAATTGTCGATTTTACAAAGACAACAACTGCAATATCTAGCGAGTGATTATGTGTCATTGTGAACACAGCACAGCACACAGTGCACCACAACGAAATCGGACCTCTGCATTTGACCCATCCGTGAAGCATCAGTGAGCAGCTGACATGGGCAGCGCGGGGGAAGCAGTGCTTTGGGACGGTACCTTACTCACGAGGACCTCAGCGATATGTTTACCGGTCCTGAGATTCAAACCGGCGACCTTCTAATCATGGGGTGAACACCCTAACTGTTATGCTACCAACTTCCCCATGGAAGATAAATCTGTGCCAGTGAAATAGCTTCTGCAAGCTTTTTCTCTGTAGCTTGTAGTGTAGCTAACTACTCTATTATAACAATAGCTTGGCTATAGCTTGGTTATTTTAATCCCACACAGCTGGTAGCTTGAAAACCTGCCGTTTAAAAGTAGCGTCCACCAACACCGATCTTATGTCTCCTTCCATACACACTGCCCAGATTCCACTATTTTTAGAGTATAAACCTATGTGCTTACGCTGGCATATCAGCCAGAGGGGAGACGTAGATGGCGTAGGCACTAGCTGGCACAGTCGGGCCATTCGTGGGGGCAGCAGGTGGAGAGGCAGGAATGGGCTTGCGTCTCTCCTTCTCCTTGTCCACTACCTCCTTCATCATGACAATCTGGCCGGGCAGCAGGTGGAGAGAGCTAGGCACCGAGAGCTGTGGGCACAAGGATAGCTGGTTACGCAACACAAGTACGTGACCTGAAATCTATCACAGTAAACAATATAGTGATGGTGGCAAAACAAAGCTGAAATTTCGACTGCAATTTACAGTAAAAGAGTTGTGGGAGTGCTCTGTATAAAATCCCCAGAGGCGTCAGTAAATAAAGAGCTCACAAGGAAGGACTTCTACATGAGTCACAGACCAGGATTTCAGCCGATAAAATCATAAAGCCTCATTCACCAAAAAGTAAAACGCATTAAGCTAATGTTCTGCACAAGCATTCATGCAGTAAAATTTCCTCTTACAAATTCTGTTCTTACCTAGAAACAAACCTTAAACAAGAAAACACTGGTGAATGTCAGAATCTTTGTGAAAACTAAGTTCTTCTTAAGAATGGTTGGTGAATGAAGCCCATAGTCAGTTATTGCCCAAGGTGAACATGGCGGATCTGTGATTATTGTCAAAGATTACTGTTGGAAGGATGGAAGATGTACAGCACCGGAACGAGGAAATGTCCGACAGACTTGAGCTGCGGCAATTTCATAATTACTTAAGACAAAGGAGGAATTCTAAAAATGATTGATGCTAGCTAACAAACAAACATCAATCACAGGGCACGTCTGTGATGTCAGTAAACAGAACACGTTGGCAGCAGGGGTTGAGGGAACCTCAAAAAAAACGCACTGACCTCCACCACAGAGAAGATGAAACCCTTCCACAGCTCACGAGTCTCAAGACTGGGAGCCTGCCGGGACAAAAGATCTGATTAGGATGGAACAATAACACAGACACATGAATCTTAGTCAGGACTTGTTAACAGCAGATCCTTAGTCCTTAAAAAGTTCAAAAACGCTGGCCGTGGCTGATATTTGGTTGGATTAATGTATTCAATGCAACATACTTGTAATGTAACTTGCAACGTAGAAACTTCCATCTAATTATAGGACAACTAAAGAGCCCCGCAGATTAGGGGTTGACCAATATGATACCAATTATTACTAATCACGGTGACCGATAAACAATATTTTGAACCAATCCATGTCTGCTGTAAAAATGAATATTTGTGTTAAAATTTTGAATAGCAAACACTCCAAGCCAGAAATGCCTGTTAGCATATGCTGAATTCTGGGAACTTTTTATTAAGTACAGAGAGTTCCCAGCTGTGTCAGAAAGCCAAACAGCCTTCAGTGTTCACCGCATTTATAAACTAATGCATTTGATCTGCACATCAATTAAAAAAATACTGATAACTATAAAAATGCTAAATATCGATGTGAAATATTGTTGAGTAATTGGCCAGATCGATGATCGCTTGATCACTACTGCAGATATGACATTAAATGAATAATTGGGTGCTGTAAAGAGCGAGCCTCACAGTAAGGTGAACGGATCCATTTTTAAGGTGCAACTGGAGTCTCGCTGCCTCAAGGTTGCGGTCAAGACTGGGATCGTCAGTCAAAGAGACGAACTCAGACAGGTCCAACTTCTCTACATACTGCTTTCAACACAAAAAGCACACACTTTAATGCATGCTCATAACAAAAAATTACATGTACGATTTCATTGACATCTACAAAGTGTTTTGCTGAAAGCACACTTACATTATTGTCCTTGCTATTGTTGAAAAAGAAAAGGGAATTTCCACACAGGCAGGTCCATAGCTTACGAGCGAGCTGTAAAAAAATCATCAGGTCCATATTCAGTTGGATGTAATGTTCACAGTTTAGTTCTGGGAACGCAGAGAGTTAAATTGTAACAGATGGAATTTGACACTAAAATTGCTTACTGATTTCTGTGAAAACAAGCGCAATGTCGGGTTAAGGAAGCAAGAATAAGCCACAGATAACATTACATCTGGCTTCTTAACAAATGCAATTTTAACTAAACCTCCACAAGTGTTACTTTACTGCAGAAAAGAAATAAAATGTTTTTCATATGGACTTTTATTAGTTTTGGGTTAATGAGTCATTTCTTGTAGGTGACACAAGCAGCTTGCTCGAAAGCAGTTGTACCAGTTTTCTGAATGAAAGGAATGAAGAACATTCTCTGGGCATCCATCACATGAGTCTGTCTCATAAGACTGGTATTTGCTGAATATTTCAAAACCATGTTTGATTTTCAAATCATATGAAGGACAATTCTGACCAAAGCCAAAGACCACAGATTTGATCTTACACCATTTTAATGAATTCTAAATATCAAAATAGAGCTTTACTATCACAGTAAGAATTATCTGAGCATTCAGGTTATTTTCAGAGTTCAAAATTAAGTTTGTAACTGATAAAAAAAAAAAAGAACTTCACTGCATAAAATCTCAGACTTCTTACTCATCATAACAATGGATTATGTAAAGTGGTATGTCTGTGTGTGCATATGTGTGTCGTTGGGGAGGGAGGAGAGGACGTGGTTAAACCAGTTCTTGTTTACGTCCCTACCATCAATGGAAATCAAGGTCCATGAAAGTTGTCCCAAATTGCAACATTGGTTTTCTCGTAAAATCCGGCCCACCCTGACTCACAACCAGCTTCCTTAAGAGCAATGTGTGCTACATTAATTAGTTTAGATAATTATTAACTGGGAAAGATTGCATAGGGCGCCTGAGTGAATTAGGTTTGCTCAGAGGTTCGGAAAATATTTTAATTGTTTACATGGTCACTATTGTGGCCCAACATTATTGTTGTCTAAAGTTGGTCAAACTAAACTAAAAGCTGAACTAAAGTTTCACTTACACAACTACGAGCCAAGTATGATTACTACATAACACGTAATAAAATTTCAATGTTCTGTCATGTTTTTCAATTGCACATAAACTTTTTTGAATATTATAATTAGCATATTAATAGATGTTTTAAATAATTTCATCCAATTTTTTCCTGCTTCTATTTCTCATGAAAAAGAATGCCCTGTTGTTTCACACAAGGCCATGTTTTATGTGAAAGGTAAAGGTCTGGAGAGACATTAACCTGCTGTTCAGTTTACCCCACAAGAATAAACTCATTAACAAATTATTTGATGAGGTGAGTCAGTTGTGTCTTCTCAGGAGGAGAAGACTAGTGGCCTTTGGACAGACGTGCTTTAACAGTGAACTCTGCTCTGTACACTCCTTGTAAAAGGTTAATTCCAAACATTTATGCATATCTGCTCTGATCTCATCTCTAACTATCTGACTTTCAGAATGTCTCCACAGAACGCCTCACAGAAATCCCACTCGACTTTGTTTTGTGTTTCATGTTTTAGAGAACAACCGTGTAATAAATTGCACATCAAAACTTACAGCTCTCAGTCTGATACAACATAGCATTCAAAATATCAGTTTTTCTAATTCAACTAAAACAATTAAAATTATTCTTATTTACTTTCAGACAAATATGAGTGAAAACAGGTCAGTTAGTTAAAGACGTAGGGTTGATGTATGCTGAAGAGAGAAATTAACAGGTTCCTGTATTTATTGTAGTACAGACTAAAGTGACTGTGATCTTTACCTCTTATGCTTTATTCTTAATAAACTAACGCAAAGGTGAAAATTATATATAATTTTATCTGATTATAACATTAACTATGTTATATTCAAACCTGTAAAAACACTGAGATTATTCACTTACTTTATCTTTAAACGATCTTTTCTCCAGATATCCCTCATAATAACATGTCGGTAGTTGAGTTCTCGATCGTCCTCCTCGCCTGGCAGCCGCCATGAGAAATTGACACCAAAAAATCCCAAAATCTTTCAAAAAAGTGCTGCTGGGATGTAAAATCAGTACAAATGCCAACCGAAACTAACAGCCTAGTAACTGCATATTAATGAAGCACAACTTCCCAGTCGACTCTGCAATCTGTCGGTACTTTTGAAGAAACGTGATGAAGGAAAATAATGTATGAAAGGCTCGTCAGGTGAGTTTATGAAGCAGCGCGCAGGTAAGCCACGCCCCTTTACGGCACCGTAACGAGACGAATGCTAAATTGCCCATGTGCCCTAAATAGTGCACGATTTTGTGGTAAAGCCTGACTACATAAAGAAGAACAAGTGCACTCATAAAATAGCACAATAAATCGCAATAAGCCACAGGCTGTGAAGGTACAAATGAATAAAAAGACAAGGCAAAAGAGTAAATATAAAGAAAATTATGAGAACAAAATAATCTGGAGAACAGTAAATGCAGACATAAAGTGGTTTGGACAAGACGTTGTTTGATTTTATTCCTTTATTTATTTTATAAAAGTAAGATACTAGAGCACAATGGGTCTCAGTTTAAAGGGAGCAAAAATATAACAGGAATGTAATGTGTAACTTAGTCGTGTAAGTAGTGTTCCTCCATCCCACGTAAGCGCGTACAAAACCCTCCTCAGGGAACATGTTGATTGAGACACACCGGCAAATACGTCATTTGAAACTGCTCGGTTGAGTTTAACAGTAGTTTTACTCTCCAGACCTCGGTATCACGTGAACTGCCGGAGCCTTCCAGGAACAAAACGTTTAAAACACGGGTTTTCCCCAGCTATTATCATCTTAGCCAACAGGGCGCATTGTGCTATATGATAATCAATATATAAGGAACTTACAATGGTTTGTTAATTCTTTAAATGCCTTTGACGCCTGTGTAACAATACGAATCTAAGCGCAGTTTATCATGCAAACACCAGTGTCTGACACGAATTGCTAAAAATTCAGTTTATTACTCACAAAACATGCCACAAAACAACGCAATTTCATATAAAATTGTATACTGTAAACAAACTGAATATTTTGTGAGGAAAAATGTTTTTGTTTTTTTTTTAATTGAGAAAAAGAAAGTAAGCACTAAAAATGTAACCTCATAAAGAGAACTGTGCAGGTAAAAGCGACGATGCGCCGCCTTAAAATGTACATTTTAAACATTTAACTAGAAAGGCAGTACTCTTTACAGCCCATACAATGGCTTTCCTAAAATCTGGCTATGTAAAATCAATTATTTATTGTACACCAACTTTCAGTGAACGAATTCGAATTCATGATATATTTATACTACATTTGCTTACTCTGTTTAGTTTTTCATCTTTCCCTGATTTTATTCTGAATATAAAGCACTTTGGGCTGCAAAGTGAAAAGTCACATATAATAATAATAATATACACACACACACACACACACACACACACACACACACACACACACACACACAACATTTCATTGTCCACATATCACATGCTCTACTCTGCTACCTACAATGCTGCAGTTGCACTTGGCACTTTAAAAAATCATCATTGCACCTGTCTGTCCTAGCACAATTTTACAATCTCAGGTTAAAAACTCTGCACATGTAACTTTATATTCCTTATTGTAAAATATAGTATATAGTTTATTTTTGTCCTGTTACCCCAACCTCCGTATTTAAGTTGTATTTATGTTTGTAAGGTTGTATTGCGTCTCTGTTTTTGTTTTCTTCTTGTCTATGGCACAGTTAAAAGAGCGGATCAGGATACATTTCACTGCATGTTGTACCTGTATAACTTGCATGTGACAAATAAAGAATCTTGAATCTTGAACAACAACATTATTATTATTATAATTGTTGTTATGATTATTATTATTATTATTATTATTAGACATATGCTAGCTATAAAAGTCGCGACTTTTATTATAGATAATGCACAAAAAATATGTGCGTTTGCCGCCCCCTGGCGGTCGAGTGCGTCCACACAGGCGGTTTCTCGTTACCGTAATGACATTAATATAAACCACAAAATCCCATGGTCCCGGCTTGCCGGACTGCTCGTTTTGACCGCGGTCTCTGTCTATCGCCCGCCGGAAACAGGAGCTAAAACCGTGAAGATAGCGAGAAGATAACGGAAAATAATAAAACTCGACGTGGAAAACGCTGAGGCTGCCGAGTCAATCGCTGCGACGTTAAAGTGGCGAAAAAGACGTAACGGCTGTGAAAAAAGCGCCGTCTTAAAAAGCACACATGTGGTTTAATGAAGAGAATGACAAGGACGAGCGGAGGGAGAAAAGGGGAGGGGAGCTGACATTAAAGCAACACACACACATACACACACGCACACACACAAAACAAGGAAACTCTGCAGTCACACACACGCCTTCATTTTATGTTTTTGAATAATAGCCCTGCTGGCCGTCTCGGTTCTCGCACTTAGCAAAAAAAAGCAACACTAGTGTCGTTTTGAGCAAAGTGGCCGAAAAGAAAAGCGCCCCAGGGTCGGAGCGAGTTATAAACGCTGAGCGCCGAGTCGGGAAATGGGTGAGAACGAAAAAAAACGTGATTTATTTTTATTAAGCGGAAATTAATAATTACTAGGCCGCGAGCCGAAGCCGTGAAAACACGAAGGGGGGAAGAACAAAGATGAAGGGATCTGTCGCAATTATCATCATTCAGTTCTAACAAAAAAGACAACCACTCTGGAGACGGGAGATGGCTAATGAGAGAATGAAGAGTGACCATTTGGTCGTTAACAAAAAAAGCTGCATCTTCTTTTAACTTTGTCGTTTTTACGGCGTTTACATGTACTGATGGTTATATAATAAAACACATAGTTTAAGTTTCTCATTAAGAGTTTGAAGGCCCCGTTTTAAAGTGAACATTTGCACTTATATGAATTTAAGAAACTAGTTTGTCTATTAAAACACAGATATGTGTATGATGGCTCTTGATGTTTTGATCGTGGTAAATCCAGATAAACATCTTATACCGGCCATGATTATATTTGTGCGCTTCCTTTTGAGTCATTTTCGGTCTTCAGTCTGTTTTGAACATCTGCGGTTTTATAATGTGGGCATTTGCATTTATTGCATTTCAATGGGATGACTTGAGTACCTGCAGATGCATCATGGTGATGTGTGAGGTTTTGTGCGTGTGTGCATCTGTCGGCATGGGTTTGTGTGTGTGTTTACCCAGATTCTGAGCCACCCTCATCGCCTCAGGTTGTGGAAGAGGGAGGTGATGAGGAGGATGAAGAGCTGAGCGGAGGAGAGGAGGCGGAGATCCGTGCGTCGGCCGGGAGAGGATCGGTTCTGACCCGGAGAGGAATCACACTCAGAGTTCTGCTGAAGGACGGACTGGTGGAACCCGGAGACGGAGTCCTGTCCATACACTACTTGGTACTGCACAGCATCTGACTCCAACTTACAGATGTGGTTCTGCCTTCTAGTCCATATAGAGAAGAATTAATGAATAGAACATCAAAGATCATGGTATTTCCTTATCTGAAAGTGAATTGACACCTCTGCAACAAAATAAAATCATGTTGCAAAATAATGTTTTCTTTTTTTTTTTCTTAAAGTTTAACCACTGAAATACCTTATACAACTGTACAAAAGAAGCATAACCTAATGGTTTGCACAAACATGCATGCAGTCACATTTGTATAAGAGAGTATACAGTGCTGTGCAAAGGTTTTAGGCAGGTGTGGAAAAAATGCTGTAAACAAAGAATGCTTTCAAAAATGGAAGTGTTAATCATTTATGTTCATCAATCAACAAAATGCAGTGAAAGAACAAAAGAGAAATCTAAATCAAATCAATATTTGGTGTGATCAGCCTTTGCCTTCAAAACAGCATCAATTCTTCTAGGTACACTTGCACACAGTTTTTGAAGGAACTCGGCTTGTAGGTTGTTCCAAACATCTTGGAGAACTAACCACAGATCTATAATCCTATAATCCTACAAAATAATATAACGACTACAAAATAGTATAAAGACTATAATCCTACAAAATCCCTGACTTTGTGCAAGTGTACCTATAAGAATTGATGCTGGTTTGAAGGCAAAAGATAGTAACACCAAATATTGATTTGATTTAGATTTTTCTTTTGTTCGCTCACTTTGCATTTTGTAAATTGATAAAAATAAACAATCATTATTTATATTTCTGAAAGCATTCTTTGTTTACAGCATTTTTTCACACCTGCCTAAAACATTTGCACAGTACTGTATATACTTGTATATGCAGTATATATTATGATACACATTCAGTGCAGTTTCTAAGACTCCTTCAACTCTGCTGGAAAAACATCTTAGATTCTACTGAGAGAAAGAAAAGAGTGTGGAAAGATGTTAGCACAATAAAGGGATGGATAATTTAGAAGAGATTTTTGTTTACCGCATAGTTACACTTGTGTTATTACATTGCTTTGATGACTTTACTGTTCTCCAGAAAAGTGCAGCATTTTATGGTCTTGTGCATCAGTAAGGGTCCTGACCAGAGGGTTCTCTCTCTTCAGGGGAAGAACTTCCTGGGCGACCTCCTGACGGACGGTAAGATCCGCTGGGTGGAGACGGGTCAGATCTTTAACTCTCCCAGTGCCTGGGCCACTCACTGCAAGCGGCTGGTGAACCCAGCCAAGAAGTCAGGTTGCGGCTGGGCTTCGGTGCGATATCGTGGGCAGAAGCTGGCGCAGTACAAAACCAGCTGGTTACGCAAGTACCAGCCCAGTGCAGACGTGGTAAGAGGAAATACATCATGGGGGCATTAACATGGGCAGGAATTTATTAACCTTGCATGCAGATATCACTGACATAAACATTCCAAACTTATATTTGAATTTTTTTTATAATTATGGAATTATTATGGCGTTCAGAACTCTTGAGTGTCGATGATGGGCAAGATAAATTAAAGTTTAATTTTCCTCAGTAGTTGATAGTGTAATATTCTTTACATCACTATTAATAGTAATTATCATAGTTGCTGCAAAAACTATGCTCGGACTCTGATTGTCATACCAAACATTTGTAAACCACACAGCTTTGTTTCACCCTGCAATTCTGCATCATCCTTCATCAGTGTGGGTGATAATTGACCACTGACAGGTTTTACTATAAAAGAAGGGCTGTAATTACAGAAATGTTCAGTCTGTGTTTTGTTGCTGAACGTTACCGAAACCTCACCAAAAGCCTCTTTCTGAACCTTGGTTTCTGTTACTAAAGAGTCTGGCCAGTGAGGGGGAGGATGATGACGATGATGAGGAGGAAGGGAAAATGGCCATTCCAGCGGAGGAGAAAAACAGGAAGTCTAAGCCGGAATTACATGGTTAGTGATTGTTGTTATCTAGGCAAAATAAAATCAGTGCAGATGGTACACGCTAAGGTGTGTTAACACAAAATCTACTTGCATTTAACTACAACTCACAAAATCAGACCAGTTTTGCAACATAGAATTATCCAGAGCTACACTAATTATAGCAGCATGAATTATAACATTATGTTCAGTATTACAGATGTCTTTCCTGTGACAGAACACAGTAATTGTTTGTGTTACTTACACATTCAAGGCATTGTGCTATTGAAAACAGCATATAAATGTCACAGGATACATACAACGTTTTCTAAGTGTGGCAGTTTAAGACGACACTCGTATGAAGGTCCAGTGTTCCTTTATCTCTCTATCCCTCTCTGTGTCCATCGTAACTGCTGCACTCCACAGCCATTAGAATAACCTTGAGGAGTTGTTCTGAACATGAAGTGGAGTTCCATGCCTCTTTAAGACTCTGTATTTAAAAGAAATCAGACAGCCCCAGTGGACAGAGGTGATCTTTAGCGGTTCTGTAATGAATTCTTCTGTTACAGACATCACCGTGGTGTCGAGGAAAGTAGACAGGGAGAGAATCCCTGTTAGATACTGCACTCTGGGAACCCGAGATGTTGCAAGGTAACAAACACGTTGCTGACTTACTGTGTGCTGTTAAAAATACAAACCCTGACAATGGACCCTGACACTGGGCCTTATTCACCTCATTAAGAAGAAATTTGTTCTGAAAACCCACAGACAGTTTTCACAAAAATTCTGAAATTCACCAATGTTTTCTTATTTAAGATTTGTTCCTAGATAAGAGTAGAATCTACAAACGGTGAGAACTCTTAAGCAAACTTGCATGTCTAGCTCATTAGCTTATTGTTTTTTCTTTAGCTTTACAGTTGTATAATATAATACTATTTAAATTAACATTCTAACTTAATATTATGTAACTTGAATAAACAAAATTTTCTTTGTAACTGTGGGAGAGAAAATATAGACAACTTGCAACAATGTACATCTGTAAATGTACATGTGTGGTACAAATCCAGATGTAGGAGGTTGCAGATATCAATTTCCAGTTAAAGACTGTTTAAAATGAAGCACCAGTGTTATACATTTATCCCCCCCACCACCCACCCACCACTTTTATGTAAAGTCGTTTTCTTTGCTTCCTCCTTTTTTTATATTTTGCTGAATTAATCCAGATTATTAGCTCTCACAATGTCATTTATCCATGGGCGTAAGAGTTTATTCAGCACATACATTAGGTTACTGCCACCATGATAAATGAGTTATAACTACTCATGCTTAGCCTGCTCCAAATAATTTTTTTCCATTAGGGGAGTACATGACATAACAAGCTACTTGTTATTGTTCTGAGGAACCTCATTTTCACAGAATCATCACATCACATCTCATCTTCACAGTGTGTAATAACATCAGAGTACAAACAGCTTTACAGTGCATGACTACTTGCAACCTAAATTCTCTCACTCTGCTGATATTTTGGGATTATTCTCTCCTTGGTTACAGGCTAATTACTATTTTATGGCTTGTGTCCTAGCCAACATCCTAGTAACTTTTATGCTACTTATTGCATTTTCTTTCCACAGAGATCCTCACACTCTTGTTGAGCTTTCTGCCTTTTCCGCCATCAACCGATTCCAGCCGTTTAATGTTGCCGTGTCCAGTAACGTCCTGCTGCTAATGGTACACACTTAACATTATTTATTACAAACACTCTAAACATTCTGATGTTAACTGCGCATTCTCACGGAAATGACTTGCTAGTTTACAATTCTGCAAGGCCTCTATTAGCAAAAGTACAAGTAATCTTGAATTTCTGCACCTACATAAGACCCTACCTACTCAACTATAGCACTAATTGGCCAACAGAACCTTACTAAGTTGGGGCAGTTGGTAGAGTAACGGTTAGGGAGTTAGCCCCGTGATCGGAAGGTCAACGCTTCAAATCCCAGACCGGTAAGTCTTCCATGAGCAAAGTGCCGTCCCTAAGCTCTGCTCCATGTCAGCTCCCCCACTGACCCTTCAAGGATGGGTCAAAAGCAGAGATCCCATTTTGTTGTGCTGCACCGTGTGCTGTGGTGTGTTCACAATGACAAATAATAACTCACTTACTAAAAGTAAATTGCAGTACTGAAAGTATAAAAAAAATCTGAGGGTATAGACCTGCTTTTTTAGATACTGCTATAGTATTAAGCTGGTAAAACCATACTAATCCCAATCTAATGTCATGGTAACGTTCAACTAACCTCTTCTATACCAGTAGAAATGACAAATTACCACTTAAGTGCCATAAATGAAAAATCCTGCTCCTTTTTATTTTAACATTTTTACTCACCCAGGATTCTCCTGTTTCTTGTAATAGTAAATATACTGAATACACCGAGGAAATAACCAGATTTCAGATGGTAAATCCTTATCAAAATGGCTAAATTATTATTTCTGATGTCTCTGATTTATTGCATCGTGTGCAAGCCTATGTGTAAATACTGTTCCTCAAGACTACAATAAAAAGCACAAGTAAGTGTGGCTCTTTAAAAACAAAATGGGAAGAAATCAGGGATGGCTCAAGACCTTTGAGCAAGTAATGTGATTTCCAAAAAGAATTTTTGTTTTGTAAAATTTCTTAGATACGTGACATCACTGACACCCAAATCATTGTTTCTCCTGGTTAGGATTTTCACTGCCACTTGACCACGAGTGAGGTGGTGGGATACCTGGGGGGCCGATGGGACACTACAACACAGCGTAGGAAACACCTCCTCATGACTTGTCCAGTTCAGCCAGGATAAATGCGGCCATTTCCATTTTTCACATTCTCATCTTATACCATTATATTCCCTAGTGCTTACCGTCTTACGAGCCTTCCCTTGCCGCACGCGATTGGCCGACAGAGATGCAGCACCTGCTGTGGAAGAAGAGGTCAGTGTGAGATCACACAACTGGACCTGGTCAGCTCCTGGTCAAACTGAATTAAAATGTCTTTGTGCATGCAGCTACTGAACTGTTTTGGAAGATGTTATCACTTAACATTGGCCGAGTTGACTAGCTGGTAACATGCGTCTCCGCAGATTTGTCAGAATCTCTTCATGCGAGGGCTGTCATTGGTGGGCTGGTACCACAGCCACCCTCGAGGCCCCGCCCTCCCTTCACTCCAAGACATCGATTCGCAGATGGACCACCAGCTCCGCCTCCAGGGCAGCAGCAATGGCTTCCAGCCCTGCCTGGGCATCATCTGTGGTGAGACAACAACAATTAGATGAATTGAAATTAAATTATAAACATAACATTTTATATTTAATATTCTTTTAAAACATTTCTTAATTCCACTACAATGATTTCCAAATGAGCAGTTGGTTCTAGTTAAATAAGACTTGCCATTGTTTTTAATAGGACCTTATTACCACGGGAACCAGGGCGTGGCATCTACCATCACTCCGTTCTGGGTGGTACCTCCACCAGAGGTGAGGGAATAATGAGCTTCCGATTGAGGACCACGTTCACGGTGCCATCCAAATGATTTTCTGTTTCCAGTTAGAATCTTTCTCTTTTCTATTGCAATTTCCCCCAATCCCTCCTTCTTTCTCGCTCTCTCAGCAAAGGCCTAACGATTACGGCATCCCCGTGGCAGTGGAGGTGACCTACGTTCAAGATAATTTCCTCACTACAGATGTCCTCAATGAAATGGTATTATTTAAAGAACAGAATAAGTTTTGCTGAGACTTGTAGCAGCAGCTGTGTGTGTGTAGGGGGGAAACCAACTATGATAAACCTGTGTGTGTGTGTGTGTGTGTGTGTTTCATAGATGCTGCTGGTGGAGTTTTACCGAGCTGCTCCAGACCTGGTGAACTTCAATCAGATGTGGTGTCCTAATACCTCAATACTGGACAAAATCAAGGTCAGGCAGTATTCGCACACAAACACACACACCCTCCACTTCTTAAGTATTTCAACAAATACTGTCAGAGGAGCCCAAATCTGGCCTCAACAACATACTATCCACTATGTTTAATTAATCAGTTATTAGTTCCAGTGTGCGGCAGCTGTTTTTAATAGTTGGAGCAAAACTGAGACCTAGACCATAACCTTGTTTTGATCTCAGAAAATTGTCTGTAGATTTTACAGACACAAACTTATTATCACAGATCATCATTATCTGTCATTCTGCAATAAAAAGGATTAAGGCATAGCATACTTTCATTTGCTCACATTCTTGTCTTACAGAGATGGGTCATGCAGATAATCTGTTTGCTGAAGCCAAATTTTCTCTTTTGCTTGACAGCAAACCTCTAAAATCTCTAGTTGTTTTGTGTGCTGTCTTGTACCTGTTATTCCCAGAATTTGGGGAACAGAACCATTAAAGGCAAGGAAAATGAATGACCTTGAAAATGAATATGCACTAAGAGAGGCGGCCACACAAGTGCAACGCAATTTTAAGAAAATATGTTAAAAGTAACAGCGTTTTGTGATATAAAAGCGGTGACATGCGCTCATGTGAAACGTCACTATAAAGCAGACTTGAATGACTGAAAGGTATCAAAGTAAGTTGATGCGTGAGGAGAAAGCCCCCCCCCACACATTTAATAGTTTAACTTTCTAGAATGACGTGCAACAAGTAGTTTAAACTTAAGATTAATTGTATCGTGGGGACCAAAATGTTGGGCCTCAATCACCAGCCATACTTAAGAAGAACACGGGGTCCTGACCTTCACTTGAGGTTCTGTTTCTCTTTTGGACTTTCTTAACAACCAGTTTGAGAAGGAATTGGTGAATGAGGCCCCCATTTTTATCTACAAAAGGGGGCCCCTGCAGAAAACATTTGAGAACTGCTGTTGAATACTGACTTGTACTGAGCTGTCGTCTCTTTTCTTCCACTGTAAATGTTTTCCTCAGGCCTCGCTGAGTGGTCACGCACCTAAAGACCAGGCCTACTCCCAGATCCTGGAGCACGTTTACAACCAGCTGCACAACCTGCAATGAGAGAACCAGTTTCTCCCTCCATGTTATGTGGGTGTGTGTGTGTTAGATCTTTAGGTTGGAGTTGAATACGTTGGAGATGAAATCACCACTGCTCAGTCAGGAGCAGATACGACTGTACTGCTAATGGAGCTTACTGAATTTTAGGAGTAGAGCTATGTGTTGTATCCTCTGTACTGGACAAATTTATGCAAAGACACTAATGTGGCCAACAGTGAATGAACGCTAGTGGTGCCCCGATTTGCCTGGTGTCCCGTATTTAAGACCACGGTTACCATTGTTAGTATATTTTGCATTGTTAGTGATATGGTCTGAGCCAAGGTTCTTCCTGTACACTTTTGTGATGCCTTTCTGGGAGACCAAAATGCTTCCTCCACTGTTCTGTTGCCACTAGGACCGTTAGACCTGCCTCAGTCAGGCTACGAGCCACGCTTACCCCGAATGTGTCTTCCTCTTCTGTGGCTAGAATCGTCCTACAACGTTGATAGGAAAGCGAAGGGTTTTCGTTGTATTTAGCTGGTATTTATCAGTATCTGTGATTAGGTTTGTGCTATATGGACTGTTTAAAATGAAAAAAAAAAGCCTTTAAGCTACTGAATAACTTAAAATATACACTGGAAACCCATCAACCTGTCTTGTTTTCCATTTTAAAAAAGAGGCATTAGTTCATCTGTTTGACCAGGTCAGAAGAAGAGCTCATAGTTTAAAGTATTCTGTGTTTCTGGGTTGCCATTTATGAGCTCACCCTGACAGCACTGGCTTCAGCTGTTCCAATATCTTCATTCTGTTATATAGATTCTGTTATATTGACTTAGCGGTCAGGATATGCAACAGATGACAAATACTATGTAGCATTCTAGAACATTTCTTATTGGAATTATAAATGCAGCACAGCAGCTGGTTAAGTGTGTGAGTGATTATTTGTCATTGTGAACACACCACAGCACAGCAAAACGTGATTCGACCCATCCCTGAAGGAGCAGTGGCAGCTTTTTTTGGCAGTGCCCAGGGAGCAGTCCTTGTGGACGGTACCTTGCTCACGAGTACCTCAGTACTTGAAGTGACGCCCCGCTGATCACAGGGCCAACTTCCTGTTATGCTCGCAACTGCCCTCAAACAGTCTGAGGTAAAAATTAATTTCCAGATTGCCTTGTTAAAAAAGAAGAAAAAAAAATCTTACCAGGGAAGTGCAGCTGGTGTAGGTCCTCATGTCTCTGCAGATGTTTTACTACAAATTCTGCAGACTAGATTTCAGCCAAGTTTTATACAGGTAGTTATAGTTTATTTCCCACCAATAGTTTCTACCGCTATTACGTCAACAACACTGGGAGTCAGAAACGCCCACATTTAGGATTAAACAGCAGATGTATAATCAGCACAACTGAGCCATCAATACACTATTCAAGAGCATTCTGGATTTAAAATCTGAGCATGTTAATAAAAGACACAACACATTGTTTAAAAATCAACACAGTGAATTCATTCTAAGATTTATGCAAAACTAAATGGAATAGAAATTTATTAAATAGAGGCATTGTTATTAACAACTCAGATTCAGAGGTCAGTTCTAATTATCAGGCCTAAAACAGAGAAGAATTCAGGAATTTTAGAACAATGGAACAGAAAACAGAACCAATAAAATGGGATCCAAAGCAACAAAAATTATACTGTCCATTTAGTTAGATAACCTGAATGCTGCTAAACCCTTTTCGGCATTATTGGATGGATATACATGGCCCAAGGAGGTGACTTTGAGAAATTTATTTACTTAAAAGACGAGTTGGAAGCAAGTACAAATATCAGGCATACAGGATATTTAAGAATAACAGGATACTGTGGTTAGTTTCATTTTTGTTCAAGACAAACCAGATTTTTCTCAAACTAAAAACATACATTAGCAAGCTATTTTATAGAGGTAACATGCAAATAATTAACTTAAAAAGAGTTGCCAGTTTGTATACATAAAACAATAATAATACTAGAGACGACAACCAGAATGATTTTTTTCTTTCAAAAATTGTTCTGGCGCGCTGACAGAATTAGACGGTAATAACCCTTTTCACTTTTGTTTTGTAGTGTCGCTACGAAGGCGCCGTACACATGCTCGTACATCTGTACACAGCTCATGCCAAAGCCAGAAACCAAATGAAACTAACAAAAGACAAAAAAAAGGAAAAGGAAACTAATGTCGCTAATGAATTTGTTTGGTGTACTAGATATCTGATCCTCACCATCCTCAAGGCACTCCGACTCTCTCCTGCATTTCTGTTTCGACATTCTGCTTCCTGTCTGCTGCTGAGTGAAATGACATTCTTGGAGACAGACATGGACACACAGAGACAAAATGGGAAATAATAGGAGAAAATACTATCAGGGCAGGTAAGACTGTTTAGAGATTAAATATAAAGATCCAAACAGGTCAGTCAACCACTGGATTTGAAATGTGTATGTGTGTGTGTGTGTGTATATATATGTGTGGTCGTACAGTTGGAAAAAAGCAGGTGTACAAGACTGAGGAACACTAAACATAGGGCCAAGTTTGTTTCTTAAACTCCCAGCCACAAATACAGGAGTCATCACTTGGAATCCACTTAAAAATAGAAACATTACTCCATGCCTTTCTAATGCCTAGGTTGCCAGTTCCTCGAGCCATTGCGCCCCTCAGATTTACTAAGTTCCGACCCGTCGCACTCAGCTTCACCCTTTTCATGGCTGTTGTGGCTGGAGTCAGTACAGAACAGAGAAGCATAAGGACCTAGACTAACATCACGTCCCAAAGGTCAGATTTCAGATTTGTGCTTGTACACCTCACCATTCCTCCTACACACACACACTGATGGATAGAAATTAGGATGTAGCACCATTCCTCCATCACCACTAAAAACTTCATTTACTCACACCACTGTGAGTGTGAAGTGTCTGGGAAGGGGGTTGAGGTTGAGGGGTCATCGTCTTAAATCACAAAGGAGTGTGTGAGTGAGGGTGTGTTAGTGTGTGTATGTGTGTTGGGGGTACAGCAGGACACTGCCAGCAGTATCGCTATTTAAGATGGTGGGACCAGAGCCAGATTCCGACAGCTACAGTAAGAGCAGCTTGGCCTCCAAAGCACATACATTCCAATGTTGACTTCTTTTTGGCTATTTCCTTCTTAAAAACAGGAAGACGGTGACAGAGCCAGCAGTAATACATTCAGACTAACTGATCACGACAGGGGAATATGACTAAATATTAATGAAAGAGAACGTGGCCGACTCACAGGCACGTTGCAACGGGAAACTTGAGAGCGTAGTGTTTTGTTTCAGTCATAGTGTTCAAATAACATAATGAAAAAATATAGTAAGGACAAAATAGTAAACTCATTTCTCTCTCTCTCTCTCTCTCTCTCTCTCTCTCGCAGTACCCCAACAACACCTTTTTGTACAAAATCCCTTAACACGATTGAAGGTTGAGCAACACCAGTCCCACAGTATCACACAACTGCACAGTTTACACAAGATTCAACAGCCTGACTCAGCTTAAAGCGAAATGTTCAGTAAACCAACTTAGTCACTGAGGCAAGACTCATATGGTAATGGATTTATGTTAGCTAACAACTAATTTGTTAATGCTAATTTGCCTGATTCTTAGTGGCCGATAATAAGAGTCCACTACTTTACGGTAAACGACTGCGGTGCAAAAACTACAGAAGCATAACCTTGACCCCAAACAGTCTACGTATGACACACTACATTAATCACGAGTTGAACATTTTTTACCCTGTATTATTCCTTTAATTATTCCTTTATTCCCAGGTTGAATCGGTGTAGAACAAGGAAGGAAACGCTAACGTGTGCCCATAAGACGAGTGAAGCTCCCCTCTTTCATCCCTTCTTTCTTTATAAAGCTCGGGGTCCAAGGTGCCGTTAAACATGTTATACATTGCTATGTTAAAACAAAACACAAACACAAAAGCAAAAAAAATGAACACAAAAAGAAGTGTGTGGGGGAGTGTTAATGAAGTGAGCTAAGAAGTGTGTGTGTGTGGGTGTGAAAAGAACTAAAGCTCCTGTAATTGTGGGTGGCTCAGGAACGCTGGAACACTGAGCGACTGCGCAGACAGCCCACAGTGCCAAGTTAAAACGTACAAAAAGACAGAGACGGGGCTGAGGTCCCTAATCTCATGCAGGTCCATAATCACAGCCTGACCAGCAGGGGGCAGTCAGGAGACCGCTTCAGCCATATTTCCTCCTTCAAACAGCAAAATATTAAGTTGTAATGTATTCAGAAAATATTCAGAAATGTTTCGTCATGATCAACACTGGGACCGGTAACGGAACTAAATGGGATCCCAGCCCTTAAAGGTACACTAGGTAATTTCTGGGAGAGCGCGGGCAAACCGGCTTGTCACAACATAAGTAGGAGGCAATGTGTACCGCAGTACTCAATTTTTGCACCTCGTTCAACTTTTCAGATTAACATTAAAAAAAAAAAGAAATACAAAAATTGACTTAGTGTACCTTTAAGGATAAATGTAAAATGAAATCTGGTTGAAAATGTTCATTCTCATGAAAATGAGGATGAAATTTGAAACGGAGTTTGCGGAAAAATAGACCTTAAATTCCACAAAAGCCATGTTGGGAATAGGAGAAATACACAGTCTTGACTTCTTTTATGTTTGTTTCAACTACTAAAAGGATAACTTCATTCAATTAAGGTACGCTGTGGTTTATAAAGGTGTAGTAAGTCATGTTATGTTAGTCTACGTCTGAGAGGTTCAATACAGTTCATTCGTTTGTCTGCCCGTCCATCAAACCGTCCGTCCGTCTGTCTGTCAGTCAGTCAGTCTCAGTCACACGTATTCTGGAATGTGGGAAGTCACCGTCTTCCAAAAGTTCTTTTCCTTCAGAAGGTAAAGGGGTCAAAGTGCCAGAGTACAGGTTGCATCTGCCATGGCTGGAAGGTGGTCGCGGGCTGGAGGACGAAGGCCGAGACGACTCAACTCTGACTCCTCTTCCTCTCTTTCTCCTCTCTCTTTCTCTCTTCCCCCTTCCCTCGATATCAAGTTTCCTAGTGCGGCAGTGGCACCATCACCTCCACGTAGTTGAGGGGGAAGAAGCCCGACTGGCCGTGCAGCATCCCCTCGTACCAGTTCTCATCGATCTGGTTGGTCAGGGTGATGATGTCGCCCTCGCGGAAGCCCAGCTCGCCCTCGTTCTCGGGCTCAAAGTCGTACAGAGCCTTACAGCACGGCTGCTCTGCTGAAGCTAGAGAGGAGGAGGGAAAGAAGTAAAGAAAAGACGGATAAAAGAGAAAGAGAAGGTGGGGAAGTGGAAAAGAGACAAAAGTGTTACTGATGGAGTAAGGTAACAGTAAAGTAACTGCAGCGAGAGGAGTGCATTAGGAGGGATGTTAAAAGAGTGAGGCTGAGACAAAAGAATTATTTTTGGAATAATTAATGCACTAAAATACCCTAAAACAAAAGAGTAACAGTGTGAAATAATTAAGTGTGGAACAGCAATACTCTACTAAGGCCCTACTTTGGAAGAATGACCAAGCTGGGACTAACTTCAGGAGGCTAAATGTGACCCTCCACGGCAAAACCAGTCGCTTGTCACAAATTTTCAAAATTGAGTTATGATGTTGAAAGGGCATAAATCAAGCTTCAAAACGATACCTATATGGAATGAATTGGATGACATATGACTGAGATATCAACATTCAAAGGAGTCGGGTTTCTCCTGTCATGCCAAGTGAGAAACGGAGAAATCTGCCTTTGAAGTTGACTATCGACGCAGCACTCACAGACGCTTGGTGCGGTCGCGGCTACGTTCGTATTTACGGTATCCTACGCTGCATTCACAGCCACACGGATAGCCTACCTGCGTTACATTAACTGAACTCGGGAGACGAAGATGGATTCGGAGAAATATCTTCACGGTAGTCAACCAGTGGATTTACCGTAAATATTGAAGTAGAGCGGTCAAAACAGAAACTTTTAACATTCTGCTGGAATTGAATTCCTCACCTCAAGAAAGTCACGTTTTTAGGATGGAAAGGGTAAGTTTTTCAGTGAAATTTATTCACAACAGTACAGTATAGACCTTCTACTGTTTCAAAACACTAAAAACCAAAAAATCCAAAATACTACCCCACGCAACATAAACGATCGTTTTTCTCGGAAACCTCCATTGCGACAAGTGGCTGGTTTTGCCGTGGAGGGTCAGATATTTAAGTCTTTAGAATCAATCTTATCTTTTAAACCCATTCCTACTTCTTTTCTACTGTTGACGCAAAAATGCCTCTGTTGATTAGCTTGGAAGAGTTTCAGACAAAGTTCCTGCTTTCCCAAATACACAAAATCCTTGAGAGTACTCCCTGTCAGTACACAAAGTACTGATATTTTCACATGAGGATCGATTCACAACAAGCAACGTCAGGATTAGAAGCATGGATAAACCTGTATTGATCTGTCCCTATCAGTTTGTGAACGAAGGCTCCATGACCTGATTCACACCAAGATGGCGATCAGCACGTCTGCTCCTTGAAGTGAACACACTCAACAAAATGACGCTTTCCACTATCGTAACTGATGCAACACGTTCAACAAGATTAGAACTTGTGTTTTAACTCACAGTAGAAAGTGTTTATTTTGTAATTCAGTGTTTTTATTTGTTTTCAAAGTAGCATATAAAGTACATCAAGTAGAAAGTGTTTATAATGAGTCGCCCCTATGGAGACCCTCAGTGAGGATGGAGCAGTCAGGTGGGTCTGAAAAAGCTGGGATGTAAGAAGTCTAGTGCAGGGCTTCACACTGTTATGGGGAAGTCACACCATGCAACACAGTGCCTGTACATACTGTACACAAACTCTCACACTCACTCCTTTCTCGGCCCCCTCTTTAGTGCCCTACATAGTGATTCTGGTCCTCCGGTTCTGCATTGTGGTCCACTTTGTGCTGTTATACAACACTCTTCCTATTAAGCACAAACAGGAAGGTCATCTTGTTCACGGCGCTCGCGCGCCGCCCCTGCCGACCTTGCCCTGCGTTGTCCTAATCAAAAGCTCAGAGGGAGTTCACACTCTGACGGGGCTGTTATCTGACCTGCCACGCAGCTGCAGTGTGAAAACACACCGTCAAATACGAACGGGGTCACCAGCTGCTAACTAACACTTGACAGTTGGATGATTCAAATTTCCACTAACTTTTGAGCGAACAATGGAAGTCCGTTCTAGAGACATTTATACCTTCTAGCCCAAAATATAATAAATACAGTATATCTGATTTTTTAGGTGTCAGACTATTTTCAATGTACTCTTTACTTTGAATCGTAGTCAAAATGTGACTTTTCATTTTGTAAAACTTTAAGGCCTTTGCTGTGTTAACGAGAGGTTTAAAATGTAGTCAGACTTTATGCCTTGTTCAGTACTGTGCAAAGGTCTCGAGTCACCTCTCATTTCTTTATATTTTGTTAGGAAAAGAAGATACAGTGATTTATTGCAACATGTGCCAAGATATTTGTAAACACTATTGCTTAACACTACAGAACAGGAGAAGAAAGTCTGGCCCTTTATTAAGAAACATGGAAAAACTTGCAAGACTTTTGTACAGTACTGCATCTGACAGATTAAAGTGATACTCGTCACGAGCATTAAGTCATATCCATCCAAAACGTTTCTTCACCCTGCACCTGACACTGATTACATAAGTAGCCATATTTCCCATTTGGATGGATATTCCTACATTCATCTTTAGTGTAGACTTTTCAGAGTTTTTGTGTAAATTACAAATAAACTGAACTACTAGTCGCTCAACCTCGATTCATTAGTGCAGCCGCTTTCCTGATCAGACCCCATTCAGCCAAATTACTCACCCAAACCCACGACCACACACACACACACACACTCATACACACTGATACATGCACAAACAGCCTCGGACTCACGCAATCTGGGTTTCCGTGCTGATTTGCCAAGCTTGTGGAACGGTTCTGATGATGTCATAGGAGGGAAATACAGAACAGGGTCAGGGAGTGAAGAGAGACAACAGCTGACAGCTGCCCTCACACACCCTCTCTCTCGCTTTCTCTCTCTCTCTCTCTCTCATACACATACACACACACAGCCAGGCGGTGTTATCACACCCTGACACCAACGCAGTGCCACAAACAGCACAATGTCCGTCTGTCCATCTCTCTCTGTCCCATTGCCCGTGTGTGAGGTTGACACTGGATGAAATATGAGGTTTTGAACATGAATATCATGACTGCTGCTGTAATATTTACAATCATATGCAATGATGTATGCTTCCTCATAAATGACAGCGTTAGTTGCTAATAACGTGGCCCTGGGTATGGAATAGGGCTGGGTTCAAAAAAATCGATTCACCGATCAATATCGATTCTCGTTCGAAAAATACGATATCGATTCAAAAATTCGCGGATCGATCTTTTCCTGCGGCTATGCACTACTTCTCGCCACCGCGCAAGGAGAGCTATAAAAACGTGAGACCGGCGAAACCGAAACCAAATAGAGCCATGGCTGAAGCTGCTCCGCTCAAATCACCGTCTGGCCTAAAGTGTCTGTCAACACTTCGGTTTTAAAACAAGTTATTTTATAACCAAGCAAAACTAGTATTGACGCAAAGAAATCTCTAAATAAATCGATATCGAAACGAATCATGACCTTGTGAATCGGAATCGAATCGATTCAGGAAATCAGCAACGATACCCAGCCCTAGTATGTAACATGGCCCTGGGTACGTAACATGGTGCTTACCAAGGGACGGGCAATATGACCTCAAATCAAAATCATGACTAATTAAACATTTTACCTCGATTATGAGTAACGAACAATTATCGTTTTCTGTTTTTAGTCCTCATGCTCGCTGACAAGATTTATACTGTAAATATGTACGACTAAAAGGCTGGGATGTTTTCCAAATGTAATTGTGTACGTCTTTGTGATTTTAAAATAACTGAAGGAAACACCCCAAAGTAGTAGCAGTCTAAACTGCGTCATGTTGCCATGCGACAACCCATGCTAGTGTTTTTAAGAGGACAGCACATGAACACACACTGAGGAAAGTATTAACCGAGGAATTCTTTTTAAGAATCTTTCAGTATTATCTAATTTTTTAAAAATCATCAAAGTAACCATGTCGGTTTGAGGTTCTGAATGGCTCTTTTGATTAAATGCCCATTAACTGCCCAGCCCTATGCTCGTCTCACCTGAGTTGCGTGCAGGAGGGACAGCGGCAGGAGTGAAGCCACCATTGGACTGGTCATTGTTCTCCCCAAAATCAAAGACAGGTTTGGGTTTAGGGACGTATTCTTTACGTGGCCGTGACTGGGCCTCGCCAATCCTGTTTATACAGACATGCAGGAAAAAATGCACACTTTATGAATCTGTTCAGCATCTGTCTGTCGAGAATTTTGCACAAGCACTCTACAAAATTTTTAGACAAAGTTAAATCAGCAACACACACACACACACCTGTCTTTGAGTTTGTCTGCGAGCTCTTCGAGAACCTGTACAGCCTGACGGTGGTACTGCAGTTGTGACTCAACCAGTGAGGACAGCTGGCTCACCTGCTCTATCTGGAGAGGGGATGAGAGAGAAAGCAACAGAAAGAAAGATACGTTTATAGTTCTGCAATTGTGAACACCCCGTCAAATAACACTCTCTTAGTAGTCTTTCATCACACACACACAAACACACACAACGCTCTCTAGCTCTCTGTTTTTGATGAACATTTTAATCTCAGCTTCTTAGTTTTACTTTCTTTACTTAGCTTCTTAGGGTTAAATGTCTGGCCAATCCAAATATAAAATACTGGAATTTAAACAGCTATGACAGAATAATGTATTTTCTGTTTTTGTCTTGTGTGCTCCGTTGGTTACAACAGTGAAGCACATTAAGCAGCAATGAACTTCTAATCAACTTTTTTTTCGAAAAAGGAACTTAATTTGATCAAACTTTCCTTTAGCGCCAGGGCTTTTACAAGTTAAAATTAAAATATAAAATATTTAAATACAGTGGGAACAGTTCAAGTCAGTTGAGGAAAAAACACTCTATCTGTAACCCTTAATGTGTCATGTTGAGATTTGACATTTCATCACATACACATTCCACCCCTCACCTTGCCACAATAAAGATTAATCAGAAAAACATGCAACCAGCTCTGTTAATAAATAACTTTCTTAACGACCCCAAAGATAACACATACACACACACACACACACACCCCTTGTTTTCTGTCTACAACTGTCTCAAAAGGAATCCCACTTAACACAGAATTCAGCGAGGTCAGTCTAACAATAAACAACATTTCTGCAGGATTTTTAACCTTTATAACTTTTTTATAACCCAACTCTTATTTATTCAGGTTATTCAAATAAACCAGTAGAGTGTGTGATGCTCCACTAGGTGGCAGTGTGAGCACTGCGTCGATCGGCTGATGAGCGCAGCAGAAACGTGTACAGTATCTCCTTACAGTCTCAATAAGCTCTGTGGAGCAGGACAGAGGAGGGAGTGTCTTGTGGAACTGCTCCACATTAATGAAAACAGGCAGCAGAGAAAACACTGCGGCCTTGCTATAAAACCCCGCTCGTTAAAAGAGACGGGTTAGGCCTGGAGGAATAGAAATGAAAGACTCTGAGCAGGAGAAAAACAAAACACAACAAAAAACCTACAAACATTCTGCAAACTTTAACAGTGCTTCAAACCTTCCACACACACAGTCACTTACATCAGTCTCCAGCAGGTTGTACATGCTGACTTCCGCCACCTCTTTGGAGTCGTGGAATTTCTCCAGCGCCTGTCTGACCTCCTCGTCCGGAATCTTGCCCTGACGCTTTTTCTTGTAGTCGTAATCCAGCCGGCGTCCCTCCATCTTCTTTAGATGATGCTGTGACAAGACAAAGGCATACATGGAAGAGCAAAAGAGATGGTCACACAGAGAGAAGCCACCCTCTGCTTGAACAGGCTTCATGATATTACATTATTGATGCAGTTACTTAGACCTTCTTTTTTGTGGCTAGTGACCTGATCCAAAAAACTGAATTTTAGAATTTGAACAGCTGAACAAATATATATTTGTCCTTTCCTTGTTTTTGTTAAAAGAGTGAAGCGGTTGCAATAGACTGCAGGACAGGTGCTACCTAAATAAAGAGAATTATTAATAGTACCAGTAAAATAACCTGCCATGTTTCACTTCTTCCTGCTTTAATCTCTGTCTGTCATCACTCTGGGTCAGAGTGGCGGCTTATGACACAATGTCTATAGTTTGCAGTTATAGTTATAGTATACCGGTCGATAAATATGAACAAAACTAATTTTTTCCTCTAATCTCTAGTCCATGGCACCTGAATCTCTCTTAGGTCCTTGTCACACAGGGTTTGCAGAGGGTCGATGAAGTTCTGCTTGACGTCGATGTCCAGAGAGTCCTTGACCTCTGCGAGTCTCTTCATAGTCTCACCAGCATCGATCAGAGCACCTCCTGAACAGAGCAGATGAACATCTGGTTAAGGCAGTTCCAAATAAGGGGCAAAGAATCAAGTGTAACGGAATTTAAGGTTAATGGAGCGTTTTTCTGAAGATGTCATTCTGTTTGCTTCAGTTCCCATTAGCTTTGACTAGCATATTAACAACTTTGAGAACAGTGTTCATTTTTATTTGCTCCCGTTTAGGAGTACAGCATATTTATATAAAAGATTCAGCAAAAAAAAAGTTTCTGCAAGACTGCATAACAAACTTCTAAACACTAATTCCTCATAGAGCTGAAAGCCATGGTGGTTTATTTATTTAACAAGTTAGCAAAGACTGTCTTGCCTTCAATAGTACTATAAGTAGATGCCACAGTCACAGCTTCTCCCACACTGCAGATTCACAACAAACATTCAAATCATTTTGAGAAAAAGATTAAGCAATAATCTAGAGAATGCCAGGATTTTAGACAACAACTAGTACTGTGAAAGACTCAGTGGAATCGCAGCCTTGAAATCCAAACAAAATCCGTCTGTCTGAGCATTCCGCCCAAGCTCACTCCACTTTCACTTTAGATATTTAAACTGTAAACTGGAAGTATGTTTGACAAAAGTCTGGCAAATATATTGTATAGAGGAAAATGCTGAGAATGATTAATAATCAAATGTTTTGTTGTTTCCTGGTAAAATTAGATGGCATTAGAAGTGACAATGGTCACTTTTTCCACTAGTTCAGGGACGTGAAACTCAGGTCTTGGTAAAA
The DNA here is from genome assembly GCA_032718565.1 of Distichodus sexfasciatus. NCBI lineage: Eukaryota > Metazoa > Chordata > Actinopteri > Characiformes > Distichodontidae > Distichodus > Distichodus sexfasciatus. The sequence goes on from JAVGVS010000134.1 coordinate 639,511, forward strand.
TAAAGCTAAAACTGAGATTAAGTGTGAAACTCAACTGGATCTGTCTACAGTCTTACTATTGCACTGAAAATTGCGTTATCTTTTATTTTTGTGGTCCATTATCCTCCAGATTTGGACAAAATCTGATTGTTACCGACTCAGCTGCCATTTCTTGATTTAAGTGTGTTTACAAACTGAGGGACGTGAGCTTATGCACACCGCTCTGGATAACAACATCAGTCAAATGATTTTAATGTAAATATAAAGCTAGTGCTTCATCCACATTATGCAGCTAACACACACAAAATGACACACAGACATACACAATCAGAAACACTGCAAGTGGTCTGCGGTTATTTACCAAAGTTAGTGTCCTCTCCGAGGTCCCTGCCGTACTTGGCCATGCATTCTCCCAGCAGCCCCTCCGCCTGCGGGTAGCCGGGGCTTTTCACCTGCCCGCGGATCTTAGACATGGTGTTCAGCATGGAGAGCTTGGCGCGTGATGCTACAACACACCCACACACCAACACCCACATTCACATTCACACACAAGCACACACATACACATGTTAAAGAAGACCAACAGCTTTCCAAAACTGTGTTATTGCACCAGTCACAAGGGACTTGTGGGTTTAGCTTGCAACATTTCACAATAAGAATGATATCACATATAATGATAATAAGTACAAAAATATTTTGCAATAACTTTCAAATGCAGTATAAAATCGATAAGTATGAACAGAAAACAAGTAACATGAACTAATGCTGAAACTGTTAAAAATATTTTTATACTAATTTTAATCGCCATTTCACATTGATAATATGAGAGCATAAAAATATTTTGCTATAATTTGCACATAATCAATAATTATGAATATGAGTATAGTAGATATGATAAATGCAAAAAAATGTAGAAAAACGCTACAATTTTTTTTTTAATGTTACAAAAAATTATACACTCTCATTTGATCATGCTTCCATATAAAAAATGAGAGTCTAAAATATTTTGCAATCATTTGCATATATTATATAATCAAACGTTAAGAACATGACTCTGTTGAATGAAAAGTAGAAGAGTGTTCTTGTTACATGGGTAACAGCACCAGTCTGGTTTTGTTTGAGGATGCCGGGCCAGCGTGGCCTAAACACTAATTCTAATCTGATACTAAACAACCTCAGCTTGGTCTAGACTACTATGTCCTTAAGAAACACTTTGCTGGAATGTTCAGTGCTAACCCAATAAAAGTGAGCTAAATAAAACGTAGCTTCTGGCAAACTAAATTACACAGCAGAGATGAAAAGTAAGGCAGGAAACTCCTACTGAGCGGCTCAGCTCGGCTTTTACCTGGGTTAGGCTGCAGGTACTCAGAGGTTTTAGAGATGATTTCCACCACCCCTTTACTCGTTACCTCCACTTTCTGCAAAGGAATACAAAAAAACGGAGATCTGTAAGTTGAACACACACACCCTTGACTTTTCTAAACTCCTCCATACCTCCATACCAAACCCCTCTAGACCAATGCTCTCAAACTGCCTACACAACTGATATTTATAATGAACATGATTCCTCACTACTGTAACACTGCTGTGTGATAATTTATACAGCTCTTTTATTTTCCCTATCACCCTTCAGGCAGTTCACAGCTCCGGGAGATGAAAACGTGTCAACACACATTAAAGTTTCATGCTAATTGGCGCTAAAGTGCGGTATAAACACTGTAGATGTTCTTCTTCCTCAGGGGGAGCTGTCTAGGTTTTATCATGCGACCACGTCTTATCAACAGGTGAGGACAAATGCTTTTGAGAACCAATGCACTTGTGGCTTTAACCAAAAAGTGAAGTGCTGGCTTTAAACCAGGCTGCGTGTGTGTGTGTGTGTGTGTGTGCATACAGCATGGCACGATGCACAAATGCCAGTTGTGGCAGCTGTCCTGAGTTTCTTGAACAGGTGTACCAGTGCGTGTTACGCTCCACACCACCCTCAGCACACAGCTAGTGCTCACCAGGAGCCAGCGAAAGTGCAGCTGACCTTTAACTGGACTGCATGGTTAGCAATACAGCAATGAGTACCCTACTGTAATGTCTTAGAAGTGTTTTTAGTACCTAGAGAAGTATCATGCCCAGTTCACCCAGATTAAGAAGGGACCACAAAGATTATGTAAAATAATCAAGCATAATGTATAAATCCTCTGTTTACATTTATGCTGCTGCACTGTGAATAAAACAATTACCTTTGTACCCTTGCCCAAAATAATCACTTCGCTGCAAATTTAATTAAATTTTTTTAAATATGACTATTTGTCATTGTGAACATTTTACCCATCTGTGAAGGAGCAGTGGGCAGCTCTATCAACGCCTGGGGAGCAGTATTTGAGGACAGTATCTGACTTACGAGTACCTCAGTGGTACCTTTAACGGTCCGGGACTTGAACCGGTGACCTTCTGATCACAGGACGAACTCCCTAGCCATAACACAGACAACTGCTCTGAATGCAGCAGCAATTTTGGAAACAATCTTGACAATTGGTTGCAAAAGTTACAGGGCAAGGTTACACACAGGGCTGGGCAATTAAACAAAGATGAATGGAAACCAACATTGAGAATCTCTAATCAATGTAATTTTGTGCAGGACAGTTATTTCGGTTATTTGAAAAATTCTGTTAATACTTTCCCAAGTGTGTGCTCACATACTGTCTCACATTCGCCCAGCACAGTCTGCAACTACGTCTCTGCGATTCAATTATTTTAAAATCACAAAATGATTTTAAAAACACAGATAAAATGTGCACTCTTTCATTAAAAGAATGATTATATTAAAATTATTCCAGCTTTAATAATTGATAGTGAGTGAACTCAGAGGTGAAAAAACACCACAAAACAAAATGATCATTCATTGTCATCGGGGTAACATATTTAATTAACCATGATATTGATTTGAGATCATATCTCTCAAGCTTAGGTACAGACATACATTTTTTGACTCATAGTGTATTAGATGTCAGGAGCATGGGGAAGAAGTTAAATAACATTGTGATTTTCTATAAAGATTTAAACAAAGTGAAATCAGCCAGAAAACTTACATTTTAAGTTTCCGTAGTAAGATGCTGGAGTCGCATACTGCATTGGGATTTTTAGTGATATGAATGTGTATGTTGGGTTGGCTGGGGTTTATTAAGCCATTACACAACACATTTAGCATCGGCTCTCCAGCTCCATGAACAGAACTGCCCAGTGTTTTCTTACTAAAGTATATTTAGAATGAGAATCAAATCAGTGCCCTCGAATCCCCTTATGCAGCTCTACAGCGGGTTTTTAGGTGCTGACTGCAGGCAAGATAGTCTCAATTCCAGCTGTCTCGCCTTTCACAAATAACATCTGGATCCACTGGAATTTCAGCGTGGACGTGCAAAATGGTGTCTGACCATTGCCGTGCAACAGTGCTCGAAAACATGGACATTCCAGAACAAAAGAAGCTACACAATCTGCTGAAAAAGCAGCTTGTTGTGTCATGTGGTCATTACCAATATATCATTAAAATAAAAAATACCAATTTTAATTGCGAGCAGATGAAATTATGTTGTTGAGCGGCTCAAGCAAGCTGGCATACCAACTTGGTAAATTTGACTAAATGTGTTCTGAAATCTTGAACAGCTTCAGTCCACTAATGACCATGAACCATAATCCTTATCCATTAGAACAGTTAGTCGTAGAACAGTGAATATATAGTCGAATTTAAGAGGCACTAAGCAAATGTGTGTAATACACAAGGAAAAATCAGAGTCTCTTGCACAATCCTGCTGCTTAGGATTCTGGGTAATGTAGGAGTCATGATTTAGGGGGAATGAAGATAGTTTTCTGGGTTGGTTTTTATTGCTTTTTGCCATTTCACTCACTTCGATTTTGCGGCCAAGTAAAAGGTTGATTTCACTCTTTATGGCACATGCTGGAAATCTCAGATAGACAAAGGTTCCTCTTACCTTCTCCAGGTCTCTGAACTCTTCATCGAGTTTTGTTCCCTCTGCACCGCCAACTTTCTCGCTCACCATCTGCATAAGACATCAGTAATGATTAGTCAGATCTTATCAGCACAACAAGAAATTTAATTTAATCATATATTTACCCAAGTTTACCCAATCTCTTTTACTATTTAAAATATGATAAGGATAACTGATTGGACTTGTGTGCAAGGTATGAACTTGGAAAACCCAAAATTTTGGAAAAATGATTAGCACACATAATGCAGACCTACACACAGATTAAACCATTCAAATGCAATCCAATTGAATTTTTACAACGTTAAGAAGATTCATTCCATTAAAAAAAACTGGTCGGTTGTGGCTGTCGTTCTCCCTCCGTCACTCCTTCCATTTGTTCCTTTGAGGCTTTATAAACATTGCACAAAGTGAATCCAGTGTCAGAAACTCAGTAAGGGAACCAGGATTCTCTCACACTGATCACAATGATATGGTGAGATAGCCAAAGATCATCAGGTTACACACACACACACAACCACACAAAAATAAACACTTTTACTGCATGCTACAATGTTCCTTTGGACATTGTTCTTGCTCACACTCTCTCTTCCTTCTGTCCTCTTCTTCTCTTTTATTTTCCACCCCCCTCTATTGAAGTGAAGTGAGTCTCTCTCTTTCCTATGAGACATTCTTATCCAGGTCAGCACTTTTGTAAACTCTCACTGTGATCGTCATCTGGAGTGAATGAGGCCCGATTACCCGTTTTTAATCCATTCCTCATAAGCTATGGTTGATAACTCAAAGTTTGTCTTCCATCAAATGAATTCTGACCATTTTCTGTCCATCAGTGACCACATATCGAGGAGCTGACACCCAATAGGGAGGACAAATGTTTAGTTTCTCTCTTACGAAACTCTTGGTCATTTCATCCCCGTCGAATAAGGCAGCGTTTATTTGACAGTGCCGCATGTTTCCGACATGACATCAGCTGGATGGTAATTATAAACATATGCTTTTTTTTTTACAAGGAAAAAACTTGGATGCATTTGATATTAGCAGCATGTTTTTCCTGCCCTACTTTTGGGGGCCCATATGTAAGGATTCCCTTTTTGCAACGCTGGCCTGTATGACAAACTGGCAGCGCTCAGGCCTCAGTCTCCATGCAACCAAATCTGACAAACAAGTAAACAAGTTTGGTCCGATTACAGAGGTAAACACTTCAGGACAAAATTGTCTATTATGCCAACGTCTGCAACACAGGAGAGAGACTCTTTTACAGGTCACTTTTGCATCTAGGTAGGAGCACGATTTTCACAATAAAACACGTGATACATTACAATACATTGTTTATAAAATCTCAATATTCATCATGATACACAATTTCACATTCTTGCTGCAGTACGCCAGTTCACATTGAGCAAATCAAGGTGCTCATTATTGCTTTAAAAATCTGTGACCCGATCTGCCGTAATGAGTCGGAAGTCGGCGGTATTTAGATACGGGCCGTTATGTTGAAAAACTTCAAAAATATCGTTTTTTCCTTTTCGGAGACCAGATTAATTTTGAAGACCTTTTCTTTCATATAAGACCAAAAAACAAGAATCGATATTTTTGATGTTTTTCAACATAATCGGCCTGTATCTAAATAAACAGAACGCCGACTTCCGACTCATTACGGCAGATCGGGTCACAAATTTTTAATGCAATAATGAGCACCTTGATTTAGTGTAACTTTACGTTGTACTGCATATCAGAGCCTGACTGACAAATCGCTAAATTAACAGCCGACTTGCAGCCAGTAAGTCAGCATTTATACCTGACAATAAAAGAGACAGAAGATGGATTCTATTACTACCAGATGGCACAGTTCAAATGACAATATAGTTCCGTTCAAATGACCATTTACGATAATAAACCGAGTTTAAACCGTAAACTGCATTATGTCAGGCAACCTTAGTAAGAACTGCACATTTCAAATGTTAGGAAATTTTTTTTATGTATAGTCTTTGTGAAAAGAAAAACTTGCTGATATAACAAATAGAAGTGTGAACCTTTGCTGGTCTCACGTTTCGATTCAATTACGATTATCAGGTCAATGATTCGATTCGTTGTGTTACTGTATCTCAATAGGTCACGATGTGTCTCATCAATTTTTCTACACTACTTCTCATTGCACGCAGATTGGGACGGCATGGATCGCAGCCATAGTTACTACCGGGATGTTCTTTTTGACTAGAACTTTTATGCCGCAGCCAAAATATCACCATGCAATGTCTTTAAGGTATAATCAACTATGGTCTGCCTCTGCATTGATGCAGTATCGTCCACGTCTGCATCGCGATGCATTGATTAGGTCATTAATAACACTAATAACACATTTTATCACCATGATAATTAAAGCTTTAAATATCAAAATCAATGTTGAACTAAAATCATATTCCTTCTGGGCAGTAACCATAGCATATAAATAAACAACACTACTAATATTAATAAAGTCATATCATTAGCCATACTACCAAGACGCATCACATTATATTGTGACAGTATTACATCAAGCCAAGTGCTGATAGGCATTATACTAAACTGTGTCAATCACACAAATTCTCATATATGGCGTGAAAACTACTGAAAGCTTGTTATTGTGGTCTGTGGCCTAGAAAATGTCAAAGATTGTTTCAGACCACTGGCCTGATGGTTTTAGTCACGTGACTCAAACCATCACATATCGGTGAAATATTCACAACGATCACATCGTCATGAAGGTAAACGAAGCTCTGTTTGACCCATATGACTGTCCATACAGACCATTATTCCTTTTCAATAGCTGCTGACTGTACAGGCGCTAAAGAGCCGGGCAGGAGCTTGGCAGACACACATGAGAAACACGATTAATAATTAAAAGGTGGTTTCTATTGAGTTGGAAGCAGAACGAGGCGTCCGAACGTCTCTAATGTGTATGTGTGTGTTTGTGGATAGAAGAGTTCAATAAAGCCTGCAGCTATGAACCCTTGTCTACACACTGTACTGTTGGATGAAGGTCACAGCTAAAGGCTTTGTGAGGTTACAGGAGGCCTCTGAGGTTTTTTGACAAATGTGATTTTTTAAAAAATGCTCACAGTCACAAACCCACAGTTTCACATCTGCTGAAGCCTCCTGATTTAAGACAGTGAGTGTTTCCACTGACCTGATTTTTTGTGGAGTTTAAAAATTCGACAACGTACTGAAAACAAAGGAAATTAAAATACATAGTTTTAAAATACAAGTTTTGAATTTAATAAAGATGGCCTTTGTGAAAAGTTATTTGCAAAACGGCAATAAAAAGTGAATGTCACTACACAATGTAAGGTCCAGAAATAATGCTACTGATGGAGTCCAAATTTTGTTCAAAACACAAGCACCAATGTGAGAGAAATAAATGTGTATATTGGTACTAGGTTACATTAAATGAGATTATATTCTATGTTAGATGTAAAACAGCACTATGCTATTATGTTACAAACAACCATTTTATAAACATGTGTTGTTATAAACATCCATTAAAAATGTATTCATGAGATTGGTTATTAATAGAAAAAGTTAATTCCCATACAATCTGTGAAAATGTTTGGGTTTTTTTTAAATCACAAACTTGAACGAAAACACAACCTGTGATGTAGCATTGCAAAGAAATTAAAATGAATGACAAACAAGCCATTATTGGAAACACAATTTTCACGCGTCTTTTACTAAATATAGCAGTAATTCACTTTTGGCCACATTAACGTTTTTAGGCGTTTAATTTTCACACGACATCATTCAGTTTTGACTGAAATAAATGACCGTACAACACATGATGTAACAGATCCCCTATTTTTCATCTGCCATTTGCTAAGTTTACAGCTTCCTTACTGGTCATCACCCGTGAACTTTTAACTGCCTGATAAACGTCATCTGGGAATGAAGTTCAACTGACTGGACCGCCCCTGATTCAACTGAACACTGGAGGAAGTGAATCTGTCCTCTGTTATATGGTTCAGAAACAGTAAGGCTGACTCAAACTGAATAAGAGTGAGCTCGTACTTTTGTTTTGACTAGTAATTCTGTACAGTAGAAAGAGCTCAACATAAAAGAAGCCTGTTGTCTCATATGACAAGATCTAGACATCAAGTAGCAGCTCTCATGAATAAAAGATGCCTTTTGCAATTCTGATAAAGTCGGCATGATTGTGAGACAGCAAGCTTTAAAACAATGGAGGAGCTAATGATATCTCTTCATCAGCAAAAACAAATGAGAGGCAGATCAGGAAAACAAAAACGTGAGAGAAAAAGCAGTTAAACAGTGCTTTCATCCATTCTGCTCTGAATCCCATAGTAAAATGCATTGGCGTGAGATTATTAGCACTTGTGGCATGTTAGCGTATGAGTATAGCTCAGGTTGATCAACTGAACGTCCTTAGAAAACCAACAGACAAAATGTCACCCAAAGACATTAAAGATGAGCATTGTTTAATAAATTGGTGCACAATAACTGCTCACAGGCAAAATTGTTGCAAGCAAAACCTCAAAAAGATTTCACCAATACAGGGGAATACATATTTTTAAATTAATTTTTTAGAAAAATATTTAAAAATATTATCATAGTCTTCATACTACATCTTGAAATTGTATCGCATGTGTTTTGTCAATAATATTTTTCCTGTATCAGTATTTTAATGTCTTGTATCAATACAAGCCTTTAACATCCAACGACAATAAAGTGAAAGTAGAGTGTGTTTAGAAACAGCAGCCTGACAAACCTTTAGATCCTAGATTAAACTCCCCAGAGCAGCTTCTGGGAGTTGGGCCTGTTACTGTGGGAGTTTGGCCTTTTGGCAAGTCTCCTCTCTGCTGTCCAGTATTGATTATAATGGAATGCTGGCAGGAGCCGACTGCAGCACCACTGCAGTCCAATCACTCTGAGAGCCAAACACCACACACACACGCACACATTGACGCCTAATGCACTGCAAACCCCAACCCAGTGCAGGAACTCCATCTTGTCCTGCTCCCCTCTTCTGCCAGCCTCTTCTGGACACACATCTATCTACACACACACACACACACTCTCTCTCACTCACTCTCTCTCTCTCTCTCTCTCTCTCATGGTATCTCTCAAGGGGGGACTCAAATCTGTTCCTGACAGGAAACTGGGAAACGTTCAAGCCAGTTTTTTTCCCGCTAAGATCAGCAAACAGGAAACACCCCTACGAAGTGTGCCCGCAAACACACACACAAAAACACACGGGAGGTTTTAAAAAAAAGTTTGCCCTACATTCTCCTTATTTAACAGGCTGAATGGTTGAACCCAACTCCTACTTAAGACAGGAGGAGCTGGTGTGATTACTCAACACTTAGATAATGCGGAGAAAGGCAGAGGAGGACTCTGAACACTTATGGAGCACTCTACACAAAAGAAAAACAAGCTGCAGCTTTTTAATATGAAATATCTGGTTTTGTCTAAATCCTAAGTATGCTAAAGAGCTGAGGCAAGTGTGTGGTTCTGAAAGCTTGCAACTCTGCAAGAGTAAAGCTGTGCTTAGTTCTGTGGTCCTGCTGTGATATAAATGACCGGACTACGAACGTACAATAACACATGAGTGAACTAATAAAGTGAGTATGAGCCCATAAGGTTTTGAACAAAGATCAGTTATGATAAAATGTCAAGTTTTGCTTGTATACTGTCGCTCCAAATACTTATGAAGTGTAACACCTAAAAGTCAGATTCAATGTGTTTTGTGCTGTTTACACTCACGTTAAAATTCAGAACTGTGTCACATTAAGACAGAAAATCAGAATTGAGTCTCTTCAGTCTTGCAATGTGAATGCTGCCTAAGTAAGTCTATATGAGAAAACTGAAGCACAGTAACCACATCCTGTCATTTAGTGTTAGTCCTCCTCTACCCCTCCAAGCCCCCTTCAGTGCTTGTGTGATGGTTAAATGTAAGCAATTTCCTCTGTTAGCAATTTTGAAAGTGACAAGATTTCATACATCAGTAAAACTGCAGCATGTTTACAGAGAATTAAGTTATCATATTGTGTTATCGCATTTTACCATCTTGAGAAAACTGCCGAGACATTGACTCTGAGAATATCATTTCGTCTGAGTCGTTTCTGTCCAAAACCTCAAGCTCTTCATGATTTTTAAAAAAGTTTAAACAGAGCCATTACTGCTTCGAACTTTGGCAAGGTTAAGGATCTCAGAATAGGTCAGCAAAAGCCAGACATACACAAGTCTTATGAAATATGCACAACAGTCTCACCTACTTCAAGAAGAGAAAGAGCTAAATCAGACAGCCAGACCATCTTAATCAGTCACCTGAAACACCCTTGTTTCTGCTGAGCTCTCCCAGTGACATTGCATATGGTCAACTAGCTGGTCAGTGAGCCAGTCAGTAAAACGCTTCATGTTTCAAACAGCTGACCACACTTGTTGCTGAGCCCGTGTGTTTTCAGAGAGGCACATAAGATATCACAACTGCACAGAAATATTTGCATATATACATCAGAATTGAAATGTTTAGGTCTATATGACTAAACACCAGAGCGCCACTACACTTCAGCATTGCCGAGTTGTGCACATGCAAGACGTACAATGCCAAGTAAGAGAAATATATCAATAATGTCATGTTACAACTGATTTGCTTCGTGATACAGAAGGGAAACTCAGGTGGGTCTAATCTGCAAGCAAAGCCAAATTAACATAATTTATGCAGATATTGGATAAAGTTCCAAGCAAACGTTTGTATGATGTGTGTACTCTCTGTCTCACATATTATTTGCATTTTTTCTTATCTGACAGCATTAATCAAAGGCATCATTGTTAACTGATCCTGATGATGACACCTGTAAGCTACTGCCTGCACAAAGGCAATCTTATCTTTAAGGTTAACTTATCTGGTTAGCTGAGAAATTGTGCTGTGTGTAAGAATGCACAGGACCTTGGAATAACTGAACACAGAAAATTATCCATTAACCAGCTGTTTTCCATGACTGCGAGCCAGTCAGCAGCCAGGCAAATTATTCAAAGTAAACTTCAATCCGGTCAGCACAACCTCCTGCAAAAACGAAACCAACAGGAATGGGGAAACCCAAACCGGAGGTATACAGCACATTTGAAAGGTCCAAGCTGAAGGAAAATGTGGTTCAGATGATTCAGAATAACTTTCTGAATGTTTGTTTTGCAGCTGACCCCTGCCTTGTTAAATTCTTGTACTATGATATTAAAATATTTGGCTAAAACAGGGAATTTATCCAAATGAATTGAGTAGCTCAAGTCATGGAAATAATCAATCTATAGATAAATAAATTAAATAAAGCTGATAAATTACTTTTATTAATGGCCTGAGTGTTAACTATCCTTTCTGGAACTTTATCCAAGAACTTTACATCACTCACTGAGTAAGTTATATCAGACTTCTATTGAGGATTAATCTGGGAAATGAACAGAGTTCTTTTTTCCCCCTGGTTTCTGTATCAAGCAGCAAAAAATTGAACATGACAGGTTTGATTTAGTGGACACTACATGATGTGATGCTGGTGAACTGATAATATAGGGAAGCTCTAGTTTAGACTCATTCAGTTATATAAAAATAAACAGTGCAAACATTTATATTCACAAACCACCCAACCAGCCACTTCTTTATATATTGCACCTTAAACCACCTGTAAACAAACCAACAGATTCGAAGTGAAATCAAACAGCATAAAACTATCAGTTAGGTAGCTATGATAATTTGACAACGACTTTTGCATTAAAGAGCCAGTCCTTCCAAATCAAAATAAACATGCTACAAGTCCCTATTCACTTCCATTCACTGTTAGCAGCATTAGCTTCCTGGGGCGGAGTGCACCTTTAATGTGGGAGTACAGCAATTAACAGCACTTAACAGGACACTGATGTAAGATTAAAAATGAGAAATGTGCAAGACAATAGTAAAATAAAATACAATGTTGCACATATGTAGAAAATAAGTGACACTTCAGGTTTAAAAAAACTGTTTTGTTGTGCTGAACTGCATTGCAGAGTTAGCTAGCAGGCTAGGCTAGCTAGCCCCCGTTAGCTGTGAAGATATTGTGCGCTCATGGTAAAGAAGGAAAAAGTTAGACACAGACCTGGCTGGCTTTGTAAAACTGCTTTTTCAAGCCCGCAACGGACATCTTTGAGCCGGTTTCCACCTTTCTTGACGTAAACGGAATGACAAAGTGCCACGAATCCGGTGAAAAAAACCTACAATTCGTACGCGTGTGGAGTTAAAACGCTCATAAAACTGGAGGGGCTCCCAGACATGAAGGGGTTAAAGACGTCCAACGACGGCGTCCACAAAAAAAAAGCTTGTTGGTGAAGGTTTTAATCCAAACTACAGGGTTGGTGTTGCCGGGGGTCGGTCTGAAAGCAGTCGAAAATCGCCAGAAAAATGTTTTAACGAAGTTGGCCGCGGCCGCTTTCTGTGCAAGTCAGTGTAAAGTGCGCCTGAAAGCTAGCGGTCCCGAACCGACTCGTTACTGTTTCCTGCGCAACGCAGGCACATTCCATCTGCTCCCGTACACCACCCTCGCGTCACCACGCAGACACGGCGACCTCCAGCGGCCACAGGCGGTATTACAGCGTCCCAATCCACGGCCATTGACTAAAATGTGACTTATCAGGGATGTGGAAATCCTGCGGAAGCTTAATGCATTACTTAATAGCATGCTAATATTTTTTGAATATATCTTTGTTGTTATTATGCATGTGCATCGAAATAGGATGCAATTATGTCAGTGCCAACACCAGAATTAATGAGACATTTTTCAAGGGGAGGATTTGATCTGTGCTTTTGAATTTGTTTTAGCGATGAAGTTTGACAGAACAAATATTGCTGTGTTCATAGTTTCCTGATTTAACGTGAAAAAATAATAAGAGATAACGTTTTAGTTGGGAGAAATCGAGAAAAACCCAGATAACCCAGAGGTGGGGCCCATGTGAGTTTTAGAAGGGAGGTTTTAGGCAGGCCCAATGGGCCCCACATGGTTTCGTCCTCAGGTTCCATGGTGGCCCCACATGTGGCAGATCCCTAATGGGGCTAATATGGGCTAAACTTGGGGCCCAACCTCACTGGGCCCATGTATGGCCCCACTATTGTATGCCCATTTGGGTAAATGATGGGGTTTTAACAGGCTAAACATGGGGCCCTTTTGGGCAACAGGTCTATATACTGGGTCCCACAAATGACATTTTACAAATATAAAAGCAATATAGTAAATTAATATTTGGTTTGGATAAAAACAAATTAACACTGCTATTTTTTACACAATTTTACACCATTAAACTACTTCTATAATTCTTATTTAATTTTAAAATGCATGTATGTACCTGTTATGTTGCTAATAGGTGAAGTAGGCAAAATATGACTGTTCCCCAAACATTATTTTCAACTTTGTCAAGACATTTCATAATAAAAAAAAAGAAAACATTTCCAAGTAATGAAATTTATTTGGCACTGATTGTCCAACAGAACATGTTACTTTGTAAATATATTAATAGAAAATGTTAAAAGTGAAGGGTTGAAATTGTTGAAACGATTGCTGAGGCCAGGCTGCAGCATCATGCCTACCAAAGAGAAAAACAAAATGCATTAAAATTCAGCTTATAGCCATTTATGCTAAATAAAAAATGAAATCTAACTTTTGTACTTAACAAAACAGCTTTCTAACCCTTTCTTAATTCCATTTGTGAGTATGCAAGCACAATGAACCAGATTATCACAAAGCATCGTCAGATTCTGTTTAATTATGCTGTGCTGACACACTCATGAGCAGCGTTGGGAGTAACGCATTACAAAAGTAACGAGTTACAGTAACGGATTACTTTTTGCTGTAACGTAGTAATGTAAGACACTACTTATCAAATTTCAGTAATATTTTACTCGGTACATGTTCAGTAACGCGTGCGTTACAAAGCACTTTTAACCAAAAATGTATTTGTTTAAAAACAGCAAGACCGCGAGACCTCATATTAATTATCTATGATTTAAAAAAAAATGCGCGAGAGTTGTATGTCCTTGTATGTTCTTAATTTTGTGCTCTTGAGTTTCAAATTTACGCCTGCGAAATTTTGGCGGCAAGCCATTTTGCTCGCTCTAGTTTTGGCACTGATGTGACGCCATACTCGCTTCTCCGGTGAGATGGCAGAAGACAGTACTTTTGTGAGGTGGACGTTTGCACATTACTTTGAGTTCGTCAGGGATAAGGACAAAAATAATGTTTTAGTCAAGTGCAATCTTTGCCCAAACCCTAAAGAACTATCGACGTTGAGAAATGGCACTTACCTGACTTTATTAAGAATCCTAATTTATTCTGTTTTGTTGTCTTTTTTGAAGGCATATGTCTACGGGTCTTTATTTGGCCTGTCTTGTCTTAGCTGTTACAGGCTATGTTCAGCCTATGTTCTTTTTTTTAATAGTCGTCCGTATTGTATTGTACTGTACAATGAGAAATCATAAGCTACACCCATCGTGCATTATGCATGACTTACGCTGTGAATCTCTTGAATTCAAAGAGAATAAAGGAATGACAATCGCAAGAAAAAATGCGTCTTTTCTTCTCATTATAGTGAGCATTAGTGTGGGATGTAGTTTTGTTTTGTTTAATGATGAACAAGCCTAGACTTAATATTTATTCCACCACTATTCTGATGTTATTCAAATTCTGGTCATTTTTTCATTTTGACTGTTAATGTTTCTTACTTTGCCAGTTATATTGTTGTTTGTAGTCTGGTTAGCACATAATTATTATGCTACAAACCTTCTACTGGGCATGTAATGATCTGCAATATTTTTTCTCATATTAGAAAGTCAAGTATCTTCAGAGTTATTTTGGTGAAAATAACTGAAAAGTTACAGAAGTCATGTAACGATTACAATTCTGAGACAGTAATATTGTAAGGTAGCGGATTAAATTTGAATACCAGTAACAAGTAATGTATAGTGTATTACACTTTGCAGGTAACTTGCACAATACTGGTCAGGGATAAGGACAAAAAGAATGTTTTAGTCAAATGCAATCTTTGCCCAAACCCTAAAGAACTATTGACGTCGAGAAATAGCACTAGCAAATTGAAAAAACACCTCGAGCATTATGCATGACTTATGTTGTGAATCTCTTGAATTCTAAGAGAATAAAGGAATGACAATCGTAAGAAAAAAATGCATCTTTTTTTTGTCATTATAGTAAGCATTAATGTGAAATATAGGTTTGTGTTGTTTAATGATGAACAAGCCTAGACTTAATATTTATTCCACCTCTATTATGATGTTATTTAAATTCTGGTCATTTTTCATTTTGGCTATTAATGTTCTTGAATTGTCTCTTAAGTCCTTACTTTGTTGGTTTTATTAATCATATTGTTTGTAGACTGGTCATTATGCTACAAAACATCACCTTCTACTGGGCATGTAATGATCTGCAATATTTTTTTTTCTCATATTAGAATGTCAAATATCTTCACAGTTATTTTGATGAAAGTAACTGAAAAATTACAGAAGTCATGTAATTCCTGAGACAGTCTCAATTCTGTCTCAATTCTGAGACAGTAATATTGTAAGGTAGCGGGTTACATTTGAATCCAGGAACAAGTAATGTATAGTGTATTACACTTTGCAAGTAACTTGCACAACACTGCTCATGAGTATTTCAAATTTCTGCTCTAGTATTACAGTAAAACAGGAATATATCAATTAAGTTGAGTATTAAAGAATGATCAAATACATTGAGGTACTTAAATGAATAACAACATAAGTGTTGCACACAAAATTCACTCTCATATGTTTAGGAATTAGGGATGTGCCAACACATCACATTATTTGGGCTACTGTAATGGTACGGTGTTGAAATATTAATGTTATCTTAGCTCTAGTATCAGTTTATATGCCCGAATGCTGCGGAACCCAAGCAAAGCCAAGACAAGTGACTCTTGAATCAAGTGAACCAATTTACGACACATTCATGAATAATGAATCAAATGAACTGATTTATGAATCTTTTGATTCATGAACCGATTAATTTGATTACTGAACCGATTCATTTAATTCATGAACGAATTCATGAACCGACTCATTTGAAGCACTTAATTCACGAACCGACTCACTAACAGATTCATTTGAATCATTTAATTCATGAAGTGATTCATTTGAATCACTTGATACATGAACCGAATCATTTGATTCATTTGAAAACACTATATCGTCAATTCTGAAAACCGGGGGTCTTTCTCAAGTGAACAAATTACGCAACATCTAGTCAGGTTTTCATTTAAATTTAGA
This sequence comes from Distichodus sexfasciatus, assembly GCA_032718565.1. Classification (NCBI taxonomy): domain Eukaryota; kingdom Metazoa; phylum Chordata; class Actinopteri; order Characiformes; family Distichodontidae; genus Distichodus; species Distichodus sexfasciatus. The sequence continues at coordinate 655,780 of JAVGVS010000134.1, forward strand.
AAGTTTTTCAGACGCAGAGTGATTTATCTGTCTTTCTATTTTAAGGGACAGTTTCGCTGTAGCCATGTGGGGAGACACGAATGTCTTTCTAAACGCTGCAACACAGTCAGAATCTCTACAGAGAGGATGGTAAACGTAGGCTTAACAAAAAAATAAAAACTGTAGACTGAGGCCAAAAATTGGCTTGCCCGATTAACTGAACAAATTAAATGAAAATCTGACTGGATTAGGATTTGTTAAAGGCAGAGTTTCATACCTGTGGGCAAAACATTGTCGGAAGAATGAATGACCTCTAGCGGCTGAAGAAGGTATTGCTGCGTCCCAAAGCTACAGCACCACCAAAGTGTGTTAATAAATAAAATACTAGGCATATACAATATTAGCAGGGATGTAGTTTATAACATAAAAAGCTGCTGGGGATTTTGTTTGTAACCTACTTAACCCTAAAAAAACATCCGCGGACACACATTTGAGAGTATACCTGTTATACTCTAGTGTGATTCTGTACAATTCACAGATTATGAGATGCAGGTTTTTTAATATATGAAAGGAAGGTCTTCAGAATACTTTTGATGTCAGCAAGGGATTCATCAATTCTAATATCCATGGTACCTTTCTTCTACCATTTAGGTGACAGGATTCAGTGTATCTATTGATTTATCCTAACCTCCAAAAAGGCAGTTAATTGTTAATAATGAAAATACAATACTGTTTTCTCTATAAAAAACGGCTTTCCAGAAAGAATAGACGAATTGTTAGCCTGCAGAACACGTATCACGGCGACCCAGAATGTTACCGACTACTTTTCAATTATATAAATGGTTGTTAATAATATTAGAAATATCAGAATATGCTACCATTGTTGAATGTGAACTGAATACTGTTACATTTAATAATTTTTTAATATGGCAGCATACTGCAACAGTTACTTTATTTTAACTTTGTTTCACCACATGATGGCAGCAAATTGTTTTCCTCGAACAATCACAGTAAACACTTGAGAATGGAATGTGATTCAAGATTATATTAAAAACAGCTGGCATTAAATTTTTGAAATGACGAAATCTTGTGTTTGGCTGTCCAAAATGGCTGTTCTGTTAAGAAAATCCCATGTATGTAAAAACACCTTTATTACATTCTTAATCCACATATTTTATCCTCAATGTACAACAAACAACGCATTGTGTTTATTTTAGTTGTCTTATTTATAATAAGTCATAAATTATAGTTATTAAAATCTATGTGATTCTTTTAACAATAAACTCAAAATTGAGAGGGAATACATAAGGATCGTGACAACAAATGACTCAGCTGTTTAAAAATGCTTTAAAAAAATAGAATTACAATTCTCCATGACACAGAGAACACTAAATGTGTGAGCAAAAAGAAACAATATGGAAAGAGACAGCAACAAGGAAAGAAGGATCACAAAACAAGACAAGATTCAAAGATCAGAATCCATATTTATATACCTTTTTTTTTTTTTCTCAAAAACCATATTCTGAAATCCTGGTACTGATGACGGGTAGAAATCTTTGATACTTTTGTGAAAAAAAAAACATTCACAAAAACATTTACTAATACACAGTGATCGAGGTTTAAAGTCTTCTATATGGTGAAAGGTGTCCTGCTAGGCTACTGGAGAAAACGCTAAAGTACTGAGAGCCCAGCTAACTCCCTGAGTGAGTGTGTGTAAATGCAACATCACACACCAAGGCCCACTTGCCCCCCGGAAACGCACAGGGCAGTTCAGAGGTCAGTGAGATGCACTCCACAAAAAAGGTAGGTGCACGTTTTTAACAAACCTTGTCACAATTTATTACAATCTTTCTCCGTTTTGTGATTCGCCATGAGATAAAAATCTATCAATACTAGATCGGTCTAAGTTATGTGACAGGACAGTAGCTATTATGTAACCCCATGTAGGGGTGAAGTGTTGAGTGTTCTAATCTGGAGTGTTTAAGAAATAGAAAGCGTCAAATCCAAGGATGGGGGCCCAGTATGCTGTAGGGGCACAGGCTAACTATTGCACAGTCCCATTATGACACTGTTTACGCACCCAGAAAAGTATTCTACATCTACTTTATATAAAGACTGCATCCCAAAGCATAATGCTTTGCATTAAAAATGATCTTTTAATAGATGAGCATTTCCAATTCAGTCCACAAGAGACCAAGAGTCCACATTTTCAGCCATACTCATAATCAAACAAACAAGGCTCGAAATATTTCACTTTCATCAAACACTTACTGAACAAATGAGCTTTTCCAAAAAATACTAATTTTTGAGTAAGTGATATAGCATATATTATGCCTTACCTTTTAAAAATGTACACAATATTTTTCACAATATTAAATTTTTTGAGATGCACCAGTATTTGACATTTGCAGTGGGATGAATGCTGTTTGAGATGCAGTCCTAAATATGACAGTTAAGCATAGTCTAACTAAAAGAAGGCACCGTTCCAGCGGCGCTGATACACAGGAGAAGTAAAACGGGTTTGCAAAGTGTTAATCGTCACAATGGCAGAATCTCGCAGTCTCATTTCTGTGCTGTTGCAAAAAAACAAACGAAAAAAGAAAAACAAGGAAAAAAGTGTTCTATACTATTTCTGAGTGACAAGGTTCTTCTGATAAAGCAATCTTCCGCTCCCCCCAAACTCCCAAGAGGTGCGATTCTACAGCGTGGAGGACATCCTCTAAAAAACCCACATCCCCAGCATACATAGTTGAGATCGGGGATGAAACGGATAAATGTACCAACCCTAGAACGTGCCAAGTGGAAAAATACATCTTGCGAAAAATAGAAACATCAGTTCGTCCTTCAGTTTGCTCTGCAAAGTATGAAAAGAAAAAATAGAATAACCATAGTAGCCCCTAACTCAGGGGGTAGCTGCTGGCTCTGTTTACCAATAGCACACCAAACTGTGTGGTTAGTCACTACTGTAGAGAAGGAGAGGGTAGAGATCAGGAGAGAACTAACACAAAGGAACACCAGGCATTCGTCCATCCCCCCGCCCCCCCACTTCTTCCATCAGTCCCACCGCAGAACACAGGAAAAAACCAGCAGGATGAGTCTGTATCTCTTTAGAGCCGCTGGGCAGATCGTCTGTCTCTACTTCCATCCAGGTTGGCCGCCGTTATCGGACCCAGGGAGCGTTCATGAAAGCCCTTTTGCCCACTTCTGTCCTCTTCATCCCCCTCATAATGCCCCTCCTGGAGCTGCTATGGGGGGCTGGATGGACACTCGGGGTAAAAAGGAGGAGATCAGCGTCCCAGTTCGGCTTCACACCGAGGAAGGGTGATGACAAAGTCTCATCTGAAGGGTTGTGTGTGTCCGAGTGTGTATCTGCTGTCTTTTCAAGAGCGAACCTGAGTGACATCTGGGCTGAAGGAAGAGCTGGTTTAGAGGGGGCTGCTTTCCACATTTGTCCAGTTTCAAGAGTCTGTAAGTGCTATCCGTCTGCCCCTACATGAAAAGCTGGTTGTTTTCCTTCAACGCAGTCAGCATGAGCCAGGGGTCTGTTTTATAAATCCTCAGGCAGTCTTTGAGGGGGTCTTGAGAACATTCATTCATCTATACGGTATCTTTCTCTTAACATTTCCTTCTCTTTCTACCTACCTATGTATCTAGTTTAGCAATGGTATGATATACACAGCATATAAATATATATAATATATATTCAAACACCTCTATTTATTCTAAATAGATCTATGCAGTATTTCTTTTAATTACAGAAAATAATATCAAAATACTTTCCGTCTTTCATTCTAGAGTGGCATTTGCAGGGGAAAGGGTGGTTGGGCTGAGGTTGTCTTCTTAATCAACTTGAAAAAAGTAGTGAAGTGTCTGTGTGTGGTCAGGGACATCACCACATAATGGAGTACACACCAGACACACACACACACCGCTGATTAACATGCTACAATGCTAAAAGCAGCGCCCGCTCGCTTTTGGTCCCTCCGAACAGTTTTGATCGGGTGACGTTGAAACTAAAGGAAGCTTGCTTTAAAAGCATGGTTACACAAAAAAGAAAAACAAAACAGGGCAAGTATTTAATACATTCTGACTCGTTCCTGAGGCTAAGCCACACATCCAACAGGATACATTCATAGAGATTCTCTTAGGGGTTCCGAGAACGGCCAAGAGGCGTCTCGATCTGCAACACTGGGTACTTCATTTTTTTTTTAGGGAGATTCATCTCTGATACTGACAGAGTTCTTTCTCCTTTAACGCTGCTCAAATCAAAACAGCTATTGAGTCCGCGATTACGCGACACCTCCTTAGCAGAGCAGACAAATAAAAGGGGCTGCCTACGAACGAGCGCCGCTTGCCCCCCACCCCTTTTTTTTAACCAAGGGAGTCTAGAGAAAGGGTTTGTGGGATTTATAGTTCTAAAGTGTTCTGTGCAGGATTGTCAGTGAACTGTTGGTCTGACTATGACACTTTGCATCTACCACAACCCTCTTTTTAAAATCCCTACACCTTTCTGACTTTCTTTCTTGTCTCTTTCTTTCTCTCTCTCTCTCTCTCTCAAGCAGCAGTCTGAGGGCCCGGCCTGGTTTTCTAGCCCTCGGTGGAGTCTGGGAAAGTGATTTCGCAGCCGAACACCTCCCTGTAGAGAGGGGGGAAATTGCAGGCCGTTTCGGGGTGAAGCAGACGGAAAAACTCCAATTTGTCAATGTGGAGGTTGCAGATCGATTTCATCATTGGCAGCTTAGCCACCATCTAGAGAAAAAGAGGGGAAATAACAAGTTGCATGATTTTCCCTGGAGCAGATAAACAGAGTTAAACAGTGCATAGCCAGGATTGGTATTGAGACTATTTATTGATAAACAAATTCTGTGTTAAAGGTCAGGGAAACAATATCAGTTTATATAACTATGCAAATAGCCAGTCTTATTTAGTGACAGTATCATTTTAGAATAATTTGGAATACACTGTTTATAATTAAGACCAAAGGACCTCATACACCAATATTTTCTAATGTTGTTTTCTTTCATTTGTTCTTAAGAAAGTTGACATTTAAATAGTACAACATTATACAACGTTTTACGTTGGGAACAAAAAAGAAAACATTGGTGAATGCCAGAACCTTTGTGAAAACTGTATAAGTGGGTTTAAAGAACAAATTTCTTCTTTAGAATAGCAGATGAACGAAGCCCATTTATAAAATATAGTTTGCAGTATTCTGTTTAGTCTCTTTTCTTAACTGTAGTAATTACTAGCACAGAATTAGAAGTGAACTAGATTTACAGTTTGTACTGTAGAGCTATGTCTCATAGAAATAATGAATCTTAAACCCCATCCTACTAGAGTTATTAACGATTAGGCAGATTTACATTTTAAGAACAAGTTTAGCATAAAAATGTATTTAGTGGGAACATACACAATAATTTTACAGTTATGCGCATAAGGAAATAACTCATTTGCTTGTAAGTACAATAAGGTTGTAGTCTACTGCACCTTGGCCAGCTTCTCCTCAGGAGCGCCCCCTCTGGCCAGGCAGCGCTGCAGCGCCACATAGACTTTCTCCTGAAGCCTCTGAACCTGCTGGCTGTCGGTCAGCCACGGTCGGTCTGCAGAAGAGAAACAATCACATCCAGAACCTTTTCAATCCAGTGCCCCAATGACTACAGAATACAGTTCCAGTCGACTAATCTCAAGAGGATGGAGTACCTGGGGAGAGGAGGACAGCAGCGCTGAAGAGAGCCATCTCTTCCTCACTAAGCTGTAGGCGACTCATGGACTTGGCCAGTTCATACACAGCATTCACCAGGTCATCACAGCCTACAAAACATGAATGAATCACATACTGCATTAACACTAGGGCTGGATGATGTGACTCAACGTTCAAATCACGATATTTTTGGACCAAATTTCAATATATGTGGTGATACTGTTTTCCAATTTTACTCAAAAAGAACAAGCATCTAAGTTACTTCACAAATTTTGTGCAAGACTGCAACAAAAAGCACTGTGTTTAGGGTGAGCCTCAACCCATGGAAAATTACCAACTACAAACGGTCTTTGGTGGAACAATTTAATATGTCACAGTACTTTATTTTTTAAATGACATTAAATAGCATTCGATATATTGCTCACTCCAAATTATAGCTGACTAAAAATGACTTCAAGTAAAGGGGACATATACCTCCATATAAGATCATATGCCTCCATACGCTCATCTTTGTCTTTGTCTTTCCCTCCTAGTTCAATCTCACATATTTTGACTAATATTGGAATCATATCAGAATCGGCTGATAATAGCTTTTTTAGGTCATCGGCACCTGACTGATGCTCTGATTTGCCCCGATATTTTATGATGCATTTATTGTACCTAGGAAAAGCAGCGCTTGTGCCAGGCATGTCCAAAGTCTGAGGCCGCTCAGAATTTTTCTTCGCCCCGCACCTTGTCTTAAAATGTGTGGAGTCATTTTGTCCCAAAATTCTCAGCTTGCAGTGGAACATTTGCAAGCAAAATCTCTTGACTTTATGCACACAGCTAAATCGGGTGTTTGCCTCACTTTGAGAATGTGAGCTCGCGCATGGGCTGTGTCCCGAGTTGCGTACTACTGCACTTAATATTATGGTAGGTAAGGTGCTCTTATCATACTTTTCCATGGGGTAGTATGCATCTCAGGTAATAGTCAGGCTTAACGGCTCTTTATGCACTAAGTAGTGTACATGGAGAGGCACACGCGCCTTATTTGACTAGGTACACCACATAGGGCTGAAAGTGACTTTTTCTTAAAATGTTGTGCGCCAATGCTCTGCCCTCGCTCGACTCCGCTTTCATACTCCCTTGACTTGACGCTGTGTTAGAAATGTCAGAACTATGCCGTTATTTTTGTGGCTAACCTTTGAGCACGCAGAGCAAGCAAAATATCTTATATTTACAAGCTGAACTTGACTCGCACTCAATTCTGCTTTCCTTATTTATTTCCATCAGTATCAGAATCGGCAGATATACACACGAAAAATATTGGCTATCGGTATTGGCTCATAATTCCCATATTGTGCATCCCTAATTTTGACCAAATAAGTTTTAATTAAGTAATAATTTTTGGTGCGTTTTAGCAGAAGCGACTGATTGGTGCCAGAAATCTATCCCTCAAGGCCACTAACAGATCTTTGCGTCAAGGAGCCCTGGTTGAGACCTTTCAGTTTATTGAACGAATGTGGAAAAAAAATGCTTCAAATTGCATTTTTTTTTACAATCACCAATTACGTCTTTCATTTTCGTAACATTTCTATTAATGTACTGGTTTAAATGTTCAGGAGAGCTCAGGTAATGATCTTTAATTGACAGCTATGAAGGAACCCCATGGAGCTTTCTGATTGGTGTTGATGGCCTCCCCATGATGCTGAGCTACCATGTGCAAGGTGAAGGTCTCGTAATTAGTGACGTGACCTACCGAGTGCTTTAAAGTGCTGAGCGCTAGCAAACTTCCCATCGAAGAGCAGTGTGTGGTTGATGGGGTTATAAACTCGACACATCCGAATCAGCAGAACATCCAGGCAGCCTGGAGGGGGAGAGAGATAAATAAGCAAAGAAAAATGTCACATCACATGGTAACGTGGTATCTAAGAGGAAAAGACAAGTGGTTTCTTATTTAAATAGGAATTTGGACGAAACAGAGCCTGCGCTATACAAGAAGAGGGTTACGAGTGGAAAAGGACAAGAGACAAAGACGCTGAAGAGTGGGAGAGACACAGTGGGGAGATGGAGAAAAAGCAATAAAAACCAAGAACACCCCAAAAAATGACTCATTCAGATGTCTATTCTGCTTTAGTTTTTAAAGTCCTTTTGTGACTCTTCTGTTCATGATATTACACATTTCAAAAAGAGAAAAGGACAGAACTGCACTGAAAAATACATTTTCAATAAAAGGCGTGTGTGTGTGTGTGTGTGTGAGTGTGCGCGCGGTTTGTCTAAGAGAATCCCACATTGCCCCCGTGATCGCTGCCAAGTTGAGACTAGTCTCTGACCTGCTTTGAGGAGAATGATCTGGTCGTTCTGACACAGGTCCATGAAGCCGGTGATGCGCTTGGCGAACTCCACCACGTACTGGACGGCGTTGGTGAGATGCACAGCACACTGCTGCCACATCACCTCAGACGGCTGGACAGGAACGAAAGAAAGAGGCTAATCAGAATTAGGGGTTTACTGATACATCGATCTACATTAATAAACGAATTCAATGATTACCAAGCCAATAGCGTCAATCCAAACTGAAAACACTGATCATACGGTAATGTCGCTTTGTATTAAACAGGTCTTCTTTTATGAAAACAGAAAATCGTTTTTTCATTTAGATGTCTGGTTGACTTCAGGAATAGAATGTCAAATGGTATTTGATTGTGATTTGATATGAAGGGAAGTCACTGTGTTAGATCAGCATTGTCTCATATTGATCGCTGGCAAATCAAAATTGCATTGCAGCAGACTTTGTGATGTCAGCATGCATTGAATCGATATTTCATATTATGATAAAACTTGTCATTTATACCCATATTAGGTGCATGAATCAGTGTGTATCAAAGGCAGGTCAGACCCACTATGGACCCGCTATTAGTGGGCGTGAGATTAGACACATAGGCCTAAACACAAATCAGCTACGAGCACAACATGAAACATGAGAACGAAACATATATGAAAATACTTTGTTCTGGTAGGCGCGGGTCTCGTCGGCCGTGTAGAGGTTCCAGGCGAGACGCTTTAACTCCTCAGGACTGTACTGACTCGTCTCCATGTGGGACTTCACCACACTCTGGGTGATGCGTTCTGCACATACATAGATGTAAAAATACATGTAAATAACATTGCATTGAACATACACATGGCAAAAACTCTTTTCTGTGCAAAAAAAAATGACGTCGTTTATATGTAAGTATTGACTGAGTTCTTCATAAAAGAGCTTCAGTTTCTGAAGTTTGAGTTCATAACCTGCATGACCATATAGTTGGTCCTCATGCAGCATGTTAATAATTTGCTATGATGTTTCGTTCAAAAGAGGTCAATTATGACACAGACAAAAAAATTCCACCTCTTCCTGAAGTTATCAGAGTCTCTTGCAAATTACCAAGCGTCTCTCTGACACTCACAAATTATACACAATATTCAGGAAATCAGTTTCACCTCCCTGAAATGAGGTTTTGCAGCGTGGGACGTTTGCAGACGTAAAAAACCGTCAGCCACACTTGTTCATTTTTCTTTTACATACAAAGTGAAATTTAGCTGTCAGAAATGAACTTGGGGGTTTGTTTATGTGTGATTTCACACCTATCGTCACAGTCTGTCAGTTTTTAATTGGAATATGTTAGATTGAACGTATTTGCCTTACAGTCAAGCTGAAACAATCTGTTCTACCCGAAATTTGTTCTCACACCTTCTTTCTACAGGAACATGCTGAACTTCCTTGTCGTCACATTTTTGCTAATAAAAAGAGATTGGAAAATCAGTATTGGACTTGCAGTGGAGGAGGCATTATCTGGAAACAGATATTTTCAGACTTGCGCGATAAATCTGCGTCAGACCTTTTAAAATATCCTGAGACATTATAATCTATCGTCTAAAGTTTTAAGTGGTGTCTGATTAATCTTTTTGATGATTTCACACATCACCCGAGTCTCTAGGATTAAAAAAAAAAACGTTTTAAGCAGTGTTTCTCAACTGTGGACCTTACAGCTCAAAGTCCTGTACAGATCTGGTATTTCCTGCACCAGCTCGCCGCAATCCTACTTTGCTAATGAGTTAATGAGTTGCATCAGGAGTGCTGAGGCTGTGATTGGGAAAACCTGAATCTGTGCAGAGAAGTGGGCCACGAAGAACACAGCTTAGAAAAATTGGTTCAAATGGGTTGGAAACTTTAAAGCAGGATTTAAAAAAAAAATTGGCTTAAGAAAATCCAAATTGTGAAGGGCTGGGCGATATGACCTCGAATCATAATTAATTAAACATTTGATTACAATTAATGAACAATTATCCTGTTTTTGTCATTTCTGCCCTCATAGTTTAATGACAGTTACAGTTTCAGTTACGGTATCAGTAGAATTTTAAGAAATATACGAAATAAACGACACGGGCAAGACTATGTTGATTTAAAGAATCTGAATGTTGGTTTCGATTAATTTTGACTGTCAGTTTCGCCCAACTGTTCTATTAACCAGGAGGGTCATTAAGTGAATTTAAGTGAATGATCATTTGTCACTGTGAACACAACACAGCACAGCACACAATGTACCACAACTAAATGTGACCTCTGCACTGGGCAGCGTCTGGGGAGCAGCGCTTGGGGACGATGCCTTGCTCATGAGTACCACAGCAGTACCTTTACTGGTCCAGGACTTGAACCGGCCACCTTCCGATCACAGGGCCAACTCTCTAACCGTTACACTACCGCCTGCCCCAAGTCCAAGTCAGACCAAGTCTTTACTGCAAATTTCAAATCGTGGCCAGACTCAACGTGTGTTTGTGTATGTTATGGGTGTGTGTGTGTAGTCATCAAAACACTGACCGATCTCCATCATGGAACATCCCTCAGGCAGGCCGCTGAGAGGCGAGTGTGTGTAGAGCCCAGTGTCGTGGAGCAGCTGGTACTCATGCTTGATGTGGGGTCCGTCGCTGAACTCCTGGCCGCTCTGCTCCGGGGAGCTCTGGGAGGAGGAGCTGCTTCCCCCACTACCCCCGAGCAACTCCAGGCTGCAGTACTCTCCAGCGCCCTCCGGAGTCAGGGGCAGGTCAAACAGCAGGCCGTCGGGCAGTGTCCCAATGTCGTCCAGGTCGCTGAGGGCAGTGCTGGAGCTGCGGCTGTACGCCCGGCCGTGGCCGCCGCCGCCGCCGCCATTCTCGCCGAGGTCCTCGCCGCCCCGCTGGGGGACTGAGCCGCTCCCGGGACCGCCGGCGCGCTCCTGGGACTGCTGGTGCTTCTGGACCTCAGCGTACAGGCTGTCCCGCTGCTTTTTGGACATGCGACCGAACTTGACCGCTGAGAGAGAAAAGGGGGAAATAGGAGGTCAAGAAACTTCTTTAAAAAGAAATGTGTAATTTGTTTGTTCAGTTTTTAAACCAAAACCCCCAAAAACGTTTTTTCAGTATGTTTTCCAAAGGAATGAGTTGTTTTCCATTTGTCATTTTGAGTTCAATTTGAAAAGGGTAAAAGCAGAGAGAATGCCAATGTGTTCCATTTTAGTTTTTTATTGTGTCCGAGTGGAGTAATCCGATAGTGATCCCTTACATGCGGTCCATCCAAAAAAATATTTTATATCTGTCTTTTGCGTTTACCAATCACTTCAGCGTCACGCCACTTGTGTTCAACTAACAACCAAAATGGAATATGAGTGTGTTCTCCATTTTTTAATATGTACATGTATGTGCGGACACTTCGGATATGTTGGAGAGACAGAATCAGGAGGGCAGTGTGGATTAAATCACATCAAATCTGATCAGCGAGGCCTGCTGATAAGGGCTGGCACGTGAGCTGGAAAAAGCAAAAGTAACCAGCTTTCTGTCAGAAATTGGAGCGATCGAAACTGAAACTAATTACAAGCTTGAACGCTTCTCTCTGGCCGTGTGCCATCTGTAAGCCAACTAGTTCCTTCTTTCTTAACGCACACACACACACTCTCAGGCTTTTTAATGAGCCTCCGGCAGACCAGACGTCCGCCTTGAGGAAGTCTCCCTGCGGTGGGCGTCTCCGGGGTTGCCGGAGGGTCACTCACCGTCGCGGCTCATGCCAAGAGCCAAACACTTCTGCAGGCGGCAGTGCTGGCAGCGGTTACGGTTTGTGCGGTCGATCAGGCAGTTCCTCTGCCGAGAGCACGAGTACATGGCGTTGTTCTGTTGACTTCGGCGGAAGAATCCCTGGAGGAGAGACAAAAAAAGAGAAGCGGGATCAATCCCAGGACTGGTGGGAGCGCCTGACCGAACACAAACACATACTAATGACCGGCCCAGAAAACAGAGGAGAGCAAAAAAAAAAGGATTTTTTTTATTTTATTTTTAGGATGAGGAGTCTGGGATTCAAAAGGGAAGGGAGGGGGAAAAAAAAGTTTGGCTCCTGCTTGTGGCTTTTGCAACCCTGATGAAATCATTGCTTAAAACAGATGAAATCATTTCTCCCTCCCGCGCTTCGCTCCAGGGCCAAGACCTGGGAAAAGGGGCTCCACGACTGAAAGGAAAAACACTCAAGCCACTACACAGCGAAAGAAAATATCAGAGCTGTGGTTCCCCAAAGCCTGCCCTGAAAGACTTGACTTCCAGGCCACAGTTATCTGATCACCTGGCTCAAAAGGGCTCAGGTGTTATGAGCTGAAATGCAGCTACACAAAAGATTAGGGAGGTCTGGACGGGGAACAATGGCCCTATTCTAAGTAGACCAAGACTTTAAACATCATCTTAAAAATACATCTATGTAACACAGGATGCATCTGAGAAATTAGAGTCCGTGTGCCAGAACAGATTTTTTTTGTCAAATGAATTTCATGGTGCGGACGACTTGACACCTTATTGTGTCACAGAGGATTTGAAACCTGTTTAGAGAATGCAGGGTAAACAAGGCAGGGCAGGGCATTGCAGCACAGTACTGGGTAAATTTAGCCAAGATGACCTCAAATCAATATCGCGATTAATCGAACATTTCACCTTGAATATGATTAACGAACAATTATTTTGTTTCAGGGTTTTTTGCCCTCATAGTTCACTAAGAAGATTTGTACTGTTTATATTGTATAACTGGACACTTTCTTTCTAATGAAAGCGTGTGTATTGTTGTGATTTTAAAGTGTTTACATTTACAGCATTTAGCAGACGCTCTTTTTCCAGAGCGACTTCCATTTTCCTAATTTCAGGGACGGTCTCCCTGAGGGGTTAAGGGTCTTGCTCAGGGACCCAATGAAGGTAGGATCTGAACCTTTTGGTCCAGAGGCGAGTATCCTAACCACTAGACCACCACCATCCCCTATAAATCAATGAAGGAAACGCAAACAGATGTAGTTGCAAACTGCACGGGGGCGAAGTTACATATGGTTTTATGGGACAGTAGATAAACACACACTGGAGAAAGCATCCCACTTATTAACATTTTTTAAATAGGTGAAATAACCATCATGGGTGCTGGGGACATCCTTACCTTACACCCTTCACAGGTGATCACGCCATAGTGGATGCCTGAAGACTTGTCCCCGCAGATCTTGCAAGGGATCACTTCGATTTGAGCTGGACAGTGGACGAGAGAGAAAGAGAGAAAAAGGAAAATGTCAGAACAAACCCATTTTCGCCCATTAAACAAAGGCTTTTGGTCAGCAGCAGCAGCAGGAGCAGACCTCGACCTGCCACTTTCACACAGATCCGCAGAAACTGATGCAACGCCCTTCTTTTGACCCATTGATCTTTGAGTAGCGGTTCAATACCAGAGTGATATGTAGGCCAGAACAGGGCTTCGGGCATCCCTGTCGCCACATGAGTGGAAACTCTTTCAGCAGCGTTGCCCCCTCCCTTGATCCAACTCCCGAGCGATAATGTAGCGGAACAGAAATTCCATATTTGACTTGCAGTATTTCATAATGACGTAATGAAAGACGAGAAGCAAGAGGAAATATTTTTAGACAGCTCCCCTGCTTTGCGTTTAGAGTGACGGCTACGGAACGCAGAGCGCTAAAACACACCACCTTAAGGAATTAAGCAGGATTTTCACTATAAAATGTTACAAACTCTAAAATGTATACACCTAACGAATTAGGAGGTTGTGGGCTTTCATTTCTCTGTTTATCTATAGTTAGGGTCCTCAGTCCCAGAATAGCAGACCAACACCACGAGCATGATTATAAATGTTTCATCTCTCCAACCCACCCTAAGAAGAAAGCTGTTGAGAGAGACGTCAGCTGACATGGAATTTTCTGGTCAATGAAGGCTTATAAGTGTTTTACAAATGTAGGTCTTGTGTGTGTGTTACTTCTTAACAGGTTTTTGTTTGGTGACGCAAGACGTTAGGTAACACCTAATTTATTGTGACAGAGCAAACCACCCCTTTAGGAATAATCGGACAGACTCACACCTCAACAGTCAGCCGAGGGTGGGTAAAGGGCTTGTGCGTCACGAGAGAGAAGGAACGAGAGTGCGCGCGCGAGAGAGAAAGAGAGACGGAGGGGCTAATGAATCAGCAGAAAACCAGTCAGTTGAGTTGAAAGAGAATGAAAATGAAAATATCATTTTTGCACAGTATGCACTTCTAATATATCAAAACAGAGAGAGATTAAACTCATTTTAAACGAGTACTGATGATGTAAAATGGCTTCTCTCTCTCTCTCTCTCTCTCGTTTATTTGTTCATACCCTTCTTTCAACCCCCAGCTCCAGCCCCCTCCGGTCCCCCTCCCTCCCCGTGTTACATAACCGCCGTCTGGCCACGTTCCACGAACGGATTCATTCAGGGGAGGTTGCCCTAGCAACGGTGTGACGAGCATTACACCGACCCCTCCTCTCTGCCTCTCCCATTGGCTGACCAGGGTGAAGCTCGCCCTCAGATTGGGCGGCGGTTACGCCGGTCTGCGCGTGGCACGGCTAGGATATGTGGACGAGCTGTTCTACTGACACACTTTCCCGCTGAGCTGGGGGAGGGGCCGGGAGAGAACTGTGCAAAGCTCTTAATCAGATTTTTTTGTTGTTCTCTGTGTGTTTAAGAAAGAGTGAAACAGCAAGTGTGATATAAGAAGAGCAAATCACCACAAAAGAATTCAAATGTGCTTTCACCTGGCCTCAAGATGACTAAACAAATTGAGGAACTCTTAAAATGAGATCAAACGTACACAAATATTTGCTTTTTTTATATGCACAGGTTTTAAGAGAGGCGACAGAGTTCTTGCTATGTTCCATAGATTTCCAGCTCGTGTCCTGTAACTTACACTTTCTCTCGACTTGTGGCAGCCTGTCAAGAATTTAAGACCCGCAACGCTCTCATAAAACTATTTTTGAGCTATGGCATGGAGCAGAGGCGAGGTTATGAACAGGCCTCAGTCACCCTACGTAGGGTTACTTAATGTAGAATTCAGTACTGTTCTGAATTTTTGCTACATTCAGACAACTATGAGAAATATCAGACTGATTTGGTTCGACAGCTCTAATGCTGACACAAGTACTGAATATTGACACATACATTCATTTTTTTCTTTTTGTCTCCTGCAAAATTTTATATGATCTTTATTATCAATGTACTCTTCTAGACAGGACAGTCATTAAACACCATAAATATATCCAAATTTTCCTAATACAGAATGTTACACGAATATCAAACACCTACATTTTGCATTGCTGGATTTGACAGAGAATCTTTATTTTTCCGTTTTACAATTTTTGATTCAATTTTTTCCCCCATCTTCAGCCCAACACTGATACGGAGTACCTGATCATGTTCCACCTCACCTCAAAAATCCCAAAAGTAAAGTAATGAAAATACTATATGTGAACCCATCTAGATTTACTTCCTTCCATCATTTTGTCCGAATGTGGCTGCATAACGAAAGTGAAGCTGTAGCTGCCCAGACCCCTGGAGCCTCTTCTGGCCGGATATTTGACATAGCTCAGATACTTATTAACGCCTCCCCTCTAGTTCCCCAAAAGCCCCCTTCCAAGAACTACAAACCGAGTCTCAGGCCTAGTCAGCATTTCTGAAAACATCAGTCAACTCTCAAAGGTTTTACACTGACAAGACGTAACCAAAATTACTTTCAAATATCCACGGCGTCGCCCTAATAAGGGAGTTTAGAGGCACAGCTGTTCTTCTCACGTTACCGTTACCTATCCAGGTCAGTCTTTGTTTATCCCCTTTAGTTCAATCAAATGAACAAATCAAACCTAATCAGAGCGGCGCTGTTTGACTCTGCAGATTCAGCAGAGCCGGGGCCGGCCGTTCCAGGGACAACTAATTAAGGTGAGATTTAATAGAAGCTGTAAGTAATCTAGCTCTCCTTATCTCTTCTTTCTTGCTCTCTGTTCTTTTGTGTCAGTCAGTCAGTGTGTCAGCGGCACGTACATCTTCAGGCGCGGAGTAGAAAAAAAAATCCTGGGACTTTGGCCTCTTATCACGCTTAATCAAACGAGGCCGGCAAGGTTCCAAAGGTCTTGTTTACCCTGCACTCTCTATTTGCATGACGGAGAGCAGAACTAACCCACATGCAGCGAAGTTGGAGAGCGCAGACTCACTCCAGAGGCCCAGCGGCAGGGTGTAAAGAGTTGGGGCTTCTTTCGAAGCAGGTGTGCCTTGGGCAAACACTCACACTTCACCATAGAGTTATGGATCCACACTGGAATACCCATACTCAGTACTGGCTCTGAAGTTTTTTCCGAGTACTGGCTGGGAAGGGTGATAAATGAGCGGCATGCGACAAGCCGCGGTCAGAGACGTGTGCCGCAGCTGTGAACCTCAGAACATAAATTACAACTGCCGCATTTTAAAAAAAAATGTGAGCATGTCGACAGATGTCAGGGGACGACTAAATTTGGGGAAGGTTCTAATGTTAAAAGCTGTATGAGTCCATAATGAAACAGAAGCATGTCAACAAAAAGCATGAGCCTCTTTCACAACTTTTTTTTTTTCCATTATGCAAAAATGATCAGACATTACAGATATTTCCTAACAATATCACAACCTAGCATTGGTTGCCAAACACCTGGATCAGGCTTAATGTGAGACAGAATTAATACTCTTTCATCATGTCTCTGTCTGATTTTCCAAACAGGCTTGTGGACCAAAGTAACTTTCCACACTTCTCTCCATCAGCTTAAAGTAATAGTGGCACAGGAAAAAGGAAGGAATCTGATTTCCACCTTTTATACATCTCAACCTTGGAGAAAAAGTCTCACTGGGTCACGTAATTATGTCCAAAATTAGCAGTGAGACCATGGAATGCAGTTTAAGGAAAAAAAGAACTAATATGTATCCAATGTGCCATTATTCATCCATTGGCAACCTTTATTTGTTTGGGGAAAAAACTGTCATATGACATAAAGGAAGTTCCCACTGACACAGCGCATTTTGAAGAAAAGTGTGTTAAGGGGATTTTAGCAGGTCGCTGATTAAAAACACAGGGCAGGGGCTGACCTGCTTGTGTTTGGTAAGGTAAGATGGTGGAAGGACACTGGCAGTTCTCTTTAAAAATGCACAGAGGGATTAAGTAATTCTTCAGTATAAGTAACAACACTGAATTGCAACACCGGATCAGATAGGAGGTATAAGGTAGCCAATGATTGCTGTTGATTACCCTAGTGTTTGTTGGCATTGGGTATCTGCGAAAAAAAAAAACCTTTCTGCTAATGGAACCAGTCCGATCCATTTTCCCATAGCTATTTTTCTGTCTTTCTCACGCTTCATAGATAGGGGGGACAATGCAGGATAAACATAGAAGGATAACTTTAAGTAAATGTATTTAAATGTTGTTCAAATGCAAATCTTAGTTCATTCGACCAGCAGCAGTTCATTAAAAAGAGCTAAGCGTTGCAGTTACAGACATATCAACATGAACAAAATCCAACACTGCATCTCATGACCTTGTCTTATTATAGACACTAATCAAAATGCAATCTGGTCTTAAAAAAAAAAAAAAAAAGTAACAGGGTGAGACAACCTTTACGTGACTGCTATTCACAAACGTGAATTGCCACAACACAAAGTTTAGTTACAGACTGCTGCCAGCAAACATCTATAATACTATCACTCAGAAAAACATAAATCCAGAGGAACATTTCCTGTTCTCCTATAGGAACACTCTGGCAAACAGCCTTACGAGGATGACAATGAATGAAGTCCAAGGAGGACATTTAGTCCTTGTCCAAGATGTCCTTGGACAGACTTCCCATTTATATCAAGGCCCATGTCCTTATGTGTGTGTTTGTAATGGAAAAGAAGTAGGGGCCAGTGCAGGCTGAGCAGCTTAGCGTACATACATGCGAGTGCCAAGAGCTCAGCCCAAGCAGCTGAATGGGAACAACAGCAGGTGTCAATGCAACACCTTCATGATGCCTGTGGTAGTATTCACAGTCATTTACAGAGTACAGAGGCTCTGCCATACCACTGTAGAATCTCTGCAAAATATGAAAAGCCCTGTAGCAGACCATATACTAGTCAGTACAGGCCTAAATTACAGGTGATTTTATTATGTTTACATAAAATGTTATTGGTATAACATTGCAGTATTACAATGATGGCATACAATTCAATTGTGAACCATTTTTATTCTAAAAATTTAGATCAAAGTTTTTCCCAAAATTAAACAATTTTTGCAGACATTTAATGCTCACAAAAACTGAAAATCCTATTTGAAATTTGCATTAGCTAGCAGATATCCTAAAATATTAGTGCTCCTCTTTAATCTGATCCTTAAAAAAATATTTTATTTGAATTTTGAAAAACCATCTAACACTGTATCGGTACAAATGCAATATCCTTTCAGTTGAAACTAACATCTGACTGAACTGACCGTAATAAGCGCCCTACTCCACCGGACCTACAGAGAAGAATTCACTCGCACCTGTACGCCATGTTGCTTCAGTTGCAGTGACATATTTCCACCAGAGTGGCGCTGTTTCCCCGCCCCCATGCCGGTTATTCTCATTTTTGTTTAACAAGAAACCTTTTGTCACTTTCACTGTAGTTGCTTTTGTACCCAAATAAATATGACTGTGGACAACACAGGCCGTTCACCAACTTGGCCGATTTCACTCCTATTTTCTATGTAGTGTAATTCTCAATGACAGAAGTAGGTCAATAGAACAGCGGACGGCACATACACACACCGAACGGCAGCCATGCTGAGACGCCGAAAAACAACAACACACACTCAACACGCGATCACACCCTGACAGCCCGTGTGAACTCACAAACATTAACAAAATCTTACTAAATTTGCGCGATTTCACAGATCCAATGCACAAAAGTTCTTAAAACGCTACAGAAACGTGAGAAAGCACTCCTTTAGAGCTCAAAACAACATGGCGCTTATTTTAGATTTGCAGAAAAGAGTGACAGAACAAACCAAAGAAGGAACTATCGAATAGATGACGCTGGTGTATTGCATAGATGTTTAATTGTGTGGATAAAAAGTATTTTTGGACATATGAAAGGGTTTTTAATCACGCCGTTCCTCTCTTACATAACGAAGTTCGCTCACTGGCGGCAAGCAGCAACTACAGGCACAAATGCCACTTCATGTCCGTCAAGAACTTCCCTCTAGCTCTGTGCAGCCCAGACAGAACTAAATGTTTAATCAAAAGTTAAACCTTGGGTTTCCTCCAACCAAATACTTTCTGCGAAATACGCTAGACACAAAATATTTAACTTGCTACTGCGGTTGTTACACTATGTCTCTCCAGCCTGTTAATCCGCAGCTATTTTTAATGCTCGTTACTTCACTCAGTAAGTAAATAACGATAAAAGCATTTGTTAAAATTGAATGCATATGTCCGCACAAATGTACCTTTTGAATAACAAAAACATCATGGATTTTTTAAATCAAAACTTACCTCTCATTTTCGATGCTTTAAGTCTGTATTATCTGCGAATAAT
Organism: Distichodus sexfasciatus; assembly: GCA_032718565.1. Taxonomy (NCBI): domain Eukaryota; kingdom Metazoa; phylum Chordata; class Actinopteri; order Characiformes; family Distichodontidae; genus Distichodus; species Distichodus sexfasciatus. Next base: position 675,338 of record JAVGVS010000134.1, read on the forward strand.
ATAACTCCAGAACATTTGAAAGATGGTGCAAATTAAAATCAGGTGAATATTTTAACGCTCCAAAACGGAGCTGTCTCAAAGAACGAAAACAACAAAAACACATATGTTATGCTGATCCGTTCCGCGAACTAAACTGCGTTGTAGTTTCTGTATTTTGAATTAATCCGGTGCCGTTTTGGGTACTTTTGCTGCACGCAGTACGACGTTGTAGAACATGAGATAAAGTATTGCACTCTGCTACTCCGCCGCTTCCCGTCTCTCTCTCTCTCTCGCTCGCTCGCTCTCGCTCTCCCTCCTTCTCTTGCAGTTTCTCTCTGTCTCACTCTCTCTCTATGTCTCACTCTTCTTCTGTATCTCTCTCTCCCTCCCTCACTAACCTACTTTCAGCGCGTGGACTCTCACATGATCTCGCGCTCCACCGGCCCGCCTCGTGCCCTGGGCGGACGGCGGCGGCGGCGGCGCGCGCGCTCCCGTTGGCGCGCGTGAAGGAGGCTTCTGCGCTAGCGCGTTTGTGGGAATCTGTGGCACTGTGTCACGGCACCGGTATCGTGGGAATCTCTCACGCCTTGGGCTTTTGCCATCTCCACCATTGTTTTTTGCCAACAAGAGACGGCTACCGTCCCGTCCCGTTTGTTCTCATCAAAGCCGAAAGCTGTAACTTACAAAGCACAAATGGTATGAGACAAAAATGTACTCACTAATTTGTTCAGTGAGTGAAGACTTTATCCCCTAGTATTTAACCCAAAAATTATATTTCTGCAAGGGATGTATAATAGTAGAAATGTTCTCTTACATGTTGAGCGTTTAGAATTCTAACCCCCCACACAAATGTGACTGAAAAAGTACCATAACAGGACCATTCTAATATTAAGCTGAACACAAACGTACATGACATTGTACTCACACATACTGCCATGTCAAATTATGAAAGATTAAAACAGAAATGACCATGTTTCGATGTCATGCTTTGTTCTCTTATACTCTCTAATAAGACCTGATTCAGCTTTAATAGTTCATGTAAAATGTACCTGCAAAATACAGACTGAAAAGTTTGGTTCCACAAGTAATGGTCCATATCACATTGTGTAGTGAGATTAGTTTACCAATTAGGATGACTTTTGAAAAGCAATAAACACAAATATGCTACACAAATATGTTCTGAGTAGTTGTCAATCTAGTTTAATGAAGAAAAATGCCATAATGGTGATATTACTTATTATTTATAAAGTAAGCAAAACAATTTTTGTGCTATATTGTAAAATCATTGACAGAATCATTTTCTGAGCTTTAGAGCTTTTGCTATAGCATGTCATACCATGTATAGTATACAGTATAAGGTATACATCTAATGCAATCACAACATTTGGAAATTCTCCAGTAGAGCATAGATGAGAAAGCAAAAGGCTATGATAACCTAAAGTATCTAGAAACATTAGTTCCAAGTTTTGCTCTTTGGTTCCTGCAAAAATGGTTCTTATGTAAGGTATGGTTTGGAAGGCATGACAGTTGAAAAATGGGCAGTACCCCTCATCAGGGATTTGAAAACTGGGTTGGCCTGTGGAAAAAAATGGTGATATGGTAGATGAGTCGAGCCTAAGTTGTGTCGTCATTTTGTACACAATTTCCAGCTTTTCGATCCTGAGAAATGGTAAATATCCACAGGAAAATATTAACAGGAATATAGAAAGCAGGTCCTGGCTTAAAATGTCTTTTGAAACTTTTCAAGCCGTGTGTGTGTGTGTGTGTGTGTGTGTGAGGCTGTGTGTATATTTCTGTTCCAGACGGAAAAATTACAGACTCTACATGCCACCTTTGGGGAAAAGAAAATGGTCCTTTTTTGGCTAAGATTTCATTTGTACTCAAACTAATTTAAGAAAACTAAAAGAGTAGAACAGTTTCATATTCTATACTGAGGTTATGATTAGGTTAAGGGGGTGGTAAACTAGTTATTTACCTACAGTAATCATGATGCCTGAAAAATGCCTGTATGGAAATAATCACATGTTCAATCTGCCTGAAAAACCCCAAGAATGGAACACAGGTAATATTAACAATATAACAAACAAAATATTTATGGTACTGAAAATAACTATGGATCACGGAGCCAATTATAAACAACAACCAACACTTCTTAAGGCCTTTCAAATGCACTTGAGATTGAGCAAATGATAGAGAGAGAGAGGGAAAGAGTGGATGTTATTTAATATATTAAAGATGAGTGTGGTGCCTTTTTTTATCAAAGCCTTTAACACTGACAAGGCAGTGGATGAAAATAGTTTGCCACAAGTGCATGAATGAGCGACGGAACATTGGAGAGAGAAAGAGACAGATAGAGGGAGGGTAAGATGGAGGATCTATGATGTAACCTGGGAGTCTCTATTACGAAATGAGGAGAAGAGAGATTATAGTAAGTAGGTTAGTAGAACAAGACTGGAACTGAGAGGGCTTTGTGACACCCCCCTCCCTCTAGTTCACCCCTCCTTCTGCCTCTCCGTTCCCTTCTTCCGCTCCTCCACCCTTGCTTTTGTTTACACCGCACATCCTGTAACTCTTCTATGCTGTTGCTTGTTGTCATCTTCTTCCTTTTTATAACTCAGACCTTTTCTCTGTGTGATACTTTTTTTCTCCATTCTCTTCTTTTGTAGGACTCAGCTCCTTCCCTCCTCTCTCGTTTATTCCTTTTTCACCCTTTCTTTGTGTCCAAGATGCTATTTATGGGTGTAATATCTCAGTTTATTATGTGGGCCCTCGGGGGTCTCACACCACCACTGGCTTTGATACTCGTTTTCATTTCGTTTCTCCACCTACTTCATTTTATCCCCAGTGGAAAATGTCAGATGTATGTGAAGTGCAACCGCAGCAGGCCCACGTGTATTTTTGTTGTTTTATCTGAACTTCCACTTCCGTTTTTCTCCATCTCCTGTTTGTATTTATCTTCCTCTTTTTGCCGGTGCTTCCTTCCTCTATGCAGAGTTTCTCCCTCTCTTTCTAATCCCCTCCACCACCACCTCTCTGTCTCTCTGTCGGTCATCAGGTCTAACTCGCACTGTCACATCAAGCTCACACACACATAGCGTCACTAACCTTGCGACCTTCTAACTTATATAACGTTTGTGGCACAGTGTTCCTAATGTGGAACTCAGAGAGCATGATGGGGGAGGGCGAAGCGCAGAGGGACACGTAGACCACTCTGCAGATTACACATGGGGTGGGTGGGAGAGAGAGAGACAGACAGAAAGAGAGATAGAGAGAGAGCGAGAGAGAGAGAGAGACAGAGCGAAAGCGCTCATCCATGAAGGTTAGCCATGTAGAAGCATTAGTGTTTGGGAGTGTTTGGCAGTGCTGGGCGATAAGGGTGTGGTAGATCCACTTCGGTAAGGTGGGCTGATGCATGACACCATCAGCGCTGCTCTCTGCACACGGCGCTGGATAAAGTGCAGGTCTTTTTTTTCACCTGAGAGGATTATTTTAGAATCCCGCTCTCATCGCTGTAATCCTCTCCCCTCCTCTCTCCCTTATCCCGTTAATCTGCTGCCTCCCCTCCCTTCCCAGCATTGGATAATCCCTCAGCCTGCTTCTATCCAGCTTTCATCTTACCCATCCTCTTTCCCCCCCTCACTCTCCTCCATTCTTCCCTTTCATCTCAATACAACATTATCTCTGAATGAGGGCTGCAAGATTTGCAGATTCACCAAATTCAAATGACTTAGTAGGTGTTTCAGCAAATGTAGATGTAGACAAATGTGCTCCTTAAAACCAAGATCTAGAAAAACATGCTTCACACAAATATAGCTAACTGTTGAAGTGTTAACAGGAGCACCTGTTTTAAAGTAAGTAATTATTTATCATTGTGAACACAGCACAGCAAACAGTGCACCACAGTGAAATGTGATCTCTGCATTTGACCCTTCCATGGAGGAGCAGTGGGCATCTTTTTGGCAGCGCCCGGGGAGCAGTGTTTAGGGACGGTACCTTGCTCATGACCACCTCAGTGGCACCTCTACCGGTCCAGGACTTGAACTGGTGACCCTCAGACCACGGGACCAACTGCCTAACCATTATGCTACCAACTGCCCCATGCTAGCTACATTCTAGTTAATAAAAACAGACAGAATGCGTGGCTATGTGCAAACATTGAGAAGAGAACTTACCATCAAAGCTAATCTCTAGATTGGTATATCCAGCGCTGGGGAGTAGCCAACTAAAATTAGCGTCTACTTTTTTGAGTAGCTTATCAGTAGCAATTCTACATTTAAAATACTGTAGCTGTTTCAGTAACCTTTTGTTTTCCAAATAGCAATGTAGCTTGACTAAATGCCACATTGTTCAAAAGAAATTCTCTCTTTACAAAGACAGGTAGACTGGTACAAAGACACTACCAGGTGTCTCTAAATGGTGTTGAATTCACAGAAGTGGCCTCTGATAGACTACTGTGCCAACACAGCACACGCTTACTGCATCACACCATACTCTTGGCAGCTGCGAGATGGAGTCGGAGGAGGGAGTTGAGTGATGCAGGGTATTACTTTCTCAGTACTAGCTGCAGTGCTTGTTTTCCTTTTAACCGAGCAGATGCTGAAGTCAAATTCTAGGGTTTTGGTTGTTAAAACGGCGCCGTGTAATAAGATGCCACATTGTGTCTTTGTTATGAAACTAACCATCTGCGTTCAGAAATCTCGTAACGCAGCTATCAGGGTTTCACTTTTCTGTTAATTCACGTGTCCCCACTTATCCCACCTTCCCTATACTAAGCAGTTCAACACAACCGCTTCCTAACGGTACATAAACACCCCCATCTCCTCCTCCTCATTCTCCCTGTTCCCCCGAAATTCCAATTAGTGCAATTAGGGGAGATGTGGAAGGCCCGGCCTGGCTCTCTCTCTCTTTTCAAAGAGAGACAGGTTTTAATGGCCACGCTTAATTGCCTTCATTGATTTTCCCCTAAAGAGACGAGGCATTCGGCAAAGCCGCTCGTCCCTTCCAACTCCTCTGCTAGCGTTCATGTTTTTCCACCGATGGCCTCTGTCTCTCCAGATGGAGAAAACTGCGTCACGCGGACGTTCGTTTCGAGAGTCGGTGAGTCACGATCAAAGTCACTAACAGAGGTCGAAACAAAGGAAGAGACAGAGCGTGTGGCTCATCGGATGCTCTCGGGGCCCCTCCACTTGGTCCCAACCGATCGAAAGGAGGCCAAATTTGTCCTTTCGACGGTTTACTCGTTTGAGATGGAGCGTTTACGAGAAACAAAAAACAGATGTTGCCGCGACTGTGAAGCTCGTTTAGTCATTTTGTAAACCGTTTCAGAGAAGAATGCTTGATGAATGACCGCACTGTCTTCACAATAATGGCACATTGTCAGGGTCAGAGAAACGCTGCTTATCACGGACGGCGTGTGTTTTTGCTCTTTTAATAAGTGTGTTATTGCTCGGCTACTGCTGCCATCAACGGCAATTTGGCCCAAAGACGGGGGAGCGCAGCAGATGAAAGGATAATAATGATTTTTCTATAATGTACATACAATTTTCCTTCATTTCTCAGTAAGCGAAAGAGAGAGAGAAATGGGGAGAGAGGGAAAGAAAGGATCAAATGAAAGGGGGATAATCAGGATTGTTAAAAGAATCATTATCTGGCTGATAAGTAAAAAAGCTGAAGTGTGTTTTCATGTTAAAGCATACAGCAAAATGAAACAAAACATAAAATAAATGATACCTCCTTTCTCTTCCTCTAGGTCTTCTGGTAGTCATGGTACCCAAGGGAGCTGATGACAGTGGTGCTGTCACTGTAATGATTTGACTGACTTGAAGGTCAGGCCTCCAGCACACACACACACACACACACACACACAAACAGACACAGTGTCAGCATGAGTTACAGCTCATTTGTGGTTTATGAATTGCACAGGGACGGAGTGACTGACTAGACGTGGTGGTCCTCTGACAGCCTGCAAACACACTTCCCTCTTTCTCATGCGTAGCCTTAATGCAGTGTCTTATAGACTGGGAACGTCAGTGGAGCTCTCGCCATTAAACAAAAAAATTGTATTAATGTGCTTTACCCATGTGCCGCTGCCTTTTCCACGCACTTTAGATCATTTGGATGACCAGGGTTCAAGTACAACATGTAACCGAAATGTAAATCGCTGTGCATGAAATATTCAAGTTGAGTGAAAAGATTAAGTTCAAACAAACACAGAGCTCAATTTCAGTTCATTTTCTGGGACGTTCTAAGCCTCGGCTTCCAAAATTAGACTCTTTTTTACAGTTTGACAGTGGATGTGGGAGTTTGTTAGAGGGCATGTAATTATTAATATTTATATTTCACAGAGAGCATTTATATGCGTCTGAGAATATTTTTTTTGTAGAATGTTGGAGTTAGATAGAACAGACGCTGGATTTTGAAGCAAATGTTGGAGAACGCTGGAGAACAAGCAGGGTGTTAGTTGTTAAATGTTGGATTGGTGTGTAATGGGCATTACAGAGACACACCCAAATTAATGGACACGTCTTTAGCCTCCTGTGAAATATTTACCTTCCTTTCTCCTCAACTTCTGAGTAATGCCCGTTGAACGAGGAATAATACAATACTATACACACACACCTCAAATATGTACTGGCAGGTGCTTACATGCGCACACACAAAGCTTCATAACTTTGAAATGGGTAATATTGTTAAATCCAGTTTCAGCTACATCTCAGGGTATTAACAAAATTGTAATGAACTAGAGGGAGAGGTGAGTATGTCTGAGGTGTTTTTCCTTTATTATGCCTTCAGAAAAGCTTCCCGGATTCATTGAGGTGCGGCAGGCCGAAGGTAACGAGTTGTGTTTTATAAGCACGCAATGTAATAACACGGCAATATCACATTAGATAAGGGGTTATTTTCTTCACTCTTTGACCTCACGTGATTTGTTTCTCATTTAATCTCTCCACAATAAAAATCCAATAAAGGTAAATGTGTGGCATATTGTTTTGTGTACCATGTTGAACGTGGTAAACATGCAAAGAAAGAGAATGCCTAGATTACATCCTTAAACGGCACAAAGGACTGGCCAATGATCTCGCGATCACAAACAGTGTTAAACAAAGTTAAACAGGGGCTTGTTGTGCTCCGGCATATGCCTGTAAACATAATAAGACGTGTGCGGATGTTTGTCGGCCGTGCAATGCGATTGCGGCGATATCGGTTGGACGCTCACGGCCTCACGTGGCAGAGGTGGGCAACGCCGATGTGGGTGCCATGGCAACCTGGATTTGTTTACCTCTGACGAACTAACACAATATGGCATGGAGACTGACCTACTTACAAAAATGACACACGCGTCAGTCACCTTATACACACACACACACATACACAAACACACACAAACACACACCCAGAGATGGTGCCAGACAAAATAACTCTTACGATTAAAAGGCATACAGTGATGCCCAGGCCAAAAGTCACACACACTCACACAACACTACACTTCCCACACAACCATCCTACCCATATGCCAGCCTTTGCACACTCACAACATAGACAGACGCACACACACGACCACACATACACAAACACACTGACTCACAATTCCTGACAAAGTGACAAGCTGGCAACCTCACAGCAGGAGAGACATTTCACTTCGTTAGCATAAACTAAACATAATCACGACATCTGCGTATGTGTGTGTGTCTTCCTGTGTGATCCGTTATAAAGGACTGAGGTGTTGTCTGCTTGTGAACGTCTTTCAGAGGACCACAAACAAATAAATCAGAGTGCCAAACACGCACAAACAAGCAAATGTACAGACACCCAGTCACACATTACTATTTTTTGTGAGGTCCCCAAACACCGTATTTACTAGCGGAGTAAAAGTTGAGAAACCAAACCAAAAAACATAATATAAACGACAAATGGTCTCAGATTGTGGTTTGGGGTTTTCTTATTTATTCTGCCCCCATTCCAGAAATTGTATAGAATTGTGATTCATTCATTATCCGAACCGCTTGATCCCAACTGGGGTCGCGAGGCGCCAAAACATTCCAGGGCACACAGACACACTCACAATCACACTCGCATTCACACCTTACAGGGCCAATCTAGAGTCGCAAATTGACCTGTATCGCATGCTTTTGGACTGTGGGAGGAAGACGGAGCACCCTGAGGAAACCCACGCATGCAAACTCCACACAGAAAGGCCTTACGGCCGTCCCAGGGCTCTAACCCAGGACCTTCTCGCTGTGAGGCAGCAGCACTAATCTGGGCAGTTGGTGGCATAACGGTTGGGCCCGTGATCAGAAGGTCGAAGGTTTGAATCCAGGACCGGTAAAGTTACCACTGAGGTACTCATGAGCAAGGTACCGTCCCCAAGCACCGCTCCCCGGGTACTGCCCTTGTTAGCTGCCCACTGCTCCTTCATGGATGGGTCAAATGCAGAGGTCACATTTGGATGTGGTGCACTGGGGGCTGTGCTGTGGTGTGTTCACAATGACAAATAATCACTCACTTTCACACTAACCACTACGCCACTGTGCCGCCCCTAGAATAGTGATTCATGAATAGTTATTTGTACATTGTAATCTAACTGCGGTAGATTACTGAGGTAATCTACCGCAGTAACAAAAGCAAATCTTTTTCACTGTGTCACTATTTCACTACTTTTAAACAGTAGCTGTTTTAAGGTTCAAGCTACTAATGACTAAAGGCAGACAAGTTAGTAGTTAGCTACTGTACAAGCTACAGAGAAAAAGTAGCTAACTACATCAACAACTATTTTCACGGCCACAGAGTCTTGTTGTCATCTTTGGCAAGGTGGACTCCATCCTCCGACTCCATCCTCCGACTGCCAAGAGTACACTGTGGTGCGATGAGCGGCATGCTAGCCTATCAGATATCACTTTTGTCTGAACCCATCTTTATAAAAAGAGAACGATAATAGCATTTTTTGTAACACTGTAGTGGTTTTGGCACAGTACTTTGCTATTTGTAACCAAAAAAAAAACTTACTGGAAAAGAGCATATTGAAAGTAGCTTCCCTTAAATCAAGTTCTTTCCCTATTTTAATAGCTCACTGTCTTAATGTACTTATTACTTGAGACCATTAGGGGAACAGCGCTATGGAGATGAATTGTGCAGCGATTCCATTATAAAAGCATCAGCATCTCTGAATATAAACACAGCAGTAGCTGCATGATATTTGGTACTGATGTGCTGATTAGAGTTTAAAATGCATGCTGCATGATGGAAGCTGATTTTGCTGTAGCTGTGGAGAGACATGGGAACTCGCACTCAGAGCTAAGGTTTGTGCCGAGAGACAGAGATTAAAGTGAAAAGGCAGGCAGAGCTGATGAGCAGAGGGATTATGCTAAACACACACAAACACACACACACACACACACTTTTCGCTTTCATATCACAGCAAGACATCTTGACCCCCCCCTTTTGGCATTCAGTGCCATGTCTCCCGTGGCCTACTTCCACAATTTCTGTATGTCTTCTCAGAATCTCTCTCTCTCTCTCGTTGCACAGTGCCCAGGTTCAATGTCTTTGCATTATGTTGCTTACAATCTCTCTGCTCTTCTCTCTGTCTATCTCTCTCTCATACACACACTTTCATGCCAGAGTGAATAATCATTCCTCATTTTGTTCAGCTCTTTGTATTCATGCCTTTTTTATATTTTATCCTTTCACTCAGCTGCACATTCAGCTACTCTGTTTCTCTCGTTATTTTACCTTTTCATTGAAATAACATCTATTCTTCCAACGAAACCCCTATTTTTCATCCTCTCTTCCCTGAAATGTGGCATAAAAAAGATACAAAACCTGAGGCAGTAATCTGGTTGGATGAGTTGTGTGGGTATATTCCACATTCAGCTTTATTTGCTTATCTATCTATCTATCTATCTATCTATCTATCTATCTATCTATCTATCCATCCATCCATCCATCCATCCATCCATCCATCCATCTATCCATCTATCTATATCTCTAGCTACCTCTAGTTAACTATCTAGTTATCCATCCGTCTATCTTTCTATCAAGTCGTATGTCAGTTTGCTTGTCTGTCCATCGTTGTATGCACCTATTCATTTACATGTATTTATTTATATTTTCTTCCTTCCTTCCTTTTTAAGAGAGCTGAGAGTTTCGGGCCTCTCTCTTCTATCACACCAAATTCAATTTATAGAGGCCATGTTTATTATCCTATGAGCCAAATCAGGTGTGTTGAATTGGGCAGGAGGTTGAACTTTGCAGCCTTGTGGTACCTACAGTACCCGCAACATCATCTAGCTGATAAAAACACAACAGTTCATTACAGGCAGAGGAGATCATAGTGGTCTAACAACTATTAAAAGGTCCTGGAGAATACAGAGGACCATTTTCTTCCCAGCTCACCACAGCAGGCATTTTCTTCTGGGGCATAAAACCTCATGCATTTCTTAGTTGGAATCGACATGGAAATCGTGGGAATCCGGAGCCTCCTGCTGGTCATTTGGAGTAAATGGAGTTTTGGCTTACATAACAGACATCGATCCCCACACGCTGCCTTAAAGGGGCTCTTCACCACCATATAAATATTTTATAAAGTCATAACTTAGTTTCATTTTCTTTTTTCTTTGTATTAACATCTTTGGGCAAGGTGCTTTCTCAATGTATATGTAATACAGCAGTATGCCATGAACAGATGTTTGCATGAAGCAGCTTTTCCTTGCTTAAGACTTAGCTAAAAAGGTTATATGACGTCTTCGGTGGCAGGAATGTTTGCAAGAAAAGCCTTCAATTTGGGGTCATTTTCATATACAGGACGACTTGCTTTCTTTTTGAAATGGTTAATCCTCACACTTAAAGGATTCTGTATTCCAGGCAGGCATAGGTGTGGCCTTGCAATAAACGCTAGTTCAGGTTTCCGTAATCCTTGTCTACATGACAGCTGAGTCTAGATATGCAAAGATCTTTCCTAACCGAGCTTAATCGGTGTGTATACAAATCCAGACTCCTGATCATTTGTGCCACTCTCGCGCTCTGTCGTTATTGTTTCCACTGGGCAGGAAAAGCAAAGCAGACAGTAAATTACAGAGCAGGGCACAAGCTGTGGCTCACAGTAGTCAGTAAAAAAACTCCAAGCTCTGCTTGGCTGGTCAGAGGATGGAATGAGGAGGAAAGCTAATTCCAGGCCGAACCTGTGGGCGATGTTCTACTGGTCAGGAAAATGAGGTTTTGTTGGAGAGAAAATAGACGAGTAACATATAGGACAGCTGAGGCACTATTTACACAAGTCAGAAGGGGAGAAATGAGGAGAAAAGTTGAGGAGAGGTGCATAGAGGAACACAGGGAAGACGGGAAAATGAGAGAGAAGAGCAGAACAAAGGAGAGGAGGAAGGAAAGGAAATAAGAAGACAGGAAACAGGAGAGAAAAGCTGAAAGAAAATGAGAGGATAGGAGAGAAGATAAGAAAGCAGAGGGGAAGATTGGAAGAGAAGAGAGGAGAGGAGAGGAGAAAGGACGAGTGAGAAGAGGAGGAAAGAACGTCTGTGACCTACTTACAGCTGCTCTCTACTAAAGGAAAACTTACCGCACCCCTGAAACAGAACTCTACAGCACACACACACTTTTATACAAAGGCCATAAATATGTCACATGTATAATATAAAAAGTACATGGGACTTTTATGTGGCAAAACCAAAAATCAAGCACTAAAATTTTTACCTCACAAAACACAAAAAATGCTACAATTGGCATTTTTGTAAATGTTTTTAATCTCCCCGTGACATGTTTAGGTTTTCAAATATAGTGGTGGGGATATTTGGTCTCCACAATGGTCAGTGAACGTCTCTCTCTCTTTTCTGGTCCTAAAATTGGGTCAGCCACTGCTACCTGATCGTCACTTGGTTACTAACATAAACAAACCGAGTCACACACCAAGATTAAAAAATGGAGGCTGGAGCGATTTTTGGAAGTCATGTGCGAGTCACTGAGTGTGACATTAGAGTAACTCCATGTTCAACAGAATGCACTAATAATAATTTATACAGCAAATACTTTTGTTCTCCCTCAGTCACTGACCCACATCCCCCTTGCGCTGTAGCGAAAGCTAAACTGTGGCGCAATATGCAATTTCCTGTGGCAGGGCCCCACGAGCGCCTTGCTAATTTCTACCCGAAGGCGGAAGCTAAAGATCTAATTAGGCCTATTACCAACCAGGGATCACACCACAGCGATAAAGAGCATTTGAGGCTTCAGAGCGACGATAAATGAAAGAGAAAAAAATATGTCTCAGTCTAAACTAAGTCCGAAACAGCTCTCAAGGCTCACCCAATATTTCATGACTAAGACGGACACAGAATTGACTCGTATTCCTTCCCAGTTAAGCTCACCCACGCGTGCAACTCCTGGGTTCTTAATGGTGTGTTGGAGAATAATTTTCATGCTTGAACAAGAGTGTTACGCAACAGCATTAATAATCAATTCGCGCCCTTGCTGGCTTACTGTATCATTCGTGTTAATAATTCATACGGAAGACTGGATGATGGCTCTAATAGATTCGGCCCTGCTCTCGTCACGAAACCCACCTAGATCACGAACCGTCGGAAATGGGGAACCTGAGCACTTGCTTAATTAGTGGAGACCAGGAAACAAGCAGTTTGAAGCCAGCACTTTTCTCAAGGGGATCTTCGGGAGCAGTCGTTCAACTGGAGATGGCACTTGGCAGATTATGATGAATTCTTACAAATTTTATAGTGGCCAATATAATAATGACAGTGACGTGTGGTGAGGTCCATGGCTGGTGTGGCACTGACTCCTTCAGAGCGAGGTTTAGGCCTACCAATATATAAACCCCAAAGGTTAGCCAATTCACTATTCAGTTGGCAGCATGTGCATTGACTATTGTCTGTCTAATGAGCATTTCTAATGCACGTGTACATATTTGGTTAAGATAGAACATTACATTTATAGTGGCGAGAGCTGAGAGAACGCATCCGTTGTGCATACTCATTCAATGCGAATAAAAGAATGTGGTGGCGTACAAAGGAAACTCATTTAGAGTTTGACCTTAACTGAAATATTCCGCCGTTTTAAAAGCTTTTAATTTTGATGCTGTAATCAATTTCAATACAGATTGTTCAACAAAAGGACAAGAAAAACAAAAATATTGGCTTATTTTGAGGTCAAATTTTAGTTTATAACTATTAGTTTGTCTTAATTAGATTTTTCTTTTTTTTAGATTGTTGATCCCACTTTTATAAAACTGAAAACTATTTGTTCTTACCTTTATTTGTAAATGAATTGCAAATCCGCCTGTCCTTCTCTACCAAAATCTCTGTTTGCGAATAGAGCCTCTGCGTAAAAGAGCAGTAGCTACAGGCACCTGTTGTGCTCACATGCATGCTCTTCTGTGCAAAACGGTACTGTCTGTCTCACTTTGTGCGTTTTTACTGTGGTTTTATGTTCGAGCAGCAAGATTAAACATGTCACACATTCATTAAAGATATCAGCCAGACGGTGGAAAGTCAGGGTGTACAATAAACGTGTCTGCAAACATTATATTGGCAACACTGGGAGAGACAGCAACAGACACGCGCCAACTGTACGCATCAACCCAGAGTGTGAAGGACAGCGCAGTAGCGCATTTCTCCCTTGGATTTAAACTGGAAATGCGCAAATTCGGCAATTTTGACTATACAAATGATGAAAATTAGTGGAATCATACAGAAAAAAAAAAATATTGCACCGACCAGACAACTATTTTTTAAATAATGTTACTATTAGTTTTTAGAGTTTTTTTTTAATTTCATGATGACAGGTAAGGCTCTGCCTCACCTGACCGCACGTCCCTGATACGTACTGCCAAAGGGAAAAAAGTCTTGCAAAAATGTATCAAAATTTCATTCTTCTATTTTCCTTTCATTGAGCCCGAGATAACGAGTTATTTTTCTTGCGATCTCGACATGAAAAGCGACGTTTTCTCAAGATCATGGCTCGCGATCCCAAGTTTATGAAAGTTTCTTGAGAACACGACTTATTTTCGCCACTGAACTCAGGACTGATTTGTTATCTTGTCCTGAGATACGGCTGAACGCGTACGATTTTAATTTGATCATACCCAGATAACATGTCCATGAGGGGCCCATGTGGGGTTTTGAAGGGCTGAATCAAGGGCCCCATTTAGGCAGTCCACCTGGATCCCTAATGGGGCTAATATGGCCCATGTATGTCCATATGGGTAAATGATGGGGTTTTAACAGGCTTAACATGGGGCCCTTTTGGGCAACAGGGCTATATACTGGGTCCCACAAAGGAGATTTTACAAATATAAAAGCTATATAGTTAATGTATATTTCGTTTGGCTAAAATCAAATTAACACAATTTACTATTTTTACACAAATTTACACCATTAAACTACTTCTATAATTCTAATTTATTTTAAAATGTATGTATGTTGCATATGTTGCAACAGATGAAGTAGGCAAAGAGTGTTCCACAAACATTATTTTCAACTTTGTCAAGGCATTTAATAATAAAAAAATGAAAACATTTACAAGTAATGAAGTTTATTATCTGGCACTACATTTCCAACAGAACATTTTACTTTGTGAAGTTATTAATACAAATGTTAAAAAGTGAAGGGATGAAACTGTTGAAACTATGGCTGAGACCTTGCTGCAGCATCATGCCTACCAAAGAGAAAAACAAAATGCATTAAAATTCAGCTTATAGCCATTTATGCTGTAAACTCACGGGCGCAATGCAGGGAACAACCCCGGGCAGGTGCCAACACACCGCAGGGCACACACACACTCACACATTCACACACACATTCACATGGCCAATTTAGAGTCACCAATTAACCTATAGCGCATGCTTTTGGACTGTGGGAGGAAACCCACGCAAACACGGGGAAAGCACGCAAACTCCACACAGAAAGACCTTACACCCGTCCCCGGGGCTCAAACCCAGGACCTTCTCGCTGTGAGGCAGCAGTGCTAACCACTGCGCCACCGTGCCGCCCTCAACGGAAGCATAAAAATTAAATTAGAATTATAGAAGTAGTTTAATGGTGTACATTTGTATAAAAATAGTAAATGGTGTTAAATTGATAAACCAAATATTAATTTACTATACAGCTATTTGTGAAATGTCCTTTGTGGAACCCAGTGTATAACCCTGTTGCCCAAAGGGGCCCCATGTTTAAACCCCATCATTTACCCAAGTGGTTGCCCAAGTGGGTCCCGAGTTTGGCCCATATTAGCCCCATTAGGAATCCAGGTAGGCTGCCTAAAACCATGTGGGGCCCATTGGGGCTGCCTAAAACCCCCCTTCAAAAACCCATATGGGCCCCACATGGACATGTTATCTGGGTAAACTGTCAAGTAAAAATGACAGAAAGCAACATCCATCAAAATCACAAGAAAAAATAATTATGTACAAGCGTGTCCTCTATCAACTTCCGTAGATACGAATGTATGCTAAACGCTATAGACGTTAGTTTGGTTAGTTTACCTAACTATGATTTAACCTTTATGCTAGCTAATGTTACTTTATATTGCTAGCTAAACTCAATCCAACTCAGTTCACCTATCATGACAAATTTCAACTCAAATTACATTTGGAGAACCCGTTACACATTATTAGCGTTTAAACCAGTATCAACTGACCTGGTTGCACTATTGCACAGCGAGTTGTGCGGTGCCGTTAAAATCTCCCGCTGCTGCAGGCACTTGATCTGCGTTGGAACAGTAACCAACCAGAGCCATGCACCCTCATGCACAAGGCCAGTCAGTGTGTGACAAAATGATCATTGTGTTTAGCCAGGCCAACACAGTGCTACGCCCCAATCCTGGAGGGCAGGCATAGTGCCAAATTGCCATCCTAGAAAGCATTTTGATTGATAAATAATATACTACAGTACTGAGCCAGTCATTTTAACAGTAATTTCCAGTGTTGAGTACTTCAGTCACGACAAATCACATTCTTTCCATTACAGTATATTTAACAAAAGAACATAATATATAAAAGTTTTTGAACGTATATATATAGACAATGGAAACATGAAACAGAGAGCAGAAGTACTACAAGATATATCAATACACAATACACAGTGAGCACTGACCAGTGGACATGATTCAATATGAATAATACAGTAGAATATACAATACAATTGCCTTGCCAGCACTGGCCAGCTCATGTACTCCTTATCTGGTTTTAAAATGTCTGTATTAAGCTACTAATCTTGTGATTAGGGCTGTAGGTAAATAGATATAATAAGAGTTCAAGGTTCACAAGGGCTGAAATAATTGTAAAAGAATCTGAACAATGTGGCAGGAAAGTTTGTGACTTTAAAACTATATATAAATGGAGAACAAAGAGAGCTGTGTTTCTGTGGCTGCACAAACCTTGTGATCACAATATGCCATGTGACGGGGGCTTGTGATAAGTGTTAGCACAGCCCTGGGTACAAAGTCACAGGCCACAGAGATGATAGGCGGGCACTGACTTTAGTAGATATACTTGCATGGAGAAAGTGGATGCCACACACAAAAAACACAAAAATGTAAGTTAAATACTACCTTGTCCCAATTCTATGAAGCTTTGGGCTGACAATATTAGGTCATCCACCTATATAAAAATGAATGTCTAATCAGGAGATTCTAGGGGCTCATATACCCTTCTATTGATGGATCCATATATATAGAAATCAATTACTCAACATTAAGATGAGGAATATCTGAAGTAAAATTGCTGGGTTTTAGGGTTCAGAATCTAGGCATCATGCAAGAAAAGGGGGTCACTAAGGCCAGTGCTGTCCTAAACACATCTTTAATTAGCAAGTCATTCAAACTTTGTGTATATATTGTGTGGGGTTCCCCAGGGCTGGGTGTGAGGCCCACTGCAGTAGTCAAATTCCACAGGGATATCAACACACACCTGACCAGTGTGGGACAGAGGCCAAACCTGATGGATGAGGATGGAATTACCCGAGGAGATCCACCTTTTTTCATCACTGAGGCATTTACTAAAGGTGCACTCCACCCAAATATTCTTGTGTGACTAACAATGAATAAAAGCTACATGTGATTTTAAAATAACTCATGCACACTACATATTGTTAGAGTGCATAAGTTTCATTCAACGTAAGTGCCACATGGCACATTGCCCCTTTGAGGGCACACCTGTGCTGAGTCAGTAAATGGCTGATCAATAATTCACCATCTCTGACATTCTGTATCACTTCATTCATCTCCAGGAGTCAGTAGTCAGAAATATGAGGTCTTCACTCCTCAGAATAATAAAGAGCTTAGGGTGTGTTTCTCTTTCCATTTTAACTGATCTATCCGTCTGGTCGGTAGTGAGCACTGGAAGTAGCTTAAAACGTGATATTTTATTTTGACACTAGTGTTTTTCAGTGTGACTGACACTCTGTACACTTCCAGAGATGGACTGACAGGTATCTTGCAAGGAAATCTGCCTCAAACTTGGGTGTGTGTTAGTAGAGAATTTATTAATCGTAGAGTCAAAACAAGACCTGAAATGACTAGACCCAAATAAAATCAAAGCACTCAATAGCGTGACTAAGATCAGTCTTAAAAATCAGACAGGTAGATGAAGAGTTGTCATGCCAACAATAACAAATATACTGTATTACATAGATTAGTGGTCTGTGATTATTTTCATCATACTACAAAGCAGTGTTGTATAGGACCTAACTGTAGTTATCATTTACAGGAATAAGTGTACTTAATTACTGTATTATTTTGAGTCTGGTTTTGTTCTCGTTACTCTGTGCAATGTGATGGTTATTTGTGCCTCCGTCTGGTCTACATTCTTTTTAGAATTCAAGAAATTAAAGTTCTGTTAACATATATATAAAACATATATAATAACATATATAATAAACATAATAGTAATTTCAGACAAGTAGTATTCTAATGCAGTACTTAAAATTTTTCCTACAGTCATTTTTAGTAAGGAGTCATTATTTTAACTTAAGTACAGATTCATTTATTCTGTATGCCACTGATGCAAGGAGACTGGACTACATATAATGGCAAATAAAAACAAAAATAACAGATGACTATTAAGTATCACACAAAAATGATCTTAATAGCATTCTTGGCAAATTCGTAAATCAGCAGTCGGTAAATTTTCATATATGTGCAGAAGAAATAAACCCTCATCCCAGAAACACATCTGTGACAGACTGACCCCTGACTTCTGTATCCATGACAACACATGTTTTTGCAACCAGCCTATGAAACAGACACAGGCAGATATGTAGAGATCTGCCATTTGTCACGTAATGGAGATATTCAGTGTGGGGCATTATCAGAGGTATAATGACACATTATGCTCTCAAGATAACACTATAATTGGAGGAGGAGCTTTGGATAAACTGCATGGCATGTAATCACTATAATGACTTTAAATACACTATTGTAAAGGCAGGTAATGGACAGAAGTAGCAAACAGAATGACATTTTTGTTTGGAGAGTAAAGGGAAAATATGCCATTATTTTACCACACAAAAATATGAGATAATAGTGATGTGTAAATTCTATACCCTTGCCATTAAATAATGCAATGCTTGAGAAATAATACATTTTAGAAGTTTCAGGGGAATATATACTAAGAGAGAGCAAGAGCGAGAGATTTACGATACATTTACGGCAGTAATCAAACACTTATCCAGAGCAATTGAGATTTTCTAATTGCAGGGAGAGTCTTCCTGGAGTGACTAGGGATTAAGGACCTTGATTTGGGGCAGCACTGTTTTTCACTCACCTGTGATTTGATCTTGCGCTCACCAGCACAAGGTTTCGAAAACACCATCACCACATTTGTGAATTAAAGGCCAGAGTTCACACACAGCGAGGGAAGCCTGCTTTTGAAAAAGAATGATGCAAGGTCGTGACTCACATATTAGACGTAGGCTGTCCCTACAAACACATTTCTCGAAAAAGTGTGTTACTCGAGGAGATGACCCACTTTGGCTTCTGTGCTATTGAGTCTTAAATTACCAGGGCGCTGAAGATGGCAGGTTTTCTCAGAATTGCTGGCAATTGTTCCTAACAGCTAAATGAATGAGTTTGCACGCACTGTTCAGCGCTAACTGATTGCCGTAAATGGCCTAATATGCTTTGGGGTGACAAAATAATGACATTATGTCAATTTGCGTCCCGCTCATTCTGGCAGTTGTTATAGCAACACTATGTTGGAACACTGAGGACACAAACAAATATTGTCCAACTACACAACATTTTCCAATCAAATAATTATGGCGCTTTTACACGAAATTCTTTTCTTAACGGAAAATGGAATGGAAAATAATAATGGAAAATACTTAAAACGTGACAGCTACAAATAGTCCTCCATCAGGGACGTAGCACACGGGGGTGGGGGTTCAACACCCCCACTTTTGCTGAAACGCGATTGCATACCCCCCACTTTTGTCAGATTAAAACGATGCTACACGGGTCAGCGACCCTAAGCACGCCTGCCACAGTTGGCACTCAGACGTATTCTCAAAGGCACGCCAGTGATGGTGTGCATCAGTGACAAGGGAACAAGGCATAGTCTGCTAAGTCCCTTTGCACACTCTTTTTGAGACCTGGAAATTGCGTCCGGCTGGGGTTATAGAATTGTCCGGGATTTTGAGCTGCCTAAACATTCATCATGTCATGATGACGAAGACTGTAATACCCACTACAGCTAACTAGAGTACAGCACTGCTGATTTACAATGCATGCAATGGTGTCTCAGGCATTGTCAGTGCTGCCTGGTATTTACACTTGTCAGATTTAGATGCACCACCTTAGCAGTATAAATAATTGTTAAAATTGTTAATTAAGGCCAAGGGGTATGAAGTAGTTCTTCCATTCTGGGTCATTAACAGTACTACTGTTTTATTTCCATACTGTAGGCCAGGCCTAGATGTATATAAATGTAGAAATTCCGGAAGTTATAATTGGTCGTGATTGTATTTATAATTTGGCTTCCCCATCCCAGAACACCCCCACTTTTGGAAAGCTTGATACACCCCTGTTCAAAATCACCTGTCACTTCAGAAGTGACTTTGATTGAGATTTGAATCTCTTTTCCATGTTCTTACCTCCACATTTAATTATCTCCTAAGACCTGAGGGAATAAAGTAGGGGAAGACTTTGCAGTAAAACATGAAAACCAAAGTTAGATGTGAGATTGGGAATCCTCAGCTTCTAAAGGAGAGGATGTGGGGTCGTCTGAACGTCTACTTGCTCAGAATCTCATTTGCTGATTAGTGTGGGATCACTTGATAACTTTGAAGTTCAAATGCAACTTTATCAGATGATGGGAACACTTTTCAAGATACATCAAGACACTGCAAACCCTTCCAGATAGGAAAAGCAGGAAAAAGAACATCTTATGAGAAAATGAGGGGACAAAAACCGGTCTAGTCTGTTCGATTGGCAGATAGCACTCTTATTTCACGCCACAAGTTTGATTTGTTTTTAAGAACGAACATTTAAACGAATACTACATACTAAGCCATAACCGTGTCTATACAGTGACCGACAGTATATGGTTTTAACTAGTGCCATAGATGGTAAATGTTGACCCCTTGTGGCCAAAATTATAATCTCCACTTCAGGTCTCATGAAAAAGCTCTGTTGTGCCTACTGAGAACTACGTACACATTTATTGCTTTCATGTAAATCCACAAAACAGAGTCTGCAATAATATTGAATGGCAAATTGATGTCTCTCCGCCGGCTTTTAAAAATTATCATCATCCACGTCAGCAGTTAAGTCATCTGAGCCATTTATTGGCCGTTTTACAAACACCGGCTCTGCTATTAAAAGATATACCAAATGTCAGAAGAAATATTGGATATTAACCAAATCTAAATACGTTTTAATGAATGATTTAAATAATAACTCACATCAAATGAAATTGAAACCAATCAACACAGAAGAAATTTTATGAACCCACTAGCCCACAAGGCCTAAATCACCTCTGCTTAAGGCCACGTGCTATTTGAATTCACGTGTCTTTAAATTGGGGTTAAATTTGAGTCACTTGCATTGTGGATATGAAATTTAACCACCCTTATCTATATTCTTATCAGATGTATAACCAACTCACAAACACACACACTGACTTATAAACCAGTGACATTGCCAGTCACCAGAACAGAAATAACAGTTTAAAAATTATTTATAAGACATCCAAGGAAAAGTATGTCTGCCCTCCATCACTCCTAAGAAAAACAAGGAGACATGGATTGACACATAATTTGATAATCATCTCATTGATTTCCTAGTAAAAGTCTTCTACTGACCTCTGTGATTTGTTGTTACTGTCTAGGGCATTTACTGCTTTTATCAGTCTGATAATAAAGCAATACATGATTATACAGCCCAAACATCTCGTCATCATCATCATCTCATATGACTTTGAACTTAAATGGAATCAGACAGAGATGAGGTTATAAAGTTCAGGACACATTTGGTTGGTTTCAGAAATGCAGTGCCACCTAGTGGTCTTTACTTGATCTTGTCAGATCCGATCAGCTAATTATGAAAAGGCTATTTATTATTTATATAATGTCGAAATGAGAAATCAACACACCTCTGCTGGAGATGACTGAGAGTGAAACTTTCCACGTGATCTTGGTTACATGGTAAAACGTTTTTCCAGCTGTAACACACCTATAATCAAAAAGTCAAACGTACTGATGTTTAATTTACAATTTATTGCCGGGTATAATTATTACATTATTCAAAGTGTTTTAGAACATAATTATTTCAAGCCAGTGTTAATGAAGCTACTTCATTAAGCTACTAGCTCGGACCCACCTGAGAGGAAGAAAGATATATTAAAATGTCTTTTTTTAATTTTATTGTATTTGCTTTGTAAAAATGTATTTTGATAATAAAAAAAAATAAAATTTTTTATCAGACTCTGTACATACCCAGCTATCAATCACCAGCTATCAATATAAATCCCCTCAAAAATCTTCATGACCCACCATGTAACTAAGAAATAGAGCTGATCCTGTACAAGCTACTTATGATTAAAAGTAACTTAGCTATTTTAATATAATAGTTAGCAACAATACAAGCCACAAAGAAAAAGTTGGGAACCGACTTATTAAAGATACTTAGGGACTTAGGGAACCGAGCTATTAAAAATGTTCTTAAATAAGATCATACCACAATAAAGCTTCCACAACGTTTTGGAGGTAGAGAGTGTTTGTTAGTTTGCATAAATTACACTTGAATGTGTAAGTCATGTCCTTTCAGGGTCGTACATTTTGATAAATATGGCCACAAATGCTTGCTTCTAACTTATCCAAGGTTGCGTGCTGTGATGCAATGACTGCACTGGCAGCCACTTCTGGAAAATTCAACACCAAACAGAAGTACCTGATAGTTGAAAATACCCATCCTTGTAAATATAGAACAATAACAGCAATAACAATAACATTTTAGTAAAGATGTAGTATTTTGGCCATTACATCACTTAATGTAAAAATAGTTACTGGAACATCTACAGCATTTTAAAAGAAGCTTTGCTACTGATAAGCTAATGAAAAAATTGCCAGGTTAGTGGTGTTCAGAGGGTCATTAACATCTAACAGAAAGGCAAATAGAGACCCAAATGTCTCCAGTAGGCTTAATTCATTATTAACCAGATGTGTGACTATAATATTCCTTTTAAGGATGCACCATAAACAGCCTGAATCTGGGCAAGAACCCAGAATTTGTAGTTTAGCCTGATATTAACCACAGCACATCTTTGCTCAGTCTTCATTTGAACAGAAATTTGGCCGGCTACCCCTGCAAACCCCTACATTTACATTCCCTGTCCCCGAAATGTCTAATCCATTTTTAAATAGCCTGATTTTGATCCAATCCCATTAAAAAAGTGCCCCAAATCCCAAAAGGCTTCTCTGATTGTGATGACATTTCAGTCATCATAAAAATGTTGAAAAATTTATGAACGCATAAAATGTCACCAGTGTGAGTTCCGACTGCCTAATGAACACGGATCCGGACCAGAAATCACTTATGATGTGGTTATCAGAGGCGGACAGTAACTAAGTAAATTTACTTAAGTACTGTACTTAAGTAGAGTTTTTGAGTATCTGTACTTCACTTGAGTAGTATTTTATTTGGAAACTTCCACTTCACTACATTTAAAAGACAAATACGGTACTTTTACTTCACTACATTTCTATCAAGGTTCTCGTTACTCATTACTTTCAAGTCTGTGGATAAAGTGGATGTTACTCCCCCTTTTCTAAAACGTGATTGGTTGTTTGACAGGTGACAGTCTATCAGTAATCGGTAGGGTTACGTCACACCTGTAGACTGGAACTACAAAACCAAGTTCAGACAGTTCTGCTGTTTTCTGTCTTGATTAGAACATTGTTGCTGTTGGAAAGTCATGAAGCTAGAGGTGTAGAGCTGGGCGTTAAGCAGGTTGGAATGTTGCTTTTATGTTCTGAGCTGCATTTACAGCTATTGCACTGCCCTCCTGATTACCATACACAGATACAGTATATGTGCACACACTGCCGGAGCTGTGTCAGGACACTACCATGCTGTTTTGTTTGGTGTGTAGTCTTACAATTAACTCATAAAATAAACTAAAGACTGGTTTTCTTCATGTACTTTTAATACTTAAAAGTATTTTTTAAAACAGGTACTTGAGTACTTTAACTTAAGTAAAATTTGACTGTACGACTTTCACTTGTATTGGAGTAACATTTGACTAGTGGTATCGTACTTTCACTTAAGTAATGAAGTTAGCTACTTTATCCACCTTTGGTGGTTATAAAAGAACCTGATACTGAAGGAGATGAAAGAGAAGAAGTATCTGCACTGAGGTGGTTTATTAGAGTACGAAAAGTCAACACAGTCTCCATGCTTAATGACAGTCAACAAATTCCAGCTGCAAGAGATGATAGTGTGTGATCTTGACTTTTGCCTTCCCTTGTGTGTCTGAGTGTGGTGTGGGAGTGTGTGCGCTTATGTTTGTCTGTTTTCACTATCTACTTGTTCTGGTTTGAGGAGCATGCATGTGACTGTCTGAAGGACGGAGAGCAAGAGTGAGCTCGGTGTCGCCCTCTGTTGCACACCTCAAGAGAGTGCGCTCACATCAGGGCTGTGTTCATGCAGAGTTCACTGAAATTACATTTAAGCACTGAAATGAAGGACACTGAAGTGGACATTTGATGGCCACCGTCTCAAGTAGACACAGTCTGCACATGAGAAACGGGTTCGAACACGTCTACAGAACTAAAGATGGGCCTTGTAAGTTTTTGTTTTTTTATATAGATATTTTTTTGAAATGCAAAAGAGTCTGTTCCATTTCTGGGAACAAAGAAAAATCAAATCATTGCTTGGTGAACAACGGCAGAACAAATACTGAGCTTGAGTTCACAGTACCTTCCTCGTCATCCTCATTGTCGTGATAAAAATGCACACACCGAAGAACAAATCAAATCACTTTTACATCAAATCAGAAAACAACTTATAAACATTGTCACAAAAAACTAACCAACAAACCAACAAATCATATATTTATATATATTTATATATATATAAAGAGATCAGTGCTGGCTAATATATGTCCTCTACAACTTTACAAAATGCAAATTCCCTTTGTGCTTTTTCGCAGATGTGTGTTTGCTGTCCTATTTCTCCACGACCATCCCGTTTCCTTCTGTTTGGGTTGCATGCTCTCTTGTTCCAGGGCGAGCCATTAGCGCTGCCTGACTCTGTCTTGAGGGTGCAAGAAGGAGGAGAAGGTGGGGGAGAAGGAGAAATAAAAGCAGGGACACTCTAGATGCCGTTGCCTCAGGCTTTCTGGACACCACATTCACTGAGAGGCTTTTAATTAGGGGACTGGTAAAGAAGGATCCTCGAGAACGTGTCTCTGGGACAGGGCGGCTTTTGTTCGAGGCTGGAAGGGTTTCCTTGGAGCCGCACACCCCATTTCATGCTTCAGAGGGCCTGCACTGTTTATAAAAGCATTAAACCTGAAATACGCCTTTCCTTTTTATTCGCTGTCCAACAAATTAACCCGATTTTCAGAGGCTGTTGTCTCTCGGAGGTTCATTGCATATGTCGGCTACTGCATTGCATTAACATTTGTCAAGCTGCGGTTGCTGAGCCGGGCTTAATTATTATAGCCGTGTTTTGGATATCAGTTTTTTTAAATAGATTTCTTAGGCTAAATGTGCTCCTCTTACAGCAAGCAAGCAGGAAGTTAGAGTCTCATAACTAATGGCAGAAATATGCTCGCACTGTTTTCTGTGCACATCCTCAAATTTTATCGCAAGGTATACTTTGATGCAAAACCTAAAACCAAGTTTATAGGAGGCAGAGTTGAGAGATACTGAAGGGCGACAATTAGGGGTGTCTATCACAAGTTTTATCACGATGAAATATTATATCAATTCAGTTTACAGTGATTCAGTCATCACCAGTCGACTAAGATACGATTTTGAGCTCCTGAGCTAATTCCTAATGATCTGTTTTGGAACACTCGACTGATAGGTATGCATGATGACACTCACAAAAAATCTAAAAGATGAGGCTATTTTAAATACATTTAGCAAGGTTCCATATTCATAAATCTGAATTTAGCCATTCTACTCCTTTTATGGCATGTGAAACTTGTACTAAAGAGTGTAATAAAACAATTTTACTTCTGCAAATTAGAAAAGTATGAAAACTGTTTGTGCTCTTTGTTTTAAGTAAAAAAATTTAAAAAAATCTCTACTGTTTTATTATGTGAATGCTTTTATTAATGACTCCTTTTTCATAACGGCCAAATTGTTGTAAGAAAAAGATTTCTTCGACCAAAGACGTCTTCATTTGGGATAACGAATGATAGGGCAGTTGGTAGCGTAGTTCAAGTTGCAGACTGGTAAAGGTACCACTAAAGTACTCATGAGCAAGGTACTGTCCCCAAACATTTCTCCCCGGGTGCTTCCAAAAAGCTGCCCACTGCTCCTTCATTAAAGGGTCAAATGCAGAGGTCACATTTCGTTGTGGTGAACTGTGTGCAGTCCTGTTGTGCGTTCACAATGACACTCATGTAAGTAAAAGTACCCATGATTTTGGTTTGTGGCCTCAACACTGACCCCTGGTGGAAAGGAGTAAACACTACAGATTTTGACGCACCATATGGAAGGAAGTTTGTCAACACAACTGTGGCTACTCACACATACTCATGGATAGGCTACTGCGAGCATATTTCTGCCTTTATTAGAATTCTTTTTTTTAATGACCGCTATACGACTTTTGTGAACGGTCTACTAGATTGGCCAAGCAGACCTGGGTCCTTCCTGTGCTAACGTGCCTCTTGTGTGCTGGCGGCTGTGGGGTTTAATCATATTATCATGTGTGGTAGAGAGAGGCCAGAGTCACTGTTATAGTTGGAAGATGTGCCTGTGGTTTTTTTGGCCTAAGGATTTGCCTGCAGGCCTGCATGTAATTGCATTGTGAAGCAGGGTTTTGTGTGTGTGTGTCTCTGTGTGTAAAAGGGGGTCTCGCCTCTCTCGTTCCCAGCGTGTCTTACACGATCTTTTCTAGGTCCCATCACCACATTAAGAGATGTACTTAGTCTAATCAAGCATGTTGCGCCTAGCGGTAGTGTAATAGAGAGAGTAAAAAAGGAATGAAAGAGAGAGTGAATAAAGAGAGTGAATAAAAAGACAGACAGAGAAAGGTCATGACCTGATAGTACAGCGAATAGTAAAGGCAACGTCACATTAACTCACTTAGTACTTAAGTTTTGATAGTGGTGTTTGTGAGGAGAAGAGACGTGTGGGTGTGAGGATAGTGGGGCTAATGATGGAGGGAGGAGAGGGAGAAGAGAAGAAGAGAGGAGGGCAAGAAGGAGGAGGAGGAGAAAAAAGCAGAAGAGGCTTTAGGTCTAAAATTGGACAAATCTGTTCCACCCTGAGGCTTCAAAAAAATTGGGAAGGGCAGGGGATGAGCTAAAAAAAATCAGAAGTTTAGAATGCAGACACACACACACACACACACACACAGAAGTGACCCAGCCTTGGAGCCTTGGTCATGCGTTAATACTTAATGTACCCACACATCATGCGCTTACAGGTCATTACATTCTTTTCCTGCTTGAACAGCCTCCGCCCTACACATTAACACAGAATACACACACACACACACACACACACACACTCTCTAGTAAATGCTGGTGTCTGAGATGGCTATATGTAGTGACTGTAGTGACCCATTCCTCCATTAACGTCGCTGATTCGATCTATACTGACAGTCTGCACAAATAGTCTTCTCTCTCTCTCTCTCTGTCTCCCTCTCTCTCATTTCCCTGTACTCAGCGCTACCCAGAGGTCATCAACGGGCAAATAAACATAACTGCAACCGCTTCGGGAGTGACGCTGCCTCCTGTGGCTCGTCTAGGTCATTACTCACAAAAAAATTCAAAGAAGTTGGAGATAAGATTAAACTTTGAGGAAGCTTCGTCCGGAAAGCTGACCCCTGAGCCACACAAACACTCAGAGCAAAGTCTAGCAAATAAAAACAACACTAAAGTCTGCATGTCTGCTTGTTTTCCTCCCGGCTGTCTTAATACATCGTCCTCCTGGGTGCCCCGTGATGACCTCGGCGCCCCTAAATCCCTCACACGACGCTGGTTCGAAAGGCCCCTAGCCCTGGAAAGGAGGAGGACCCCGCTCGTCCTAAACCTCATTGGTATTCTGGCAAGGTTGTGATGGGTCGGGACCACTGCGGCCGGGTTGTCTGTGAAGGCCTGACTCCTGCTTAGTGGCTTTTTTGTTCGGGATGGGCCCCGCTGGCAGAAAAAATACAAAGACCTCCAGTGTCCGAGAGACACTTCCCAATGCATCTCGGCCCAATGGTGGAGGGACAGAGAGCGAGAGAGCCAAGCTCACATTTCACTCCACAGAAAAAAAGGGGGAGGTCATAGCAGTGAGGGGAGAGAGAGAGAGGGAGAGATGGAGAGGGGTCAGATCAATGAAGCCAAAAGAAAGAGAGAAAAAGAAAGAGAACGAGAAAGAGAGAGAAGCAGAGTCTGTTACACAAGCCCTCAGTGTTAATAGCCTGCAGCAAACACACATCAGAATTATTTATGGTGGGTTTCAAAGACGCAAATATTTCCACCCACATTATTATTATTATTATTATTATTATTATTGTCCAGTATTCCAGAGGTTCTCTTGAGTCCGGCTCGACATTGAGTCCATTTTTTTTTCCGAGCAGCGTTCCACTATTTCGCTGATTGTTGGCAAACGCTCACCCACACATCTGATAGAAAAAAAGCACGCAGGTCATTTAGACGTAAAAGTCACATGGCAGTCGTCTCTGATTGCTTCCTAAAACACAAAAATGAGGATCCTGGGGGAAAGACGGGGGGCTCATTTGACATCAGACTGCGTATTCAGGGGATGTTCCAGTGTGTGTATTGACCGCTAGACTGCCTCAGCCCTCTGTCTTCGAAAAGTTCATGAGCTTAGATCCCATATTCAGACACACTCTCAGTTTTTGGAACGGCTCAGCTCCCTCCGGCTCTCCTCACAAACAAACAAACAGAACCTTCACTCACACACACTCCTGCATGAGGTCCTCTGTAAGACCGGGACACACACACCTAATGCATGGAGGTGCCTGCTGACAAGGTTTGAAAAGAGAGAAACGAAGGGAAGGCAGGACAAAAGAAAAAGTCAGCCGGACGGGTTGCTGAAGAGAGACCGGTCAAGCGATCAGTTCACAGTATACTGATATTTACTTCCCTGGCTCCGAAAAAAAATCTTCGTGCCTCTGGCCAAGGGGCAACAAAGGCCACTAAGTGCTAATGTTTGATTGGGCGGGAAGCTTTGGACGACACGTGTTCCACTCCTCCGTCTACCAACACTCTCTCTTTTTTCTCTAACACTGGTTTATCAGAGCCTAACCCCAATCATGAAGTTTGGGACGCTCTCAATGGCAGTGAGAGATTCTGGGCAAGTTTGGGAGTCGTGGCAGGAAAAGTCTGAGTCTTAATCCGAGATGAGGAGACGACTATGAGGCCACCTCACTGGCCGCTTGGAGCGCGCTCACTGGCTTTCTTCACCAGCAGGTGGCTGAAGTCCTGCAGCTCGCCGAGTCCCCTGTTGGCATGGAGCCCTGTTCGCGACAGGGCGGCGTTGGTGCGAGGCTGCACCGGGTAATGGTGGTGATGGTGGTGGCGTCCGGTTGGCGTGCCATTGTTGCTGTTGTAGTTGAGGCCGTTGTGGGTCCAGCGTGGTGGCGGTGGATCCCCGTATTCTGTTTGGGTGCTGGGGGCAGAAACCACTCTCCTGCGGTCAGGTGAATCTTGTGGTGTCGCCGGTCGGTACTCCCCAGCTGAATTACGGGAAGGGCGCCCGCTTTGCTCTCTCTGGACTGGGTGAGAGAGGATCAGATAGCGCTGCCTCTCGGTGTGAGGTGCCACCTCGCCTCCCTCATCCTGGCGCCCTCCACCTCCACCACCGCCACCTCCCTGAAGGTAATCGGAGCTCAAGTACATGACGGCAGTGTTTCCAGGCCCTGTCTGGGTGATAAAGGTCTGGCTCTGGTCCCAGTCAGAGTCAGGGAGGTGCACATTGGGCGTGGGGCGCTTCTGCTGCAAGGGCGTCTGCTCCGGAGTGGGCAGGCCCGGGTCCATGTCGCCCGATTTGGGCCAGCCATTGGTGAAGAGGTTGTCCACTTGAGAGCGAGGCCTGTCGCCGCCACAGCTGATTCGGGTCACGCTCACCACCGAGCCGCTGCGACCGTGGCTAAGCATACTGGGCTCCTTCTCACCCTTGCGACGCCCTCCTGGCCCGGACCCTCCCCCAACTCCTCCTCCTCCTCGGGCACGCTGCCGGTGCTTGAGGGTCATGATCCAACAAACCATCAGACCTGAGATCGCTGCTCCAGTGGCAAAGGCCGAAATAGCAGATACTACCAGGAGGTTGATGGACACCAAGCCGTCTGGCTCTTCCACGTAACTTTCCTGCAGGAGACCTGTAAACAAACATACGCAGATGAAAAACGAGTGTTTAGTAAACAGTTGGGATTCACACAATCACAAAATCACCAAGATATATACAGTGGCTTTACAAACATAGACTTCATAGTAGTACAACAAAACAGCTAAAAGTAAGTTTGTTAACTAAGCTTAACTTAAACTAAATCAGTTTACTTAATTAATTAACTGTTGATTAACCGGTTAAATATGAAACACAACAGGCAGTTTGTTCAAAGTGACTTGATAGCTAAACCTACCGAAACAACTAGCTTTTAATTAACCATGAATTAAAGTAAATATAAGTGAGCGATTACTTGTCATTG
Source organism: Distichodus sexfasciatus (assembly GCA_032718565.1). Taxonomy (NCBI): domain Eukaryota; kingdom Metazoa; phylum Chordata; class Actinopteri; order Characiformes; family Distichodontidae; genus Distichodus; species Distichodus sexfasciatus. Next base: position 705,662 of record JAVGVS010000134.1, read on the forward strand.
TGAAGACAGCACACAGTGCACCACAATGAAATGTGACCTCTGCATTTGACCTCTCCGTGAAGGAGCAGTGGACAGCTGACAGGCAGCGCCTGCGGAGCAGTGCCTGGGGATGGTCCCTTGCTCATGAATACCTCAGTGGTACCTCAATAGCTTGGTATTGGTGATCCTCTGATCACGGTGCCAACTTCCTAACCGTTACACTACCACTGCCTACCAGATGCTATAACACTGGTTAATTCTGGTTTAAAAAAGTAATTATCAAAACTCGAAGAGATGGTGGCTCATCAGTCTAACACTGTGTTGGTGACACTACGGTTATGGTTTGAGGAGAGTTTAAAAAACACCTTTGACTGTGCCTTTAATTAAGAAATGTAGTTTACAAAATTCTAACCATGTAAGAGAACTGGTTTCTTCTTCTGAAACCAAACCTGTGAACTTCCTCTTAAGGTTCGAGTAATTATAGTTTCAGCACAACTCCAGCTGCTGCATTAAACAGGGATAGAGAGATGGAGGAAGCACCCTACCGTTGGACCTTCAAATGAATGAGGTCTTAAACACAAACTGCCACATATATCAAATGTGCACATCTATCTGACATCCTGGAACATCAGTCTGCCGTCTGTCACGATTACTCGACACGATTATAAAATAGTAGAAGCAGTAATCGAAAAAGCATCAAAACCCCTTTTGGCATAAATGTGAACTAACAAAGTAACACAAACTATTAGTGTGACCAGTCATATGTCCTATGTGAAAAGACCTCAAAGGCCTTCCTGCTTCTTAGGAAAGACAGGAAGGAGATCACAGTAAGCTCACACAATGTCCATACTATAAAATGTTCTATGTTCAGAAAAACACATCACGCACTAATCGTGACTAATCCTGATTCCACAAATAATAGGGCCCTAATAAACAGCAGGATGAAGTTGCTTTTTTATCTCAGAAAGATGAGTCACTTTTTCTCGGTAGGTGGAGTGGAAGGCCCCACAGACACGGGTGTGGGGGCTAATTATACTCATTACCTAAAGTGGATGGTAATTTTAATAGCTATAATAACTGTCTTACTGATTGAAAGCGTCGCCAGGCCTGCGCCAGCCGAGCGGCATTTACTCTCCAGTGGAAATGTCTGTGGTGCCGTAACTCTGAGTAATATCCCCAACTCCTGCACTGTATTTACACAAAAACAGTCCACTTCAGGGACTTTGCCTTACTACAGACTGGCAAACGCACGCCAGAGTAATGGAAAGCGATTAGAGCAAAGCTTTTCCTCTTAAAACTGACACAGCCGTTAAGATTGGGGAAGAGTGCGGCTGAATTATTAATGGCGGTGAGAGGGGAGGTTGCAAATCCTGACAGAATTAATCAATTAAGGCAATAAAGGGAGAATAGAGAGGCTGTGTGGTGCCAGGACCAAAGAACTTCATCGAAAAAGAGGAAAGAGAGAGAGCAAGAGAGAGGTGATGCCTCCCAATGTTGTCCTGCCTGTAAGTTCACACAGCAGGACGTTACTTCAGCCCCAAACAGACGTTCATTAGATGTGTAAAATCACAGCTGGCGAATGTAAAACTGGCTGCCTGCGTGAGTCCAAAGATATAAATCCACATTCTCAGTAAACAGATAAACGTCATAAGCGCAGTCTTATCCTGCCAGCAGTCATTAGAGTCAACAGTATGAAACACACACACACACACACACACTCACTCAATCACACACACAGCCCTAAAACAAACACCACTTCATTGTCTGACAGACCAGAGTAAATGAAGACATATGTCCACAATTACCCACAGGTGAAAATGAAGTGAGGCTTCGCCAGCATTGTCCTCCTACACTTTTATCTTCTGACATAAAAACTGAGAAAGAAAAAAGTGGTTTATGATTTAATGTCTTAGATCATCTATAAATCCTTAAGTAAAGGCACCTGAGTGCAGACATAGAAACTGACATAGAACCTCCTAGTCTCAATAAAGTCACAACTCCAAAAGATGCAATGATAAGCACAGATTGGACTTGACAACTGCCATGTTTCAGTCTGGAACTATAGACCTCAGAAGTTGAGCTTGTCAGTAGATTTTACTAATGAACTGGTCAGTGAGCGCCAGGTTAGCAAGCTGTTGTTCTTTCTAAGATGCTTTTTATTTCGCTGCTCTGCTGACGTTTACCTCAGTATGGTCGCATTGGCAAATTTAGATCTAAGAACTATTCACTGACTTGCTGCACTCTGTCTCATCCACTTATGTTCCGTTCATCAGTCAGTCTGTTTAGCTTATAACCCCACTCCATCTTTCACTCTTCATATCCCTGCTCCCTTGTCTGTTTTCATTTGTCTATCTTTCCCTACGTTCCCTTGCCCTACCCCTCTGCACCATTCTCTCTGTCCTCTCTCATGTTCCCCCCATCTCTACTTCGCTCTATCCCTATTTCCCCTCTCTCCTTCTTTTTCTGGCCCTCCATCTCCACCCACTCACTTTTCAAATCTCATGATTAGTTTTTCTACTTACTTCAGCACTATTCTCTTTGTCTCTCTAATGCCTTTTTTTCCTTTTGAGGTCTATGCCTATATCTAAGATCAGTCTAGTTGTGTTCTCTTCATTTGATCCATATGATGGTCTTTTTAGACCATTAAAACAAATTTTAGCAGCATTAAATCAGGAATAATGATCATCATAAACATACATTCTAGTCTACAACATTTTCTTGTTGAGCTGAGCCTCTTTCTCTTTTTTTTCCCCTCTCTCTCTCTCTCGTCTCCATGGCTACCAGCCTGTAATATTGGGTCTCCTGTCTCCTATATTAACATCCAGGTCTGTCTCCCTGTCCTGTTTAACATTTCAGTGTGTGTAAATGCGTAGTGGGACAATGCTGTGTGTCCCACAAGAGCACACTGCAGGTCACACAGATGGGGCTGAGAGCCTACGCATGTGTCTTTGGATCAATGTTTGTCTACTTGTTGCATGTAATTTTTAAACGCATAGACAATTTGAGGTGAATTTAAGTGAATGACACAACAGCACTGCACAGCAAACAGTGCACCACAACAAAATGTGACCTCTGCATTTGACCTATACATGAAGCAGCAGGGAGCAGTGCTTGAGGATGGTACCTTGCTCATGGGTACCTCAGTGGTACCTTTACTGGTCCGGGATATGAACCGGTAATCCTCTAATCACTGGACCAACTACCTACCCAATACTCCATCAATGCTTGATAAGATCTATGATTGCATAATAAGATTTTTTTGCCTCCTCCAATTACACAAACCAGTGATTAGTTCTTAAAGGAAAATGATACATTTCCACAACGCAAATTTCTGTAGTTATCTTGAATTGAAAAGTATTACTGATAACGACTATTTTCAAGTCAAACAGAAATTATAATTTCTAATTGCCACAATGTTTTCTTTCTCTGAAATATAATTTTAATCTTGACACAAATATCATCAACCCTTCATGTCACAGATGACATAAACATGAGCCTAAACCCGAGCACGTTATGTCAGTGTCGCAAATCAGCCCCATATTATTCAGCAACTTAAAAATGGTGAGTGCTATGCCAACGATAATAGCAGTCTTTACAACTAGAACATTCCTCAACCATTAAAACAACAAAAAAGGCATTTATCACAGAACACATGATTTAAAGGGCAATGAAAAATTATTCGATTTTTAAAAGACATCCATAAGCGAGCCCTGCTTTAAATTTATCCAAACAAATTCACTTTCAGCAAAGAATAAAAAGAAGTTATTTTAATGTGCTGTCTCAGATAGAAAAAATCCTTTAGAGTAATGACTTCTTACATACGGTTTTGTAGTGTAGTAACGGTGGGAGTTCAGGTGTAGAGTTACTGTTTTTTGAGTTACTGTTGCCTTTCAGTCAGCTTGAACCAGTCTGGCCATTCTTTTCTAACCCTCTGTCATCAACAAGGCATTTGGACCTTAAGAACCACATTTTATGTTCTTTTCCTTTTTTGGCCCATTCTCTGTAAATGATGGTCTATAAATGCTCTATAAATGAAGAGATGGTTGCATGTGAACATTTCAGCTGATTAGCAGATGCAAAAATCCTCAACCAGTCTAGTGCTTGATTTAAACTAATTAGATATTTGTCAGAAATCAGAATCGGAACTGTCACAAAAAAGACAGAAATAATGCAGCCACCATTTCAGCTCACAGTTTGACATTGTTTTAAGATTACATGAGATGACAAGATCCTTTTCCTCCTCCAATTATACAAATGAGGGACAAGATGCAAAATGTCTTTCACTTCGGTTAGTTTTGAGCAGAAATCGTGCTCTTCTTTTCACTGTGTCCCAAGGCCTCTAAGCAATAAGTGTTTGATATTGAAGAGCTGGTTAATGAACTTGTTCACCAGTCTGTAAACGACAGAGATGGCTGCATGTGAACATTTCAGCAGTTTACGAAAAAATTCAAAGCATGAGCTGAACCTCAGCTGATTAAATATGTTTTATGAACAGTTGACAAGGTCAGAATTCAAAATGCATTTTATTGCCAGGTTTTTTTTTTCTTACAAGAGGGAAAATAGGGATTTAAATTTGGTGCAACATCAATAAATATAAATGTACATTTCTGGTAAACCTTATAAAGTGTTCAATTAGGGCAGCAGTTCTCAAAGTGTGGGGCGCACTCTGCTAGTGGTGAATAGAGTCATGATGGGTGGGGTGTGACAAACGGAAATCACTGATGGGAATATGGGCGTTAGTAACCATAGTTATTTTTGCAGTAACAGGTAATCTAACTAATGACTTTTTACAACACTGTTAACGTTACTGAGAACAAAATGCGGAGTATTACCATAATTAAGCTTGTTGAAGCTGCCTTTATTCGACCAGGTTCTCAGACACAGGACATGCAAAGTTTATTTTCTTGCCCTCTGGTTGGGTGAGGGGAGGGGCCAGGAGACAACCGAATAAGTGATGATGAATGGCTAAGGAACTTCAATAAATTATTTATTTCAATATATATATATATATATATATATATATATATATATATATACACAGTACTGTGCAAAAGTTTTAGGCAGGTGTGAAAAAATGCTGTAAACAAAGAGTGCTTTCAAAAATGGAAGTGTTAATCATTTATTTTCATCAATCAACAAAATGCAGTGAATGAACAAAAGAGAAATCTAAATCAAATCAATATTTGGTGTGACCAGCCTTTGCCTTCAAAACAGCATCAATTCTTCTAGGTACACTTGCACACAGTTTTTAAAGGAACTCGGCTTGTAGGTTGTTCCAAACATCTTGGAGAACTGACCACAGATCTATAATCCTATAATCCTACAAAATAATATAACGACTACAAAATAATATAATGACTATAAACCTACAAAATCCCTGACTTTGTGCAAGTGTACCTAGAAGAACTGATGCTGGTTTGAAGGCAAAAGGTAGTAACACCAAATATTGATTTGACTTAGAATTTTCTTTTGTTCGCTCACTTTGCATTTTGTAAATTGATAAAAACTTGCCTAAAACTTTTGCACAGTACTGTATATATACTGTATATATATAGCAAAAGGACTGGAATATAGGCTTGTATGAAAGGGTGTGTGTGTGTGCACGTGTAATAGTTCAGACATCTCAAAACATTAAAATGGTGAGAGCAACTCCTTCAGGTGACACCTCAATTCAAGGTCGGACAATCATCCCTTGGATATAAAATTTGCTTTTTGTTGGAGTCAACATTCAATTTAAGTTGTGCCGTCTAGTCAGTGTGTGAGAGAATGTGTGTGTCTGCGTGTGCGTGTGGGCTTTGCACTCCACTGCTGATAGGATGTCTGATGGAGGAATCAGACTTCACTGGCCTTTACCCTTAATGAGAAAGACGCCTTAAAACGTTGTCCTGTCTGGAGGGCACCCGTACTCTCTCTCTCCCTCTCTCTCTCTCTCTCACCCTCTCGCTTTTTCTTCCTCTCCCCCAGCTCTCTCTCACGCTTTCAATGTGTTTTCCCCTCTTTTCAGGGTGCAGACGCGACTCCAGCCGGTAATGAATAGAGCTCGGGCCATTAGAGAGTTTTGCCTTTCCAACCACTTTGTCCTGATGTCTCGCGGACACAAAACACGTACGTGGACGGGAGACAACAACAGAGGATGAGGGTTAGGGTGTGGGTCTAACGCTTTACTCATCCTTGCTTTCTGTTTCTTTCTCTCCCCTTTTCTCTCCCACATTCCCGACGGGCTGACCGACTCCTTTTTTCCTTCTTTCTCTGTCGGTTTATTAAAGCGTAATGGGGCCCGGGCCGGAGCGCTGAGTGGGTCTCCAGCTCGGAGCTCCAATTACACACCAACAATACGGCCGAGTGACCGGTTCGAGCCGGCGCTGCAAGGCTACAGGGCTGAGGCCTGCAAAACTGCCACCTTGGGACCAGGTGCTGAGTGTGTGTAAGTGTGTGTGTGTGTGTGTGAATGACACCTGTGCAGTGTTTGGTATTGGGCCGGTTGCTAATCTCTCCTCCATCACTCCGTGCTTACTGCCTGTCTGACTGTCTGTTTTTTTCACCCCTCCCGTCATTCCTCGCTTCTGCTCCTCTCCTTTCCTTTCAGTCACATCCTTTCATCTTCCGCCGACTGACTGGCTCCCTCACGGGACGCGCCCATGTTCTTTTGCTCCCTCTATCGCTCCGTCGCTCTCCTCCCATCTCTTTATCGTTCTCTTTGTGGTCTCTTTCTGCTGGCTCATTCCAATCTCGGTCTTTTCTCTCGTTATTCATCGCTCACTTGCTCGCTCTCCCTGTGTGTATATATGTGTGTGTAAGTGAGTGTGTGTGTGAACAGACACAGCCGCCGCTAATTAATTTCAGTACTTTAGCTTCTTGTTGTAGATTCCCTCCGCTAAAATCTCAGCCACTGCTTTGGACCAGCTGGTCGTGTCCTAATAAACGAGCGATGCTAAGAAACAAGGTTGATGATTTGTAAAGCGCATGGTTTGAGGAGGAGGAGGAGGAGGAGGAGGGCTTACAGAACGAGTGTAAATGGGGGAGCATCTATCAGATGCAGCTTTACATAACCTACACAACTTTTTATCTATCAGTTAGATTTCAGTTCTATGTAACGAGGCTGATAAGAGAGAGTGTGTGTGTGTGTGTGTGTGTGTGCATCACACTCCCACACCAGGTCTTCTGACTAGATCAGGATCATCATAGTTTAAGCAAGTTAGGTCAAAGATCCTTTAAATAAATCTGCATTCTTTCCCATTTGTCTTTGCGAAGTACTGTCTATGCTTCATTAAGTATTTTTCTATCCTCACTACCTCTTACTTTGACATTTTGGATTACTCTCCTTTGGCGCCAGACAATGATTTTGAGTTTTTGCTGACAGTCTCGGTTTTGGATTATTGTGCGGATATTAAGTATTATGTGCTTAACATGCTTCTATGTATTACAATGTATTAAAATGTCATTTGTGACCCTGCCTATGATAACCCAGCTAAAGTCATTTTTTGGCAACTCATACATAAATACATAAAATAATTCTACATAATTTAAAGAGCATTTTCTGAAAATTTCACCTTGATATCTTTAATACTGACCAAGTAAGGCCATGTCAAAGATTTGGCAAATTACAGGCTCAGAAAAACAGGTTTTTGAGAAATTTCAATGTAAAAACACATATTTTCAACACTGATGCATCTTTGAACCATAATTATCCTGACTGTGTGTCATATACCAAATTAAAGCTTACATTCTCCCATTTCAAGTGATATATGACACATTTATGGAAAAATTCTGATACTTTTGGAAAATGGGTCTATTTATTATGATATGCATGGCGAAAAAGCATGCATATCAACACGAAAAAGCATGTTTAAACACTCGGCTACCTTCTGTTCCTTACTTATTGGCGCCGCCATGGGGGATGGAAAAAAAAATTACCTCAGAATTACCTCAGAGTTAGCATCGAAGTCTTTTTTTTTTTTTTTTTTTTTGAGAGATACCAAGCATAAAATGTCGATGAAATAGCCTGGTTAGATTGACAAAACGTTCATCTACTGAAAACAAAGCACTGTTTCTGATGTGTACACAGTGACACAAAGCAACACACACAGAAAGCAGCACCCGGCTAAAGTCGCAATTTTTCTACCTCCTCTTTACCTGACGCGACTGCCGCGGATACATATTGATCTTAATGTCTGTATGCACTTTATAATGATAGAACAGTAGTTCCTAAACCGAATAACACCCAAATCACCAGTTGTTTTTGCACATAAAGTAATCCCAAAGACGTTAGAAAAGCAATGTTTACGAAGCCAACCTCCGGTATTTTCCGGTGGAAAATGGAAACGTAAGGTGAATAAAATCACGAATTTCGCTATTTATCCTGTTAGAAATTACATTTCAAACATTACATCCGAAAACCTCAGTACATAATCTATCATTTACTGCAATAAACTCATATGGCATATTGTTGACATTTTTCTCGCTATGACTACTTTGACCCTCTTTATTTCATAATTAGATTTGGCGATTTTAGCCGGGTTTTCACAGGCGGGTTCACATTTAAATTAGTGTGCCTACTCTTATCAATGGCGCTGGGTCCCCCGGATGTCAGTATACAAATCACATATAACCATAAGTAGAACAGAACTCTACGTACGCAGATCGGGCAGCGACACCAGTGTCTGTGCCTATGTCGTCACGTCCCCATGCATTGTGAGAGAACACACTAGATTAACGTCTTAATCAGTAACAATGCTGGTCATATAAACTGTGAGAAATTACTTTCATGCAGAAATAAAAAAAATCAGACTCATTAATTTATCCAGGAATACCTGTTAATATCAGAGTTTATTGATACTCCGGTCTTTAAAAATTTAGCCCCTGGGCCCGTTTAGTACCAGGTTTCATTACCCATCCCTTCTCTGGACTAAGAAGTCAAGGGTTCGAGTTTACCTCCAGCACTGGATCACTGGATCCCTAAGCAGGAGCCTTAACCCCATGTTGTTCTCAGGGAAGCTGTCCCTGTAATCAGGAAAATGGAAGTGGCTCTGGATAAGAGCATCTGCCAAATGCCTTAAATATGAATTACTCGTTTGCCGGTTGTTCTTGAGCTTGATTTGTTCTTGGACTGTCTTCTTTTGTTTTGAATTCTGCTTGTTTTTGAAGCCCAATTTTTGCACATCCTGACGGGTAATAAACTCATCAATTTTTTAATTCCGCACTTCGGTCTGTCTCAGTAGAGTTACACTCTTACTGTCTTTGTGAAGTAATTATACACATTCCCTTAATGACTAGATGTAAATAATAATGCTGGAAATCTGGATTAAAACCTGGAATTTTTTTAAATAGTATAATTTATTCCTTCTGAAGTCACAAAAAATACTCTCATAAAGAAGAAAAAAATGACGTCTAATCTTTTGGGGACCATCTGGTCATTGCAACTAAGTCATTGACCAATTATCGGCCGGGCTGATTATCTGGGGCTGATATTAGGCATTTTGCCGATTATCAGTGTTTAATTTAATAATATTAAGTCATTTTAAGGTGCGCTACTGTGGCTCCACTGCCATCTCTTCTCTCTGTGCCGCTTGCTCTCGACTCACTGCTTCGTTTAATGCCCTGCCCATAACAGTCCCTGATTGACTATGTCATACGAGTAGTAGCCAATCAACACTGAAGCCTTGTCGTCACTCACACCGCACTCACGTGAGCGCAGCGTGAAGCCCTGAGAAAGACGAGAGAGGAGAGTTTCAGCTGAGGATGGTGTTTGTAAAGATTTTGTTCTTTGCATAGCAGATCCAAATATCAGTTATCAGCCCTGTTAACTAGCAATTATCGGTATCGATATCGGCCTTGACAAAACAATGTCGGTCGACCACTAATCACAACCACCTCAAAACCACCTTCTTTAACACACACTCCAACACACACACAAACAGACATATGTCTGGTCCATTGATCCGGTTTGACTCTATGCCAAAGTTCTCTCTCTCTCTCTCTCTCTCTCTGTCTCTTTCTCTCTCTCTCTCTCTTTCTCTCTCATTTTTTCACTCTCTCCACTGCACTCATAAACCATACCGCATGGTCAAGGCTGCATAAAAGCCTGCCAGACAAATTGGAGGTGTGAAAGTGTCTCAGAGCCATGTGATTACCAGCCTGATGAATACAGAAATGCTGCACCCAGAACACTTAGGACACACACATACACACACACACACAGTTAAAAGCCTCAATGTCGCTATTAACAATAAAACACCCTTATATATGCATAGAAATAATCTAATAGACCATAAAGCTGCACATTCAATTAGCTCAGGACTATAATTTTCAATCTAGACATGCACATTTATTAAAGCATACAGGTCGCATTGTCGCATGGTGCCCAAAGTTTTGCTGGCACTAAGCCACAGCTAATTCCTGCATAATTGCGCTTGTGATCGTATCTGAAGGTTCCCCTGATGCAGAAAGCAGGAACTGTTTAAAATAATGACGGGTGTTGAGTTCATAACTCGCTCAGGAAAAGCGACTTTGGCCTCCATCCGAGCCGCCGCCTAGTCCTGCTGAAAAGGTAAAAGAGTGTGAAAGAAACACAGTCTCCCCTTTGTTCCTCGTCACGTTTCTTTTCCCCCCAGACGGAGCCACAACAGCCGGACGTGAACATGGTCAACAGGTTTGCCAGATGTGAGAAATTCAGCTGGACAGGCCGTTAAAAAGGAGAAAAAAGTCAGGTTAAAAAGGTCACACAGATGCTTGGAGGTCCGGTTAGTTTCTATATGGGCTTATACGCTTTTCAGTGTCATGTTTCACCTGTGAGTCTTTCCCTCCCGTTTTTGTGCCATTTACTCAGATTTGGCACATGACTTTATAAAACGTTAAATCTCTTGAGCTGCAGAACCGTCACAAAAAGAGACAAAAAGAATGCTGACACCATTTCAGCTCAGTTTTACAATCTTTTCTATGACTGTATGATATGATCTTTTTGCCTCCTCCAATTTTACAAACCAGGGATTAGCCACAAAACGTGTTTCATTTCAGTTAGATCTGAGCATAGCTCAGCATAGCTCAGATTATTTATCATCATAAATAATACAGTAGTAATAAATAAGCCTAAAACTAATTTAAAACGTATGTAATGTTACAACTACAATTTTAATTTATTACAGTTTTTATAAAAATATCCCAGAACAATAACTAAAACAGATATATTACTTATTACCTAAAGCTGCAGTGCATTCATTCTCAATGTCGTTGCTGGTTGCAAGGGTATTTGTCGGTGCAGGAGCTGCAGTTGCAGCTGTAGCTTTAAAGGCCTGCGTCCACCAAACACGTTTTTTGCGCTGAGAATCGTCAAAACCTCACTTCCAGAGCGCTTTCTGTTATGGTAAGTTATGAAAAGTGTAATCGTGCACTTCCGCATTCGTTCCTATTTCATGTAAACATTGTAACGTGTTCCTTACGAGTCATGAAGGCGCTTAGGGCTCTAAACAGCTCATAGGATATGTATAAAAAATAGGTGCTGCCAGCACAGCAGTTTCCTCAAGTTTGACGTATTGCTAGCCCCAGTTGTGCATTTTGTGTGGCAAATGTCACATATCGCAATTTCTGCGTCAATTTTAGTAAAGTGCAGACACACAGTCAAACATTTTCAGCTTGTTGTCATGTTTTCACATGAGGTTTCCGTGACAAAACTAACATTATAGCTGAAATAGCAAATGGAATTTAACTGCAGTAAATATCTATTTATATTGCTGCAGGAAATGTAAATTGCTTTGAAACGCTGAGATGACTGTTGATTAATTTAAACCCTTCACCCAGTTCCGTATGTATCGCTCAGCTTGTGCGCGCTGCTGCCGATGAGCGTGTGAATGTACTGAAATTTCGCACCGTTTGATTTGACGTGAACCGATAACACTGTCTTTGTGCAGTGTGTGCCAGTACTTTGTATTGTACTGCAATATTACCTACTGTAAGGTTTCAGCCTGAATCTAGACAGGAATTTCCAGACGGCCTGCCTGATCCAGACCATGTTCCAGGTCTTCTCAACAACCCCTTATTAACTAGATCAGGATCACCTGAGTTTTAAGTCACCACGACCCTGACTTTTGGTATTTATAGAGCTTTTCTCTAGTTGTTTCCTTGAAAAGTATTGTGATGTCCTAGCATATCGAGCAGTCTCCTGTTCTGCCTGTCTTGTGTACTGACCGTCGTTTTGTGTTTCTGGATTACACTACATACTCTCTGGATTACAAAATACACAAGTCATACAAATTAATACGTTTATAATGTGTTATATATTTAACGGGAGCTCTCCTGTTCTGCCTTCGGGTGTGCTAACCGTTCTTTCAAGTTTCTGGATTATACTCTGTTTTTCCACACTGATTTGGATTTGTTTCGCAGTCTGTGTCTATTGGTTTTGAATGACATCGGTTTTTGCAAGCTCCATCTTGAGATCCCAAGACTCTGCGTTTGAGTCTACCAAGTAATTGTTATACATACGAAGACAAACTCATGGAAAAAATACACACTCACATAAATAATAAATAAATAAATGTATAATGTGTTATATATTTATAATTCAAAATATATAATCCATTTTCACTGTACTGGAAATGGATTATATAAAAGTCCCAGAGCTTCAAAATATCACATTGCAAACCCCTCTCTCGAGCTGGAATATGTGGCGGTAAACATGAGCCTTTTCAGCTGCATTCAATCTATCAAACCCATGTGAATGTTAATATGATTATCCTGTATGAATGAACGGTTTTACAAAAGGTAGCTTTTTGGCCCCAGGTACCACCCTGACCGGTGAGTTAGTGGCTAATTGGGAACGAATGGGAATGCTGCGAATGGGACGAAAACGACACCACGATTTAGGCTGCGGGCGGTGAATCGAGAATGTGGCGTCTAGGCTATTAGCCTAACGATCAGCAAGGGGCCCGGCTAACAATCAGCCCACTCGAGTGTTTCAGTTTAATCACTCTACCATGCAGGCAACATAAATTACAGCCGTCACGGACCCGTACGCCGAGATGCATATTAACAGCAGCTGAAAACACACGTGTGTGTTAGCACGGCGTTAACATTGGGGCTCGAAGAGTGTTATCTACAACTTTCTGTATGACCGCAGCTCTCAACACGGCCCTATGAGGATCTCTAACACTAATTCTGTTTATGTTTTAGTAAAACTATTGAACACACCTCTAAACTCATGAAGTAGTATTAACTGTACAAACATTTTTATGTGTAGCCATAATGGAGATAACAGCAAATACGGAATTCAGATAAACTTGTGGTTGAGATTTCAATACTGAGTTACCAAGTAGGAAGGTATTGAAATGGTTTGTGAGTTGACTTCGTGATCGGAAGGTCGCCAGTTCATGTCCCGGACTGGTAAAGGTACCACTGAGGTACTCATGAGCAAGCCCCGAGCACTACAAATAACTGCCCACTGCTCTTCCACAGATGGTTCAGTGGTCCCGTGTGCTAGGCTGTGGTGTGTTCTCAACGACAAATCGCTCACTCAAATCAAACTCAATTAAATCACTTCAAGATAACTGCTATCTTCCAACAGTTAAAATATATTTCAACTAATATTTCTGTTCCTTTGAACCATTTCTAAACTCTGGCAACTCAGGAACTTGGAACTTGGGTATCATAAATTTGGCCTTTCCCTGGTAATTACGTCTTGTCTGGTGGTTGTAACTCATATTAACGATATCTCCAATACAACATGAACGCTGCACCACTCTGTTTTAATATCTAGCTCAATGGAAGAGATATATGCGAACATAACATGCTCATATTACTACTGCCATTCCAACTTTCTCTCTCTGCGTTTTTATGCCTGCTTTCAACACACACTTCCACATGCACACACAACTGTTCTTCACTTATCAACGTTTCAAAGCACCCGTATATGCTGTTTCAGAGGTGAGAAAATGCACATCAATCGTCTTGCACCAGCTCTCTGGGTGTGTGACTGGAATCCAAAGTGTGTTTGTATGTGTGTGTGAGTGTGTGTGTTTGTGCAGCCCGGCCGCACCCTATTTAAGCAGTGGCTGTATAAATGATGGGGTTCTGAAGGACATAGGAACCCCAGCATATCAGCGCAGGACTCTGGAGACAGATTAACTACAGGGATTTGTGTGTGAAGGTGTCGGGTATACACAAACGCAAAGACACACACACACACACACACACCCTCAATAACGGCCTCTCTCCCAGTACACACGTAACCACCCTGCAAACATTATAAATGATGTGCAATCTGATACATCACTGTGGTGTGTGTGTGTGTGCGCTGGTTTCCAGCAAATTAAATGAGGCTGCTGTGGAAAATTTGTCAACAACCTTTTTACTTGAGCCCTGTCTATGCTGACACACCAGTGATGCTGCCCTGAGTGTGTCTGAAGGAAGAGTTACACTTAACTAACTTACATGAATTTTGCCAATATATCCAGGAAAAATATACAGACCTGCTCGCACAAGATTCGTTTGAGCATAAAACGTTCTCATTCTCACAAGATGTGTTTGTTTGAGAATGTGATGCTTTTGTATGCTAATGAGATTTTTCTCATGCTCACGAGATGTTTTATGTGCTCACGAGAAGTTTTGTGTGAGCATGTGCTGTTTTCTTATGCTCACGAGACGTGTTTTGTGTGAACAAGTGATATTCTTGGATGCTGCCGGAATGTTTTCTTTTGCTCACAAGATGGTTTTGTGTGAGCATGAGATGTTTCCATGCTCACAGGAGTTACTCTCATAGTCACGAGATGTTTTATGTGAGCATTTTATGTCTTTGTATGCTCACAAGATGCTTTCTCATACTCATCAGATGTGTGAGCCAATGAGATATTTTTGTATAAAATTCTCTTATTTACATACTGACTGTGATTGTTTGCTGAAAACATCTCAGATTCACACAAAACTTTAATTTATCCTTTCTGTTACTTGTCACTTTAGGGGCTTCCTAGAAACCCAATATTCACAATTTATCAACCTTTTAGAAATTCAAAAACAAAGCTATAATTCTAAAAGGAAACGCTTTAGAGTGTAATGCTTCTACTTACACATTATTTCTCTCTGTGATTGTTAGTGACATATGTCTTTCTCTTTGTCTCTCTCTCTCCTTCTCACAAACACATGCATTTTCCCTGTGCAAACATAGAACCTGAGCAGCAAAAACATGACCTTACAACTCTCACTAATCCTGTCACTGACTGAGGTCAAGACCTGGAAGAGGTCGATGTCAGGGTGTGGTGAGGACAGGAAGAGGGAGAGTGGATCCTCCCCAAGGACGAGCTGATGTGCTCCCATCAATTACCGCGAGACGCAACGTGACACCGCGTTTGTACAACCTGCATTTATTACGGAAACGAGCGGTAAATCGCTTCAAGAGATCAGCAATTTTCTGTAACGGGGGAGAGACAGAGAGGGAGAAAGGTTTTTCATGAGAAGTCAAAGAAAGAGCAGCTTGTATGAACGGATTAGGGCTTTAGGGACTAACCATTCACGAGAAAATCCAATAACATTATCCTTATTTTATGTATTTTTAGTAAGATTACGTCAGATAAAATGAATATACGTATAGTGAGAAAGGTCTCCTATTGTGAAATGCCAGGGTTATATCAATGAAAAATGGTGTGCAGGTATTTTGCTTTTCATTTGTCATTTTTATTGGGACAGCTTCGAATGAATGTACTAAATTACTGCATGCAAAAAAATATTTGATATATCTCGCAGTTTAAGTACATTTAAATGTAAATTAATGTTCCTGCCAATAAATCTCATTAGAATTTGACAGAGAGAAACCTTTTTGCCTGCACCTAAGACATCTGCAGTGCACACAAAAAGCAAAGGAGGAGGAGGAGGAGGAAGACAGTCTTCAGTATCCATCAGAAATGTGTGTAACTAGCTGCATCCTCCTCAGATACAGATACGCACACACACACACACACACACACACACATACTTCCACCCACGGTGGGTCTTACAGGTCAGTTCAATTAGAGCGTCTGATATCTACATCCACTTTGATCTGCTCAGATCTGGAGCACCGCATTGGTGTGTGTGTGTGTGTGTGTGTGTGTGAGTGACATTTTGAAACAGATCACTGAACACTGGTTAAGGGTGTCGTGTGTGACGACGCGTGTCTAATTAAGATCCTCAAAATTGAGCAGCAAAGCGCAACAGACAGGAGGCCGGCAGTCAATGAGCCGGGTCAGGTATGAGAGAGAGAGAGAAAGAGAGAGAGAGAGAGAGAGAGAGAGAGATGGAAACACAATATCTGTTACATAACAGACAGCATCCATACATCATGATCTCAGACAACCAACATCAGTGAGCTGTGCAAAGAGAAAAAGAAAAAGCAAGTTTTCCAGACGGTTGGATTGTTTATCTGGTACGACTACTACACAGTGATGGTTCTGCTGTATGCTACAGCCACCAGTTGAGTTGTGTTAATACTTAACACAGTGAAATGTCTTTGGGAATGAGATGTGAGTCCTGCATGTGTTGCTGTGCTTGTGTCTTACTATAAAATGTGTGATTTTTTTTGTTGTTGCTGCTTCCTTGCTTTTGTCATTGTTGTGGTTGTTGTTGTTGTTGTCCTTATTGTTGTGTGTCCCCCCCTTTTTTCTCTCACACATTGTTCAATTTCCTGTCCATTCTTAATGTGCTTTGTCTGTCGGAATAAATCTACAATGTGCAATATGAGGAGATTTCCACACTCCTTCATTGCAAAACAAATCCGCCCCGTCTACACAAGGCAATCAGACCATAACTTCTGTTTGCCTAATGCATCGGGACAGGACAAGGAAAAAAAAAAAATGAGTGAATGTTGCTGACGGTGGGACTCGACCTGAATGTATTTGAACGAGTGCTGGGAGACATCATCAGCAAGTTTAAGCTCTTGTTCTGCATATAATTTTTTTTATCATATATACACAGGTTGACATTTACATTTACAGCATTTAGCAGACACTCTTATTCAGCTAATTCAGTGAAGCTATTGCCGGGGGTGCAGATGAATACCGTTGAGATGAATGACACTGAATGCCACTGAAAATGAACTAAGAGTCTGACAGCTGCGCACCCGGGTTGATCATTTGTTCAGGTTTTAGTTTTTTCTCATTGGAAGCTGGTTACGTTTCAAAGACATTTTTGTGCGGTGAGGCAATTTTGAGAAAATATGTCAAAAGTAGGACTAGGAATGTTAATGCATAAATGCATAGAGGCAATCAGGAAACTAACAGATTAATTTTTAATGGGTATAAAGAATATAATTAAGTTTGCTTTAAGTATGGTAGCTCCAGCGCAGATGTTTATCTGACTAAAGCCTGATTTATTCTTGACGCATTTTACACATGCCTGTAAACATTTATTATGGAGCTTAGGGATATGCTCACAAGTGCCTCAGCGACCTTCTGATAATGGTGCCTTGACTATTACTCTACCAACAGCCCCATAAACCAGACTCAAGTAACTGAAGGCGCAATATAAGGCAACGGATGAGCAGAAAAAGGGCTCAGAATGTTAAGTGAGAAGGAGGGGTTAGTTAGAAAGTTACGCAAAAACAAACTATTGCAATTTTTGCCCACTTACTAAGGAGTAAGAGGTAGGTCGTGACAATGGTTAATATAAAAACCCACATAACACTGATTCTAAACCATGACAACTGTGCTAATGTTGAGTTGAGTCAAACTGAGTTGAATCGAGCTTTTCTGAATAAAAAATTAAGCCAATTTAGAATTAAGTGACAATACCTACATTTTATTCAGCACCATTATGCAACTACTGCATCTCCCCAAACTACACTGGCACCATGAAGAGGCTACTTTTTCTCAGAATCATTTTCCATCCCATCTGCTCAAAACACAGTAGATTTGAGGTGCTGAAAGGTTGAGAGAGTGAACCAGCTGGAGATAAGAGGGTGGGGTACTGATGAGAAGACAGACCTAAAAGGCTGATGGTATGAAATTGATCCAGGACATTGGCGTAACAACCCAACTCTTTATGAGAGACATTTAGGGATCTTTTAAATGGTGAATTTTAATAGCATGGTGTCCTTAGCACTTCACTGGGGCGGAGGGGAAGGTAGGAAGAGGGTTGGAGAGCCAGTGAGAGCGAGAGGGGCGGGGGTGGGCGGGGGATGGAGGTCTCTGCAGTATTATAAACAGTATGCATATGTCACAGTGTCAGTCTCCTAGTGTTTACTGGGTTGCTGAGCTGATGAGCGTGTGACACTGGAGATGACTATCACAGTCACACTCCATCCTTCACTGCCTCCAACGCAGCTCTCTCTCTCTCTCTCTCTCTCTTTCCATCTCAATATAAGTATTCCATCCAGATCCAAGTCGGAGAGTGAAAATCGATTCTGCCCATCTTCCTTCTCCTCGTTTCGGCACAGATCTGTTGCTGGGTAAAGGCAGTTAGCACCATGTTCAACCCCCTCTAGCCTCCACTCCATCTCCGCTGGAAAAGTGCTGCTGATCATTTCAAGCCCTTTAAATGGCCTGGATGGTCAGCGGCGGGGTAGGAAGGAACAGAGTGTGTGCTTCAAACAGGAGCCTGTCTTGACAAATCAAATAACTGTAAAAACATGATGGATTTTCTCTGATCCAGACAGTAGAGAGATTTGTCAACATTTGTAAAAGTTTGGCTTGAAAAGGCTCCTCTTGAATGCTCTCGCAGTCACATTGTGTAATTTGGAGGTTCAGTTCTTGCATGGGAACATTCCAAAACTCTCAGACATAACAGTTTTTGACACTAAACACAAAAAATTCTGTTTGTGTTGCCATAAATGTAGATTCAACTCTGTGGGCTGCTGGGCTGCTCTATTTTACAGAGACTTTAGCCTCAATAAAATGTCATTCATCTCATCAAATATATGTGACCCTGCACGGCAAAACCAGTCGCTTGTCGCAAATTTTCAAAATTGAGTTATTATATCTTAATAGGGCATAAATCAAGCTTCAAAACGATACCTATATGGAATGAATCGGACGACATATGACTGAGATATCAACATTCAAATGAGTCGGGTTTCTCCTGTCACGCCAAGTGAGAAACGGAGAAATCTGCCTTTGAAGTTGACTATCGCCGTAGCACTCAGAGACGCTTGGTGCGGTCGCGGCTATGTTTGTATTTACGGTAGCCCACGCTGCATTCACAGCCACACGGATAGCCTACCTGCGTTAGGTTAACTGAACTCGGGAGACGAAGATGGATTCCGCAGAAATATCTTCACACTAGTCAACCAGTGGATTTACCGTAAATATTGAAGTAGAGCAGTCAAAACGGAAACTTTTAACATTCTGCTGGAATTGAATTCTTCACCTCAAGAAAGTCACGTTTTTAGGATGGAAAGGGTAAGTTTTTCAGCGAAATTTATTCACAACAGTACAGTATAGACCTTCCACTGTTTCAAAACACTAAAAACAAAAAATCCAAAATTTTACCCCACGCAACATAAACGGTCGTTTTTCTTGGAAACCTCCGTTGCGACAAGCGACTGGTTTTGCTGTGAAGAGTCACAAATGTATATTAATATGTTCAATCTCTGACAGTGTCTCTTTAGTCACTGCCACCAAATAGCTTGTCATGTCCAAACATTTCTGGTTATTCCGAGACAACATCGTTGTGATTTGTGTCACAGTCTGGTCCTCGTCATTTTTGAAATGAAAGGACTGTGAGAATTGTTACTGTATTTTGAAAACCAACTTAATTTTACGACTTTGTGTCAGTATTTCTAACTAGGACTGCAATGATTAGTTGACATAAACAACTATCATAAACATCAGTCGATTAAATAGTTTAATTAACATTAGACAGTACATTATCGGCGCTATTCTCAAAGAGAACGATAAAGTAAACATCACCACAACTGTGCCTGACTTACAAACTTTAACTTCGCATTGATAACAAAACAACAGAACAAACCGTGGCGTTAACATAATCTCCACGTTGGCCAAGTTTATTAAATAGAGTTGGTTAGCCTACTAGCCGTACGGTTTAGTATCTCTTTAACATTTTGACAATTAGCATGATTACTCTTATGCTTTTACAGGTGTGCAGACTTGAGCAGGAGAGGTAAAACATGCACCAGAACAGCCCACATGAAGCAGAGATAGAGGGTGTGATAAAATAATTGTTAATTACAGAGTAATTGACAATTCAAATAGAAATTAATAAATAACTGACTCTAAATACCTAAACACCAAAATAATCTTTCATTGCTGCTCTATTTCTAGCCTTTACTAATACCACCAAAAATATTTAAATATTCATTCAATCTATTTCCAAACTGCTAAGGTCTAATTAGGGTGGTAGGTACCACAGCCAGTCCTGGAACAACCGGCGTGAGGAGAGGACCAATCCTGGGCGGGGGGCCAACTCACCGCAAAACACACACACACACACACACACCCCTAAGGAAAATTTAAACACTCCATTCATATGAGCAGGAATTTGGAGAAAATGAAGAGTGATTCTTAACAAAGGCCAAAACACATGTACATGCAGGCACACACATGCACACCATGTTGTACCCATGGAGGTGTAAGGCAAAAGTGCTACCCACTGTGCCATCTCGACACCCACCACTAAAACAAATTAATATCTAATGATTAATAATGTCACAGATTCGGATCAGGAAGTAGTGCAGAGACACTTACGGATGCCAATCTATTGTCACATCTAAGACCACATCTTTGATCAAACTGTCTAGATCTGCATCACCTGAGTACTAATCATATGACTAGGTTTAGGTATTTAAACCCCTATTTTCATATAACACAATTCAAAGTATTGTTGTGACTCGTTCCTAGAGTATTAAGCATTTTGGAACTGCCCATTAAAGAGACATGTTCTGACTGCATTCTGCACTGGGTCATATTCTTCTCCTGAAAGACCCGACAAATAATAGGCACTTCTTATGGGTGACCTGAACTGGGGTGAACTTCATTTTCTTCGTTTACATTTAAATTATGTCACTGACCAAGCGCTCTAATCAAAAGCAACTTCCATTTCCTAATTACAGGGACACTTTCCATGGAGCAACTTAATGGCCTTTCTCAGGGACCCAGTGGTGATAGTGCTGGAGGTAGGATTCGAACCCACAATATCTTGGTCCAGAGCCAAGTATCCTAACCACTACGCCACCACCCACATTTTTCTCAGATTTGGATCTCAGGTACTCTCTGCACTACTTCTACATGAGCACCTATTCCAGCATGGGCCTGAATGTTCTGCAGAGAGTTTCTCCTTCATTTTCCCCCAATGCAGGAGTGATCATTAAGGGCCGACCTGCCTGTTACCCGCACAATGAAGACATTACAGCTCTCAGCGTAAAGCTCACACCTCACAGTTACCCACAAGCCTATTAGAGGAGAACACAGAGAGAGGAGAGACTTCAAAGTGGATTAAATGTGTAAAGCGCGACAGACGTTCGGGAGGGGATTGCAGGCTCTTCCTCATCATCGAGATTAACACGCATGAGCGATTCGGCAGAAACGGCCAGCCAGATCAAAGGCAGTTTCTGACTCAGCGATCGATTTGCTGAAGTCAAATATCTTTTTGGGGCAGTTTACACACATACACAACACACACATCAAGCAGAAACCAGAGCTTCAGTATTCCAATGCTGAGATTTTTGCCAATAATAGATAAGTAAGTAAAACTCAGCATAGACATTCTTCCGATAGATCAAAACGCATGGACGTGCAGGAACACACACACACACACACACACACCAAAGTACAGCACAGCACATCAGAAAAAAGAGCTGACAGACGAGTCTTTTCAATCACAGCCATTACTTCTTAAATCACTGCTTTGTTTTCCCCCTATTTTTTTCATAAAAATGAGAATTTAAACTGACATTTTAAAAGGTAATAATAGATTGATAATAACTTTTAATAGCTATGTAACAGATATTTTATAGTGGCATTATGAAGCCGCTCTCCCTTTTTACATTTTTAAAAACATTAAATTTGGGGCAGTTATTAGTGTTACGGTTAAGGCATTCGCTGCGTGATCGGAAGGTTGCCGGTTTGAATCCCAGGACTAGTAAAGGTACCACTGAGGTACTCATGAGCACCGTCCCCAAGCAGTACTTCCCGGGATGTTAGCTGCTCACTGCACCTTCACGGATGGGTCAAAAGCAGAGGTCACATTTCGTTGTGGTGCACTGTGTGCTGTGTTGTGGTGTCTTCACAATGACAAATAATCACTCACTTTCATGACTTTACTCCTACTAGAGTCGTTTTCTTTAAGGAGCCACAAATTTTGATTTTTACTTGTGTTTTAAATACTCAGCAAACCATTGCTTGTGAAAGAAATTTAATTCTAACACCTCAAATTGAAGCTTACACTCAGCGACTTGACGTCTTTTGAGTTTTTATCTGGATTACTTTTGACATTTTGCTATTATAAACGTATTATGAAATGTCTGCATCAAAGAAGCTCATTCTTGTGTATAATTCTCATTTGTGGTATAATCCAGTGATTTTAAGCTTCCGGAAAAATCCATAACCTTTACAGCTGTCTTTAAGTCTAATATAAATGCAGGGAAAAGGAGAATTGAAGCGACTGTAGCGAAACGTAGGAAAGTCTTCCCACAATGCATTTGTAACCTAGTAGTGACCTCACAGATGAGCTGAAATTAATCTCGCCAACAAAACGCACTTAAAACCATTCTACGACGAACCAGAAAAAAGCTGCATTCGAGGGCGATTTGAGGCCGGTGGGAGGAGCTATTTAACATAGTTTTCCATGATTGACAGCTTAGCGGAGAAACAAAACAGGAACAGCTGTCAAAATGCTCCAGTCGCTGGTGATGTCCTATATATATATGTATATGTATATTCATATATATCTATATATATATATATATATATATATATATATATATATATATATATATATATATATATATATATATATATATATATATATATATATATATATATATATACACACACACATATATATATATAGTTGTACAATGCAGCTGTCATAAAATGTTATAATTTTCTATTTAGAAGACATTTTATGTTCTATTTCTGTAATGCTGACTTTAGTTCAAAACAGTTGTTCTGGAAGGCTCAGCGCGATTATCGGGTTAGGAAGTGCTGTGTAAAGACTTTTGTTTATGTTACCCTGCACAGGTACAATGAATAAATCTAGCACTGGTTGTTAGAGTCTTCGTTTATTTTACAGTGTAAGGCGCAGTGCAGTAAAAGTGTGAAGCTGTGGGCTTATCGTCGCAGCTGCCCAGGTGTGAGGTGTTTCGTGGTCCAGCATCCTGCTCGAAGGGAAGTCTGGAGAAGAAAAAGAAGTGGAAGTTCAGGTCACAAAATCGTGCAAACAGACCACAAACAGATCATAACTCTCATTAGCACCATTATAGCCGTCTGTATGCTTTAAGTGTACAGAACAACCTGCTGAAATGCCAACATGGACTTTACGCTGGTCACTGATGCCAGTCAAGAATACCATAATAAAAATTAAAACACAGCTTGATGAGACAGAGTACAAAACTCAGAATGCACCTCTATAAGGACAACAAACAAAATGTTAACTTTCATGCAATCAGGTCGCTTAAATTTCTTAAAAGTGGGTGAAAGAATCCTAAATTCAGCATCGCCATATGATAAAAAACCACCCATCATGCTAATTCGATCAAAGAGGTTTAATTGTTTGGTTCTAATCATGACTTTGATAATTAATAGCATCAGGATTCAAAGAGAAATTGTTCAAAGGTAGAAGAAATGCAGGATACAGGTTTTACAGAAGGCAAGTGCAGGCAGCCATACTCAGAGCACAGTATCTCAATTATGTCTGACACACACACACAGACACACACACACACCACAGAGCAGAACCCTATTAAGTAAGACTGCATATACCTTAAACCAGCGGTTTCCAAAATAGGGGCCACGGCAAGAAAAATGAATGACATTGACACGATAGCGAGTGGCAGTGTCACAAAGGTAGCCCCGACGGACTGTAAATGTTCCGGTTTTAGATTTCGCCAGGAGGGGTTGGTTTAAGACGTTTTAAGAAAATAAGTGTTTGGGGCAGATAGTGTAATGGTTAGGGAGCTGGCCCTCGCGGATCGAGGGTCGCCGTTCAAGTCCAAAGGTGCAAGGTATCGCTTCAAGCACTGCCTCAAGTACTGCCAAAAAGCTCCCCACTGCTCCATTACGAATGGGTCAAATGCAGAGCTCAGACAAATAATCACTCAGTTAAATGTTAGGGCAGGGAACATATAGTATGTATAGCTGGTTCGAACGCTCGTCTCTGAACCAAGAGGTCTTGTGTTTGAATCGTACCTCCAGCAGCACCATGACTGGGTCCCTGACAAGACAATTAACTCAAAGGTGTTCTCTAGGGAGATCACATGCTGAAATTAGTAAATGGATGTCACTCTGGATAAGAGCATCAGCTAAATTCTGTAAATGTAAATGTAGACGACCCTGGAATCTAATGCAATTAACCATATCACCAAGCCTGGCTCCACGGAATCTGTAGCTGCAGAAGTTTGAGCCTGACTGAAGTCTGGTTTAAATTTGACATGTTTATACAGGACATGCAGGTAGCAGCTTGTGCTCATGTAAAACGGCATTATTAACCAGACTTGAGTGACTGAAAGGCACAAATAAGATGATGGATGAGGAGAAATCTGAATGGCAAATTTCATTTTAAAGAAGGATTCAGATGGAATTTTGGATAAAGTTTTCACCAAACACATCAAGACTGTTCAGGTGGCATTAACAATTATTTATGTAATAAATCTGAAGTCTGAAGTTCATTATGAATGTTTCGCAAATTAAAAAACGATTGCCTTATTCCAGTACCGCACATTTATTTATTTTATCATAGTTAAAAAACAAATATTTTAAACTTGTGGGATTAATACTGATGAACTACAATCTTTTAGGAGGGGCCCGCCAAAGAGCTTGGGGAACCACTGCTTAAATCACATAAAATTCCATAATGAAGGTCGGTATCCCAGAAATGGCTTCATTCCATTAGAAGCCAGTATGGTCATCTTGCCAGCACACTTCTCTCCTACACACTAATCTATAATCCACTAAAGTCCAACACAACATGGCCGCCAGAGGCGTCTTTCTGCACTGGAAGGAGAGATAGCTGTACTCCAGTTTACTTTAATGGGTAGTGTGAAAACATCTTTAAAGTGTAAAGTTTCAGCAATAGCGCGGTTTCCCACAACCAGAACGGTCAGGCCTCTGAGAGAAGATATTGAGGGATTTACACACACATACACACACACTGCTGTAGCCTCAAGCAAAGGAATTCGAAATGAGTTTTGCAGCTCTGTTTTCTCAGTAGAACACACACACAATAGCCGCTCAAGGCAGAGTCTCCTCTTGATGATTCTCATACTGTGTGTGTGTGTGTGTGTGTGTGTGTAAAGGAAAACTATAGGGACCAAGTTTTAAAGGTTGAAAAACCTTTAAAAATCATGTATAAGTGATCAGTTTTGACCAATTTATAAATCTAACACTTGCGATTAGCAATATAATTTTACTTATATTCATTGATACATTTATTAAAAAAATTTAGGATCTAAACAATGAATATCAAGCAAAGTCAATGACTAATTTAGATTCAGTGATTAATCAGATTAATGGTTTTTATTAAATTAAAGGAGATTTTTGCATTTTTATCATCTCATTATGTTTGTCTTCATATATTTTACAAACCCCATTTTCTTTTAAAAAAAAAAAAAAAAGAACAAAACCACTGAAACTGTGTGTGTTTGTGATTGTGTGGTGTGTGCTGTACATGAGCCAGTATTAGATTAGCTGTGCATCAGTTTTGTACTGAAACCGATACTAAAACATTTTTTTTTTTTTTTCATGTTACGCGATATGGAATTGATCTCCTTGTTGCATGTCCTTGTTAACTGGAAGGAGAGACCGGCGAAGGAGTGTAACTCGATAACGGCAGCGTTGAGGCAAAACGCTCTTCAGTTTCAGCAGACAGACAACCCGTGTTTGCACAAATAACTCAATAAGCAGACGCTGGCGCAGGTGGACAGGGATTTTCACAAGGAGGAGGACGAAGAGGAGGAAGAGGAGCCAGTCTGAAACAGTCTCAGATTATAAAGAAGAATCAAAGGTAGAAAGGAACAGAGAGACAGATATTGTGAATGGGAGAAGGGTAGAGTGAAAAGCACTAGGGTACAGACATGAGAAATGTAGGAGAGAGACAACCAGACTGTAAGAGAGAGAGAAAGAGAGAGAGAGAGAAAGAGAGAGAGAGAATGGAGAGAGAGAGAGAAAGAGAGAGAGAGAATGAGAGAGACAGACAGACAGAAGAAGTGAGAGGAGATCATATTTATCTTTGCTGCAGTCTGTATTTCCAGTAGTGAGCAGTAACGTAGCTCTAATGAGGAGATGATGACATGATTACAGCAGCATGCAGCAGAGAGCTGATGTTTATACACACACACACATACACACACACACACACACACACACACAAACCACCTCCTCGTCACGTCCACAACACCCCCGCCCCGATCTGTTTAAACACATGTGAAGGCAACAAGTCATTACAGCCCCAATCAGATGGCATGAAACACACGACACAGGACTGGCACTGAGCTCACAAACTTGGCGGGCACACACACACACACACACACCATTAAAGCTGAGTCACATAATTCCAAAGTCAATTCAACTCCAATTCACAGGGGTTCAACTGAAAGTGAGTGATTTTGTCATCGTATACACACCACAGCACAGCACACAGTGCACCACAATGAAATGTGACCTCCGCATTTGACCCATCCATGAAGAAGCAGTGGGCAGCTAACAAGGGCAGCGCCGGGGAGCAGCGCTTGGGGACGGTACCTTGCTCATGAGTACCTCAGTGGTGACTTTGCCAGCCCTGGATTCGAACCTGCGACCTTCTGATCACGGGGCAAAAACCCTAACATTATACCAACTGCCGCTTCATGAATACGAATTCATTTATTTTTATTGTGTCATGGTTTTGAATAGAATTAATGCATCTGTGTTTTATATTAATAGTTGAGGTTAACTCTACAGACAATCCACAACTATGTACACTAATTAACTTGCGTGACCGTGTCCGGTCCCCGTGAGCCGAAGAGGGATTAGGCAGTTCAGAAAATAAATGAATGAAATGGGAGATTGTTTTTACGAAACTCAGTTCTAAAGAGTTTTTACTTGAGGAGGTTTATTTTGTCTGTGCGGTTTAAAATGGTAGGCGAAAGTTCAACATTATGAAATCAATATAGAATACGCATTAACATTATTTATCCTGTGATCACGAGTTACTGTTCTGAACTCGACATGAGCTGCCTGCTGATAAAGCAGCCAATGTCTGAGTCTCCTTCTGAAGTGATGTACACTGATATGATAATCGTCTAAAAAATTCCTCTTGTGACAAAGCAAGATTAATGTAAAATTGGGTGCCTTCATCCATGTCAATAAGAATGTATTGTCAATATACTAAACCGTCAACTTTGTGACGTGTGTCCTCTATCAACTTCCATAGAATAGTCTGAATGGAGACAGAAAGCAAATCATATCCAGACATCTACTTAAAAAAGCCTCTCTAAATGCTAGTGTGACATATTCTAAATGTCACACACACTATCTCTCGAATCAGTGTGTTTTTTTTATCAAATACCGCATTTGAATCATGTTACAAGAGCATTACATTTTCTTTAAAAAGAGAATGACTGACTTTCGTCATCAAACTTTGCAAGAACGGGAATGGAAAGAACAAAAAATACAAAAACAACAATCATCCTCTGATTTTGCAATAATATTTGCAATAATGTAGGTGTGTATGAGAGAGGAGGCAGGTTTCAGCCATTTATGAGGACCTCAAATCACGTAATTATGGGATTCAATGGAAGCACCTCACAAAGATAGCAAGATGCAGCTGTGCGTGTGTGTGTGTGTGTGTGTGTGTGAGACAGAAGACACATGTGGGCTGCTTTGTTAAAACCAGCGCAGGGATTATGTAAAGATTTCCGATGCGCAGAACTGTGGCTTTTTTAAAGACAAATACATACGACACATCTGAGGATATTCCAACAGTAATCCTCCCCAGAATAGAACACAGAGATTAAATAAAGAACTCACATGAATCAAGACTTAAATCATTATTATATAAACTAATATCTTAGGACTTTTACTATAAGTACGCAATCCATGCTAAATCAGTTATATCACTGTAATCACAATGTAGTGACCAATACTATACCATATATACAATGTTAGTTTTATAAAGATTATGCAGTTTATTAACAATAACCTCATCATTTGTATGATCGATAAAGCACCTTTGTTAGTCCTCTGCAATAATCTGGGATAAACAGGTATGCAGATTTTAAGAGGTAAACTGTATGTCTAAAATGTGATTTATTCCTAATTAAATATTTAAATGTTTATAAAAGAATTTAATTATAAGACTATCATGCATAAATTAAAACATCCCAGGATGCAGCCATAAAATATTAATGAGTCTCAGCTCCCAGTTGCACAGTGTAATTTGAGGATAGATCGCACGTACCTGGTGCCGGAGCGCAGGAACGAGCAGGAGCTCCCCCTGGTCCAGCCGCAGTAGGGGTCCCGCGAGGCGATGCAGTTCCTGCCCAACCAGAAAACACGGCACGTTAAAGCCCAACGGCAATGCTGGATTTCACACATGCATGAGCCACCTGGTTCAGTGCGTTCGTCACATGCCAGACGTGTGTGTGTGTGTGTATGTGAGAGAGACATTATGTGTGTGTGCTGAAGTTGGATATTAAATGTGTTCTTAACTAGGTTGAGTCATATTCATTCACAACCAGTTCTGATCTGTTCTTGAGTTTGTCAGAATAATCAGTGTGCCAATACCCTGCAATTGGCTAATTTCACCCTATTGGCTTTTGGCTGAAATGATCTAATTGCAGATAAATGAATATCTGTGTTTATAATGGCCAATTAATTAAAAATTAATTAATAAAAATAAATAAATGAATTAAAAAAAAAAAAAAACAGAAAGAAGGAAGGTAGATACTTCCACCATGATATGATATTATGTAGCTTGCCACTAGAGGACAACACCGCAACTTTATCATTTACTTTTTTGTGTTTTTACACATTTAAATGAAATTTACCAAATCTTATACATATTTTTTTTAATTGTATACAAATTTTTAATAGTTTTTGCATATAAATAGAGGACTCATTAGGGGAAATTTATTGTGCTTTTGGGGGAGAATTTCGATATATTACTAATATTGGTATTTTACATCCTCTGTTTATCACATTTTCAATGATCAGTACTAGTCACTACGAGTTTAGAGCTAATGAGATACAAATCATAAGTGTGAAACAGAAATACAGCATGTGTCCTAGAAGCTAATGTCTTGTAAACTTGGACAAAAATATAGTGATGATGAGACCTGAGTTCATAAAGGCAAAACAATCAGTAAATTAAACAGTAAATAAAAACACAGCATTTAGAAAAAAAAAGTTCATCCCAAGGAAATGCTGTAAAAGCCAAAACTGCTCTAAAATAAAGAAATATTTTAACAGTAAGCACTTGTAAATGAATTTAAATTGTGTAAGTAAAGATGATGAAAATAGTGTTGTCATAGTAATTAGTCTTTTATTCATTATGCTCAAATTAGTTGCGTAATTACACTGAGAGAACGATTCATATTTTCATCTTGTGAAAAACTGTCTTGAGATTTTGACTCATTTTTAGCGTTCAATTAGTCAGGTGTTTTGGCCGGGTTCCTGCTCTCAGCACACAGGCCAGTAACCTTGGTGTGTGTGTGGGTGAATGTGTGCTCACTTCATGCAGCGGGAGTAGAGCTGGCAGCGGGCTACAGGGACTCTGACCACGCAGGACGGGAAGGTCAGCAGCAGTGTGTGACTGATGGAGTCCAGAGAGAGAGACAGCAGCTGCCTCGCTTGCGCCGAGTCCGTGCCACACCTGCCATACGACAACACACACATTAACACACGCTCACATAGGTAGGCACATGTTTAAGTGGCAGATTCCAACCAGCACCAGTTGCAAACTAGCAAGTTTCATCATGATACAATATTATATGAATTCAACGATTTAATGTCTGCCAATATCACAAATTTGATTCAATTCAGGAGCCAGCTATCAATGTATGACAATATCATATGCTGATTTGATCAGTTTCATTCTTATCAAATCCCAAAATGCAACAAAAATGACATTTTGACATTTTCACTGCTGAGCTACAGCACACTGTAGTATGAGTTATTGCACTTAATAAAAGTGATGAACCTGATAGACGTTTCCACGCTTGCAGAGAGAAATAATCATCAGATTTTTTTTTAAACTTTGGAACAAATCAGTAATATCTCTTTGATAACAAGTGCAATAATAACTACACTACCAGTCAAAATATCTTGCACACCACACATTTGATCTCTTTTCCATTTATTTCCTAAACTGCAGATTTTTCATTCTTGTTAAGCATTGGAAAGTTGTTGAGTGAACAACTATAAATGAAAACAATAGATGACATGGTAAAAAGCACGTCTAACTTCCTATTAACTGGTTGTGTCATGAATGAGCAGTCGAATTCTCGGCAGTGCTTTACCTTTAGGAATCTAGAGTCTGAAAATACTTTTGATGTGTAGTGTACATTTATAAAGACGTCTAGTCTCTTTTACAAACCCTAAATACATACAGTTGGTATATAAACCCAGTCTTTGTCTAATTCCTCCATTCATTCATTCATTCATTCATTATCTGAACTGCTTAATCCCTAGTGGGGTCGCGGGGACCAGAGTCTATCCTGGTACTACGGGTGCCAGGCGGAGACCAAACCTGGGCAGGCACCGACAGACCACTGGGCACACACACTCACACATAGACACTCATTTTCACACCTACAGGGGTCTCATGCTTATGCTCATGCACCTATGCTTGTGGACGGTGGGAAAGCACACAAACTCCACACAGAATCCAGGATCTTCTTGCTGTGAGGCAACAGAGCTAATCACTGCTCCACCCATCCTCGAATTATCAATAAAGAAACGTCCTTTGCACTTATTTCCTCGCTGTGTTATAATATACAGGACTGGGAGGAGCGGTTATGCATTAATGCCACCTGCACATGTAAAGCTTCTTCAGCCACCACCTGTCACTACTTGTCTGTGATCTGTAATGAACTCAAACTCTTCCATCGTGCAAAGATAAAATGAAAAGAAACAACAAGACTTGAAAGCATCTCGGAAAAGCCTGAGCCGGAGTAATCACCCCATCGCACGAGGAAACCAACGTCTCTGATCTAATACACATCAAAGTGCGGCCTGGCATTGTGTGTTAGCCTTAATTGGCTCATGGTGCTCGCCCAGTGTGTGAATATACACACACACACGCCTGCTGTGTAGGCAGAGTGTTCTGTTATGAGGACCGGTGAGGTGAGAGCTGCTTATGGTGCAGAGCCACCATTAGCAAAGGGTTTTATAATCATATTAAACAGCTGAAGAACGAGTCACCCTTATGAAAAGCAGAAGAAGGTGAGAAAGAGAGACAAGAATAGAAAAAAGGAGAGTTAAGAGTAAGAGGGGAAAGGAATGAAAGAAAGTGAGTAAGAAAGAGTGAGAGAGAAAAAGTAATAGAGAGGAAAAGAGTGAGAGAAAGCAAGTGAGTGAGAGAGAGAGAGAGAGAGAGAGAAAGAGAGAGAGAATGAGTGTGAGAGAGCAGGTGAGCAAAAGAGTATGAGAATGAGAATGAGAGCAAGGAAGTGAGTGAGTGAAAGAGTGAGAAAGAGAGGCAGAGAAAGTAAGTGAGTGAGTGAGTAAGAAAGGAAGAAAGTAAGTGAGAAAGAGAGCAAGAGAAATACATCAGACTCAGGAGAGGGAAGATAAAAGGCACATAAAAAGTAAATTTGGGCTCATGAGGGAGAGAGAACAGAGAGAATGAGATACAGAGAAAATGAAAAGCTGTGGCAAGAGAAAATGAAAGCACATAAATGAATGGGTGCTATAAATACATTGCAGGATGTTGGTGAGAGATGAGACACTCCTTAAAAGAGATAGAGCAAGACGGAAAGAGAGAGCGAGACATGAAGGCAGCAGGGGAAGTGATGCAGTGACACGGAGCCGAGATGAAGCCACGACACCAATTAAGCCCTCTAGCTACCGCTAACATGCCATCTCAGCCTCATTACCGCTCACCGGCCGCTCTGATGTGGACACGCGTGTGGCTGGCTGGCCGGCCCCCCCATCCCCCTCCACCGTCCCCAACCCCCCGTCTCAACCCCCCAGGGCAGTGGAGGTGAATTAGGACAGGGCTGCAGCCAGCCGGAGTGAACCGAACACGATCTGATTAGTTTATTCACTCCTCCCTGATTAGCCGACTCCCTGCTGGAAGCCCTCCACCAGCGCTCGGAAAATCACACTCCCCCTCATTCATGTCAGCTCAGACGAATTCCCAGCTGAAACGTCTACTTGCAGAGGTAGCTTGCGTTGTGGGGAGAAAAGAAACACGTGTGACGGTAGTCTTGAGAGCTTGATTCGAAGGCAACTGGAATTCTTTTAAAGTTCTTGAATACGTTTCACCTCTTATCCGAAAGGTTTCTTCTGTTCTAAAAATTGGTGGTGGTCTACAAAAGAAGGCGGTCTAATGGTTAAGATACTCACCTCTGGACCAAGAGATCATGCGTCTGAATCCTACGTCCAGCGCTACCACCACTGGGTCTCTGAGCAAGAACCTTAACCCCAATTCGCTCCAGGGAGACTGTCCTTGAAATTAGGGAAATGGAAATCACTCTGGATAAGAGTGTCTGCTAAGTGCTGTAAATGTAAATTCTGATCCCATCCAAGCAACTGGCAACTTTTGAGGTTCTTGAAGATGTTTCACCTCTGATCCGAAAGGCTTCTTCCGTTCTAAACAATCTGATCCCATCAAAGGCAAGTGCAGATTTTTCAGAAGTGAAGAAGCCTTTCAGATGTGAGGTAGAACCTCTCAAACCTCTGATCCCAGCAGATTTTTAAGAACCGAAGAAGCGTTTTGGATGAAAGGTGAAATATCTTCAAGGACCTTAAAAGAAGTCCAGTTGCCTTTGAATCAACTTCTCAAGATTACCACATCCTGAACGACTGAGAATCTGCACAGTTGATAGCTGGCCAAGTGATTAAAGGGTTGCCGGAGTCCCAGAGCGGTAAAGGTACAGATGAGTAATGAGTAAGATACCATCCCCAAACACTTCTCCCCCGGGTGCTGCCTATGTCAGCTGGCCACTGCTCCTTCACGGACGGGTCAGATGCAGAGATCACATTTCGTTGTGGTGTGCTGTGCTGTGGTGTGTTCACAATGTTATGTTCTGGACAACTGAAAACCTACACAGACATATTACAAATGACAACCTTTACAACTACAAAAATTTAACCTTTTATTCTATTGAATCCTGGTCACAAGTAAGTTGTGTAGAGTGAACCGAGAAGCAATGGGAGTCACCAATTTCACTTGGCACCGTCTGGTCTACGAAACAATGTTCTGTTACCAAAAGTTAAGCGACAACTGAAGTGTCCTCTTGCAAAACAGGAAGTTAAAAATGGACATCCAATAAAAAACAAGAGTGATGATGGTCCTGTCTTACAATAAATAAGAGTGCGTTTTTGAGAAGATTGAGAGAGAGCACACTGAAGTAAAAGTAGATTAAAAATAAATAAGAATAAAAAAAGAACGCCGAAAACCCCCCCAAAAAGACGAACTGCCAACAAGGAGAGAGAAAGACAAAGAGCGTGAGAGAAGCAGATAAAGAGTTGCAAGCTAAACAGTTTGGGAAGAGGGACGGAACTAAGGGATGGAAGTAGCAGCAACACTAACAAGAATCTTGACTAAACACATGTTACTACCTTCAGCCAATTAATGCCTCATTCGTTTATCTCTCCACTGCAACATGCAATAACAAGTTACTAGTTTGCTACACACTACAAGATGTGCACTACAAGTCACATGCCACAAGCTACAACAGCAATGTAATAGCTGTACAGCTGGTCACTGAGATTTCCTACTTTGGATGTTATTCATTAAAAAACACATCTGGTCTCGGCTATATAATCACCAGAAGTTACGGTAACAGGGAAAACCTCCAGGATACCATCCCTCAAGGACCAAGGACCAAGGATCAAGGATCTCAATGCTACAATTTATGAACTACGCTACAAGTCACACACAAGTACTAGAAGCTGTATACAACAAGTTACTTGCATGTTAGAGGTTAAAATCTATATTTAACAAACTATGCCCTACAAACTAGCTAATTTTACAAGTTAAGCTATACACACTGCTCTCACTAGCTTCCAATACCACATCGCCAACATCACACTCCTCCCACACTTCACTTACTTCTCTGGGTTGTAGCCCTCTAGCTCCTCCAGGAAAATGTTGCCGTTGGATGCTGAATTGTCCCTATTGGGGACGATGAGGAATTTGAGGATGGTCCCCCGACTGGAGCCTAGGAATAGAACGGTACGGTTGCCATAGGGACCGGCGTTGGTGTCCACCACCATCTTGTTGAGCTGGTATCTGACGGGAGGACAGACGGACGTTGATGAACTTCCAACAGAGACATTAAAACTTCATCAGACTAGATTCAGTGGCGGGAGACAAAAACAAACTGCTGAAAAATTAATCAAAGCAGAAACCCTGAGGAGCGTAAATATGCCTGGTCGCTAGTGTAATTAGAACGATGTTAACTTGACTTGAGGCGACAGAGACGCTGAACACCACTGGCATGCTGCTTGTTCTTTGTAATTAAGGAGCCTCACTACGGGGGACCCAAACGACACCATGCAAACTACCATGCCAATATTACAGTGCTTTGTGGCCAAAGCGACGGCTGGGCGCAGGACTTCTATGATATTTAACCAAAATGATGTTTTATTACAAACTATTCTTTTGCAGAATAATGAACACACTTAAGATAGCAATTTTATAAAATGAATGTTCATTAATGTAAATAGCAGGCAACATGTGTACCAGCTATAACCCGTTTAGACACGCTCAAATTCTATGTATTGTGTTGTTCCCTTTCAAACAGGCCTGGACAATCGGCAACATCCATGACAATACACAGCGCTTTTCTCAACACAATATACCTGAGCTAAACCTGTCAAAAGAATTCAATTAGAATAAATTGAAGCAGGAAAATCTATGTTGGCATTGTTAAAGTCTTTCCTAAAAACTCCAAAATACATTTATCAAAATGCAAAATATATGGACTGTTGATAAGCCATATGAAACATTTTCTCCAAGAATCTAAGTCAAAGCAGAAGCTGAGTGTTGATGCTGGACAGCATAATAAATGATCTGGGCATATGAAACTCACCTGACCATGGTCCTGACGATCCACGGCCTCTGGCCTAGAGATGGAATGGATTCGTCCATCAGGGGATGGGTTTTTACGAAGTTCAGCATTTCATCAGGGAACGAGTTAGAAGAGTTGAACTTAGAGCCTTGGGTGGCGCATCCTCCTGGCCTGGTGGGGAAACGCAGGAGAAAACTGGCTTTTAAAATGAGCTGCCTTAATGATATTTAACACTGAAAAACTGATTTAGAAACTGATTTAGAAAATTTGCTTAATTGTGCACTGAGGTCAAGGGATCAACAGAGGAAAAGAGGGAAAGAGAGTTTGGGCAATCGATCCAGAAATGATAGCCACCTGCCCTTCGTGTACCTCGGTTTGGGGACGAGTTCATCTGCCACTGGGGTCCATATCGACTCTGGCGATTTCTGCTCCTTGAATCTTCCCTCGAACACGGCTGCCAACTGCTCCATGTCAAAAGCGCACACCGCCGATCCAGGGATGCTGAGAGAGACGGACAGATGGAAAGAAATAGAGACGAAGAAAGAGAACAAGAGAGAGAGAAAGAGAGAGCAACATGTCACCAATGAAAAACACCAGGTCCAATCATCTAACGCAGTGCCCACGTTCTCACAGGGCCTTGAAGCCGAGCCAGATGAATGCTTTAGGAGCGCGGTGTCACCTCGTGTTCATCTTCTCTCTCTGTGAGACTCAAACAAACTATTTATTTTTCACAGCGCAGCCCATTTCATCGTGCTTTGAAAATCGCTGAGAGCTGAGAGACGCGAGGTACAAGCATGCCAGCGGAGAGGCGGATGGACGGACGGCAGGGTTCAGGAAGAGTCACTTGGAGCAAAACGAGGGGGGGAGGACAAGGATGCGGTCAGGAGCAGCAGAGCCCACTGTGAGCTCACTGACCCGCCTGTGACCCAACATCTGGCTATGTCTCACAATCAGCACTTCCTTACACACACACATACACACTCACTCAAGTGCCTAAGGCTCTTACACACAAAAAGAGAGTGGGTGTTAATGTATTACAGTTGTTTAAAATGTAGGATTAGGGTTAGGATAAAATAAGAGTTAGGTTAAGGAGCACGACCGGATACTAATTTGGTTTAGTTATTGGTATTAAATGATGGTCTGGTTTAGGGTTAGGATTAAAGGAAAAGCAAGTTTAGGGTTAGATTAGATTATGGTTATGTTTAGAGTTAGAATTAGACATAGTTAGATTTAAGGTCAGCATAAATTGGCTAGATTTAGGGTTAGGATTAGATTACAGTTAGAGCTGCTGTGGAGATTACAGCACAGTTTAGTTCATAGTTCGGTTTAGATTCTATTGGAAAAATCAAGACATATTTAATTTGTGTGTTTATGATAGCCTGTGGATGTGTGTGTGTTTAAACCATGTTTAAGTCATAGTATTTCTTCTGACCTCATATGTATGCGTTCCAATAAAAATGATGCTAATATTTGTAAATTTTACATTTCATACACTTTACATATATATAGTACTGTGCAAAAGTTTTAGGCAGGTGTGAAAAAATGCTGCAAACAAAGAATGCTTTCAAAAATGGAAGTGCTAATCATTTATTTTCATCAATCAACAAAATGCAGTGAATGAACAAAAGAGAAATCTAAATCAAATCAATATTTGGTGTGACCAGCCTTTGCCTTCAAAACAGCATCAATTCTTCTAGGTACACTTGCACACAGTTTTTGAAGGAGCTCGGCTGGTAGGTTGTTCCAAACATCTTGGAGAACTAACCACAGATCTTCTGTGGATGTAGGCTTCCTCACATCCTTCTGTCTCTTCATGTAATCCCAGACACATTCGATGATGTTGAGATCAGGGCTCTGTGGGGGCCATACCATCACTTCCAGGACTTCTTGTTCTTCTTTACGCTGAAGATAGTTCTTAATGACTTTGGCTGTATGTTTGGGGTCGTTGTCCTGCTGCAGAATAAATTTGGGGCCAATCATACGCCTCCCTTATGGTATTGCATGATGGATAAGTATCTGCCTGTATTTCTCAGCACTGAGAACACAATTAATCCTGAACAAATCTCCAACTCCATTTGCAGAAATGCAGCCCCAAACGTTCAAGGAACCTCCACCATGCCTCACTGCTGCCTGCAGACACTCATTATTGTACCGCTCTCCAGCCCTTCGACGAACAAACTGCCTTCTGCTACAGCCAAATATTTCAAATTTTGACTCATCAGTCCAGAGGACCTGCTGCCATTTTTCCGCACCCCAGTTCCTATGTTTTCGTGCATACTTGAGTCGCTTGGCCTTGTTTCCACGTCAGAGGTATAGCTTTTTGGCTGCAACTTTTTCATCTGCTGCACTAAGTTTCCTTGGCCGACCACTGCGTCTACGATCGTCCACGATCACAAAGAAACGTTGCCTGTTTCTTTGTGCTTCTTCAAAAGAGCTTGAACAGCACATCTTGAAACCGTTGTCTGGGAGAGACCTTGCTGATGCAGTATAACTACCTTGTGTCTTGTTGCTGTGCTCAATCTTGCCATGACATGAAACTGTCTTCCACAACCTCACCTTGGTGGCAGAGTTTGGCTGTTCCTCACCCAGTTTTAAGCCTCCTACACAGCTGTTTCTGTTTCAGTTAATGACTGTGTTTCAACCTACGTCTGACATTGATGATCATTGGCACCTGTTTGGTATAATTGGTTGATCATACACCTGACTATAATCCTACAAAATCCCTGACTTTGTGCAAGTGTACCTATAAGAATTGATGCTGGTTTGAAGGCAAAAGGTAGTAACACCAAATATTGATTTGAATTAGATTTTTCTTTTGTTCGCTCACTTTGAACAACATGTAAATTGATGAAAATAAACATATTTCTGAAAGCATTCTTCGTTTACAGCATTTTTTCACACCTGCCTAAAACTTTTGCACAGTATTGTATATAATAAAAATATATAAGAACTCACATTAAACACAAAAGTGAGATGTATGTTTGTGTGTGTGTGTGCTAGCGAGAAAGCTGAATAATGGTAAATCCGAGTGTCTTTCTCACACACTTCCTTTCTCATGTCATGGTGAAGTGTTCTGATCTCGCGCTGCTTCAGTGCCACAAACACTTTCAAAAAGCTTCTTTTCGTTTTTTTTTTGGCAGAGTCAGAGTCAGAACGGGTGACTCAGCTCCCTGTGCTCATGTTTACACCCACTCCCTTGCTCTAACTTCTCCCTCTCTCTCCCTCACTCTTTTTCTGTCCGTCTCACCCTCTATTTGCTAGTCACTCACTCTCTCCTCTCTTCCGTTTCATGCTTTCCCTGAACTGACAAACTTCTAAAGCTGGAGAATCTCAAGCATTCTCAAATGTCACTGACACAGGGAACTACATGTGAAGACCTGTCTCTCATTCGCTCTATCCGCTCCTCTATCTCTCCTTCTTCCTCCCTTTCCCTGTCTATATCTCGTTCATCTGTCCCCGTCTTCATCTTTCTGCTTATCTTTGTTTACCCAAACACTTCTTGAATGCCACTTGTACTGAAGTGTGATCTGTTGACTTTGAGCATGCTTTGTCTAGACTGTGATGTGTGTGTGTGTGTGTGTTTAAATAGTGTTAGACCAGCAAGAGAGAGCATCATATGCCTGCTGTATGACCACCAGCTTAATACTGAGTAACTACAGAGCCCCATATGCAACAAAATGTTAAGAATTAGGACTTGCTATTAGTCTGGTCCAGCTGTTGGAACTAGATGAGGGTTAGGATTGTAGAATTAGGTTTAGATAATGTTATCGTTAGATTATATATATGGTTAGGATGAGAGTTAGATATCAGTGTAGTTAGAATCAAAGTCAGCATGAATTGACTTGTTTTAAGGTTAGGTCTGTGGTAGGGATAAGCTTGAGGGATCATGCTTGATTTACTAGTTTGGAATTAGTTTATGGTTAGGTTAGGTTTAGATTAGTGAAAGTGAGGGATTATTTGTCATTGTTAACACTGCACAGCACACATTGCACCACAATCAAATGTGACCTCTGCATTTGATCCATCGGTGAAAGAGCAGTGGGCAATTGACATGGGGAGCGCCCAAGGAGCAGGGCTTGGGGACGGTACATTGCTCATGAGCACCTCAGTGGCACCTTTTCCAGTCCTGGATTCGAACCAACAATCTTCTAATCACGGGGTGAACACCCTGCCCAATACCAAGTGTTAGGTTTGGAAGTATAAAAGCTGTTAAAATTATGTTAATTAAAACATTTTCTTATGACACATTTTACATAAACGTGTGTGCATGTATGACCATTAAATTAATGAATTAATCAGTCAATTAAAATTAATTAATCAAAGTTCATCAAAGACATCATCAAGTACAAAATGTTCCCTTGCTGCCTAATACCTTATACAAACTGCCCCGGGGCTCGTCAGTTCAAGTCC
This sequence comes from Distichodus sexfasciatus, assembly GCA_032718565.1. Lineage (NCBI taxonomy): Eukaryota > Metazoa > Chordata > Actinopteri > Characiformes > Distichodontidae > Distichodus > Distichodus sexfasciatus. The sequence continues at coordinate 745,392 of JAVGVS010000134.1, forward strand.
TGGACCGGTAAAGGTACCACTGAAGTACTCCTGAGCAAGGTAGCGTCGCCAAGCACTGCTCCTTCATGGATGGATCAAATGCAGAGGTCACATTTCACTATGGTGCACTGTGTGCTGTGCTGAGGTGTGTTCACAATGACAAAAATCACTTGATATGTTCCACTCACTGCCTGGTACTGCACTGCCTACACACCTATACACACAAAATCATCTACACACTCCTCCTCACACCACACATATGACAAGACGCAGGAAATGCAGCCATATTTATTTATTTGTTTGTTTGTTTATTCCCTCTGAATCTATTTAGGCCTCGTCTCATAACGCTCCTGCAGCATTCTGCCCTGACATTAATAGCAGCAGTGAGGAGACGTGAACTGGAACGCTGCTGTTTAACCACCACATCCTACTCTCAGCGTGGAGGCAGAGCTACTTACCATTACACACACACACACAATCTCTTTGAAACCTTGACTCCAGGAACGAGGACAGATGTGGGTCAGGCACATTCCTCAGCAAACACTCCATAGCTGCTTGTGTTACTGCAGATAAATAAACCATCTTCAAGGCGCAAAATACTTTTCCCAAACTGCTGAGAAAACACACTCAAACACACACACACACATCTCACACAGCGGTGTGTGAGCGGACCGTAGTTGAACTGTGATTAGTTAAAACACAGCGTCGCTCTTCGCTTCTGATCTCTGGATCCTAACAGGGCGCTCGCGGAGCAGACGCACGGCCAGCCAAAGCAAAAAATATTATGCTAAGCATCATTAAAAGCCACTGGGACAATATGGAGCCCATTACTGCATTAATTCCCACACAGTGCATGGCCACGTCCCCACACTGCGCTTCCTCTTTCCCACAATCCTCCCCACTGCTGCTTCCACCGCACGCAGCCAACATAGAGGCAATTTGTCTGGGAGCACTTTAAGAGGCCACACATACACACATCCAGCTGTGGACCCCCACCTAAGTGTGTGTGTGGTGGGTAGTACAACTGTATCGTACTATATAGTGTGTTTTATTGCAGTCTTCCTTTTTAAAAATCATTTTCCCCTCATTTTCTAGATTTGTGATTTGGCAGTAAAATACATATTATGAAGAACATGAATTCTATAATAAAAATGTATAAAATGCATTTATATAACCGTATGGTACTAGTACTACTGTACTATTAGTACTACAACCAGCTTTCTTTCCATTGCAGCTTTCTTTCTCAGAAGAACTAATTCTTTGAACTAATTTTAGTTTAATGTTGTGAGTGGATCTTAGCAAGCGGCCCCAGCAATGACTCGGGACTCGAAAGTGTCCTTCAGGCTACTTTTTATATCTTTGCTTCTTTAAAAACGAATAATTAACAATTAATCTTGAACTAAAGTTAACTTTTGCATTAAATGTTCATGTACCCCGGTCACCCCTCCAAGCCTTGGTTCCTCTCAAGGTTTCTTCCTACTAGAGGGAGTCTTTCCCTGCCACTGTTGCCACTGTAAAGCACTTTGTGACAATAACTGTTAAGAGTGTTATATAAATTAAATTATATTGAGATGTTGTATATTTGTGATTATGCAGTAAAACTGCCCATCATGGTTTATGACAATACATTTGATAAATACATTAAATCAAATGACCAAAAAATGGAAAAATGACCAAATATAACAACAGCAAGACTGTAACATGCTGTATGTGTGAATATGTGCCTGTGTGTGCATATGTGTGAGCATGCATGCCTGCATGTGTGTGTGTGTGTGTGTGTGGTTAGATCAGAGCCCAGTTATAGATGCTTGTTCAGCTGGGAGCGCTCAGATAAACAGAGCTGTTATCTGGGAGTCGTTGGGGTGTGTGTTCATTACCCAGCTCTTAAGAAAAGAGGAGGACGGGGTGCGGAGGGTGTGTGAGTGGTTGTGAAGGTGGGGGTAGAAGCAGGGGTAGGTGGAGGTAGTTGGTGTGGATTGGGGTGTTGATCAAGGATTTCTTTCACCTACTCGGCAGGTTTCAGAAGAGAGAGACGTTATTAAATGTGTCATTCTGCTGAGGAACGTTATCACACTGACACACACTTGCTAATGTCTGCACACACACACGCTCACACCATCCCCACACTTAAAGATATATTTCTTAATTTTGTGGAAGTTAGAGGTAATAAATACGGCTTATACATGTTTTAACAGCATGCCCTAAACCATAATCTTCACTGTCATATCGAAAATAAATGTATCTATTTATTCGGGCCATCACTTTACAATTCAAAATTATTTGAGATTTTCATAAAATAGAAATGATGCATATTTCACTGCTCTCCATCTGTTTTGGGGGAATTTCTAAAAGAGTTGGCATGTCTGATTTTCACAATAATCAGTTCCTCATCTCCTGTTTCCTCTCACACATTCTCGTCATCTTGTTCTTCCTCTTTGCAGAAGCATCCTCCTCCTCTCTCTCTCTTATCCTCTCCTCTCTGATTTCCACACTCACGCCTGCCATTATTCTGCCCTGCTCTGTCAAAACATGCACTTACCCCCTGATGTGAAAAATGCATGGCTTCATTTTGCTCTCAGGAAAATACCTGCCATCAGTCTCTCTCTTTCTCTCTCACTCTCGCTCTCAGGATGGGTCCACCTCTCTTTCAGTCTCTCTCTATGGGTCTCACTTTTTCTCTCCCCTTTCTAACCCCTTCAGGCTTGGAGTGTTATGTGAATGAAGTGGAAAGCAAAGTGGGTTTTCTACACTGGAAACAAGTCAAAGGTTCTCTCTAAATTAGGCCATTTGAAAGGAAGGATTATCCTGCACACACAACTTCAGAGACCACAACAGCTCATGTAAATACAAATAAGATTTTCTATTTTTGTCTGACTCTCACAGTAGGAGAGGGCGGCAGGGCGCATGGCACTTGGGTTTGGGAAGAATGTGGTTCTTGCGGACGGCACGTGTGTGTGGTTGGCCTGTGGCAGCGGCCATGGGTTTGTATGCAGTTCCTGTTGTTAGGATAACATATGGCTCCAATGCTGGGGTAGTGTACAGTACCTTTGTTAGGGCTGAATGTGATAAAAATATTGGTCTGAATTGTGGGATATGCATGATGTAGTCCAGACCAAGAGCTACTAAAGCTGTAAAATATGTAATTGAAAGCAATTGACTTTCTATTGACAAAAGTGATAAGAGCAATAAGAGCGTCAAAAGTGGCGAGCGTCAAAGTTTCGGCGACCAGAGCGTCAAAAAGAAAGTAGAAGACAGTTTACCTTCATGCAAATTAGTTATGATGTGTTTGTAAACGACGAGCAACCAATCGGAATGTAGACATTCTCCGCTGAGTATCCCAGAAAACATACTCAGAAACTATGGTTCGTAGCGTACTTTTGTTCCAATCTAAAATGACGTAAAAAGCTGATGGATAAGCCTCTGCTTGTCTGGAATTCTTGTTTTTGAGTAGTTTAGGCTGGGCAACAGGAACAACAGCACAGCACAGCTTTGTTGGCAAGCATTTTCCATCTATGTTGGGTTGATAAACGGTAGTAGCTTTCTGAGTTGGTGCAGTGTGCGGCTGCTGTTGGAGAGTGTAGAGAAGATTATGAGTATGACGTTTCAGTCATGTTGATTGTTATGTAGGGGTATTGTGTGGTAGTTGTTTAGGTGAGGTGTAGTAGTAGTGTTCTGGGAGGTGTGTGGTGCCTGCTAAAGTGGGGTGAATGTCTGCACTGTGTGATGAAGGTAGTGTAGGGGAAGTGAGATGTAGTTGTTTATGTGAGGTATGCCGTTGTGTTAGAGGTAGTTAGTGCTAGTGCGGTGTGATAGTTTATGTAGAACTTGTGGAGATAGGTGTCGTGCAGGTAGTTATATAGTAGTAGTGTGCAGTTTTTGTTTAAGTGAGGTATGTTGTAGTGCTGTAGTCTCGAGACCAGTTTTTGAAAGTCTTGGTCTTGATTTGGAATTGGCCCTTTTTGTACTGGGTCTTGTCATGGACTCAAACAAAGAGCAGTCTGGATTTTATTTCAAGACCAGCTGTGACCACAACTCTGAGAATATTACTATTAAACTCTTTGAGGCTGACGCAGGCATTTAGCATTGTTTATTAGTTAATGTTTTAATAACTCCCTTTAACTTACAGAAACCATACATGTACCATCAGAATCGCAAGACATTATACTCATCGCGGACATTATATTCATTATTTTTCTTCACAGTACTAAGCCATAGAATGTCTGCATAATATCAACTCTGCAAGCTAATAAAACAGTGGTCTTGTGGAGTGTTCCGTCACTGTGGTTTGTTGAGTGTAACATATGATGTGATCAGTTTGGAGAAATGCTTCTAGTGAAGTGATTTCCTTATTATAGATATGTTAGAGAGAAATATTGAATAAACGTGTTTAATGTTGCCTAGGCCTTGCATGTTCCACTTATTTGTCATGTGGTGTAAAACGTTCATTGGTATGGTCTCGGTCTCGGCCCTTCAGAGCCTTGGTCTTGTTTCAGTCTCAGCACACTCTGGTCTTGGACTTGTCTTGGTCTCGGTTTAGGTGGTCTTGACCCCAGCTCTAGTATGCGGTAGTTGTTCAGGTGAGGTGTGTAGTAATTGTTGTATGAGGGGTGGAGAACACCTCAAGAACATTGCCTCAGCCATGCTGATGGAGCCAGTGTGTGGTAGTTGTTTAGGTCAGGTGTGCAGTGCTAGTTGCGGGAGGTATGCAATAGTTGTTTAGGTGAAGTGGGCGGTAGTTGTTGGTCCATTGGAGAGCACTCCAATGACAGAGTCTGGTTGGTGCCAGTAGTTGTGTAGGAGTAGTGTGCTGTAGTTGTTCAGGTGAAGTGTGCAGTAGCTGTTGTAGGAGGTGTGCAGTACCTGTTGGACGGTGTTGAGAACACAGCAAGGATGATGTCTCGGCCATGCAGGTGCAGGATGGGGCTGGTGGAGTGCAGCAGGTTGAAGTAGAAATGAGAGTCTCCAGGGATGGAACAGTTCAGTCGGGCCTTGAGGAATGAGGTCCACTGCTTCTCCAACACACGCTGAGATCCGCCCATGTCGTTCTTACACACCCTCGCCACGCGGGAGACTACCACCTAACACACACACACACACACACACACACAGACGATAAGTGACAGAGACTGTAATGTAGGATAATGAAGACTCCAATAGTTTTGACGGATGAATTGAATGTGGCATGTTCCCAACTCACTCAAGCTTTAAATCCACAGAGGGTTTTTTTGGTATAGTTTAATGCCGTTATTGTTGTTTGGATTTGCAGCAGTAAACTGGTATAATTAATTCATGGAAATGTCAGTGCGTCCTGTAATACGGTTCACTAGTGAATATTAACTGCAGGAAGATGAAAGCGGCCTGCAGACCCACAACTCGCTGAGGCGACTGCAGTCCAAAACTAAAACTCACCAAATTAGGCAGCACTAATTAGTCCCTAAAAATGAGTTCATATTATTCGGTCAAAAGTGTTTTAAGACGGAAACGAATGATGCAGTTTGAGTAGCGATGAAGGGAAAAAAACCTCATCTCGCCTAATTTGGTCCCCAAAGTTTTATAGGACACACATACTAAATTAGAAATGGAGCTCAAACATGAAGGGGAAAAGGTCATAACACAGTTATAACACATACGGTAATAACACCACCCATATTTTTTTTTTTCAGCTTCTTTCTCTCTGCTTCTTTTCTACTTTTATCTCCATATCATCATCTTCTAATCATCATCATCTACTAATCTTTTATTTTCTGCTATTTTCTCATTTAAACTCTATGTCTCTTGCAGGGTTCTTGCAGGTTTCAGTAAGTTAAATTTAAGACCTTTTTAAGAGCTTTTAAGACCATTATGAGTAAAATTTAAGACCAAGACGATGCATTACTAAAAACATACGAATGATATCAGAAATTCTCAAAACTTTCTATTTTTATTAATTCAGTATTAAAACAGAATCAAAATATTTGAAACTCACTCACTGTACGTTATCTAGCCTATTAATTATCCTATTGGAATCAACATGTTGAAAGCTGAATGTTGAATATGAATATACAATTTGCATGCTGAATATGAGTGTGAATTTGGCATGCACTAGTCTACTCGCTTTCACCCCATGCATAGGCTTTATGCCGAGTAAAAAATCATTAGGCTTTCATTTCCGTAGAATACGATGCTATCGCACAGATCATACGATATACTGCTCTATCTGTGTGTGAGCTGGTCACTGCGTGAACACAGAATAAACAGCTAGCCAAACTCGTTCAAGAGCCAGGGACGCGAGCGCATTGCTCCATTATTCTCTGGCTTCAAAGTTGACAGGTGAAAAGCGAGTAAAACTGACACTAAACGTACTGTACAAAATAAACTTACAGCCCGACTCATAAGTTATGGAGATCGCTAGGTTAAACCAGCCTAATACAGTGACGTTAGCTTCGTTCTAACAAACCACTTAGCAGGCTAACTGAAAACCGCATCGTTAGCTGAACAATGCATTGCATTAACCATACAAAGATTAGCATAACACTCTAATCGCTAACACTTATTTACGAGTGAATGAAGAAACATTGTTCACTAATATTACGTCTACAGCAAGGAAATATGTCAACTAAAGTGAGAGACAGCTCATAGACTTACAAACACTGCTGTCGAGGGCATGAGGAAAAATATAAATTAGCCTATATGGTTGTTATTCTATGGGACATTGATATGGAACGGTGCTTAAACTTTGTAGCGAGCCTCATGCCTACTGCTGGAGACAGCTTGTAACCAGCTGCCAAAATTTGCATTATCGAGCCAAGTGTCGTTAAGCACACACTTACCCATCTTTAAAAACTATACTCTTGACAACAGTGCTCTCAAATTTTCCAGTTAGTTTGGCGGGAGATTGGGGACGCGAGCAAACGCACGCCTGCAGCTGAAACCTATTTCAGACCACACCCGAGGTTAACGCCCGATTCAGTCGCTCTGTCCTACATCAGTGAACTACATAGGGTGTAATGTCATGAGTTGTGTGGCCTATGTAGTGCACTATACAAGGATGTGGGAGGTGTTTGGAACTCAGCCTCAACTATAAGTGAAAATCATTTGTTTTCTGATTGGCCGATAGCTCGCTAATTCAAGGATTAGTTCTACAGCGGTTTAAAATGTTATTTTCTGCGGACAATGCTTCTTGGGAATGAACGGAGGCAAGAATTTTAAGACTTGGGTAAATTAAATTTAAGACCTAGGGTGAAAATCCGGGCGTTTTTAAGACATTTTAAGGCCTCACATTTAACTTTATGAATTTTAGACTTATTAAGTCCACACACACATCCTCTGCTATTTTCTCCTCTTCTCCCTTCTCTCTTCTAACCATACGTCTTTCCTTAAATCATCCTCTGCTCCTTTCCTTGGTGTGTCTCATATTTTCTTCTTTCCTGTCTTCCTCTGTTCTCTTTGGGTCTTTCCTCTCCTCTCAACATTTCGTATTTAACCCTTTTCCTCTCACCTTCTCCAGGTAGTTAAACTCCATGGCCAACTCCCGGAAGAAAAAGTAAATGTGGTCTCCCCACTCCACAGCGCTGACAAAATAAGGCTCTGAAATGAGACATGAAAGCATCATCACATGTTCACACCGGTGGTTTCTGTTATTCCTCTAAACTCCCGTCACACACTTTTCACATTTATCTCACTCTTATGCTCAAGTAAACTATAATACAGGAGAAGTGAACATCATAAAGAATGTGACTCGTGGAGCTACAGATAAAACACCGCATGGGGTTGGGAGTAACGCATTACAAAAGTAATGAGTTACAGTAACGGATTACTTTTTGCTGTAACGTAGTAATGTAAGACACTACTGACCAATTTTCAGTAATATTTTACTCGGTACATGTTCAGTAACGCATGTGTTACAAAGCACTTTTAACCAAAAATGTATTTGTTTAAAAACAGCAAGACCACGAGACCTCATATTAATGATCTGTGATTAAAAAAAAATGCGCGAGAGTTGTATTTCCTGTTCGTGGTTAGTTGAGCCCCTTGCACAGTGCATCACATAAGGCTTGCTTCTCCGGTGAGATGGCAGAAGACAGTACTTTTGTGAGGTGGACGTTTGCGCATTACTTTGAGTTCATCAGGGATAAGGACAAAAAGAATGTTTTAGTCAAATGCAATCTTTGCCCAAACCCTAAAGAACTATCGACGTCGAGAAATAGCACTAGCAATTTGAAAAAACACCTTGAGCGCTGCCATGCAAACACTCAGCTGACTGAGAAGAGAAAGAAAACGGGCGACGAGAGTGATCAGCCAAAGCAGCAGGAATTAAGTTTCACACGGTCTGCCATCATGCCACTTGAACCTCGAGAATGATCTGCAATATTTTTCTCTCATAGAATAGAATAGAATGTCAAGTTATATCTTCACAGTTATTTTGGTGAAAGCAACTGAAAAGCTACAGAAGTCATGTAACGATTACAATTCTGAGACAGTAAAATTGTAAGGTAGCGGATTACTTTTGAATACCAGTAACAAGTAATGTAAGTGTATTACACTTTGCAAGTAACTTGCACAACACTGGAGGGGAAACAATTGTCTTATGGCATGCACCGGAATGAAATTCTAACAGTATTAAAACCTTAAGCCAAAAGAACACAGTTTCACGGTCTCACAGGATTGTGATTACAGCTCAGAATTGTGTTATTTTGCAATGTCTGGGAAAGAACTCTTTTTTTTTATCATATAGCATATTTGGAACATTAGTAAATGTGTTGTGTTTAGTTAAAACAGTAAAATCAATGATTGAAATCTTCTACATAAAACTTTAAATAAATACAGTCCCTTAATGTCTTGTTCATTTATTTGGGAACTGCAGGGAAATGACACGACTCTCTGAACCAAGACTTTCAAAATACATGTCCAACAAAAACAAATGTTTTGTTTTCACAATGATTATTTCTGGAAAACCATAAGAAAATAAAAAGAAACTAATATCATGTAGCTTGCTGGCGACTAGACATGTGGTCAGAATTACCACAGAATTGGCCAGACATAGTAGCTCAGCAGTTAAAGAGTTACTAGTAATCAGTTTCACTCTAAATATGTAGGGTCAAAGCCCATCAGAAGCATAACATTTTTAAGGGGTGGTGGTGGTCTAGTGTTTAAGACACTCGCCTCGGGATTAAGAGGTCATGGATTCTAATCTTACCTCCAACATTACTATCACTGGGTCCCTGAGCAAGACCCTTAACCCCAAATTGCTCCAGGGAGACTGTAATTCCATGTAATTAGGAAATGAAAATCAATCCGCATAATGCTGTAAATGTGTCAATGAGGTTTTACATAACCTGAGAGAGCACTAAACTCCGTCTTTGATGAGTCATAAAATCGGCTCATATCATAGAAACAGTATGACAGAAATTTTTAGTGGCTTTGAACCCGTAACTTTTTCCAACTGTGGTATACAGGCCCATGCCTTGTAAGCATGAGTGAGAGAAAATGGCAAATGAGAGGAATGAGGCTAGAGAACAGGAGGTAAGATCAGACGTTTTTTTTAAACATTGTTATCGATTGTGATTGTAAATGATGAGGATTTAAACAATAGCTTTGTACCATCATCAGTAACACACGCATACACACTGCTGTCCCACCTCTGAACCATTTGGAGTCATGTTTGACAGTTCGCAGGGCCGGATTGTCCCCCAAACTCCTGTAGATCACAGCATCTATCGCCAAGAAATCAGTCACCGTCGCAGTGAAGAGATTCCCTTCTGAAAGCAAAACACACATGCACACGCACACAGCACATACGCATTTTTGCAAGACGCTTCACACAAAGAAAATATATGGATTTCATTCACCTCCTGCCCTTCTGTAATCTTTCCCTAACTTATTACATCATATTTCATTCCCCCAATAGTTAAACTGAGCCGGAATTTCACAAGCAGCATTCCGGCGTGCGGGAAAAACATTGGAGCTCGGCATGGGAATGTGATTATAGCCAGGGACAGACATAAGCGGCGCGTGTGTAATTGTGTGTAATTAAGACAGATAGCTAACGAGGTGGCGGGCAACAATGTGGAGTTTCGACAGCGGAATCTTTACATACACACTTCCTGCAATCAGCAAAAGTGTTTTTTTCTGTGCTGGGTCTTTGCGCAATTCCCAGAAGGAAGAGGGCGAGTGCAGGGCAGAGGTGCATGGTAAGGGACGAACATGTTAAAATAAGATAAAGGTGTTCTGATTCTCTCTTGAGCTCGCTTTGTGTCTTGTGAATGGCTGCTATTGAATTTGGCGGCTACTGATTTCCCAATTCCTTGTCTGAGACCTTGTCAGAGACGAATGGAAGGTCAATGTGAGAGTGGATAGGGAAGAGTGTGGAGGGAGAATAAGGTTAAGCATAATGTTTGATAAGCTTAATTAAAAGATCCTGCTGAATGATTTTAACAGAAAATGTAGAGTTCACTAGGCACACATCTAATATCATGTGGTGTTTGTCTGTAGTTAGTTGTCAACTGTGGATGGAGAAAACAGCAAAAAAGCATTAAATCACCATTTTGTTGTTGTTAGTCACAAGCTAGATGTGTGTGGCATTGAACTAAAAGCTAAAGCTTGTAGCTTTCTCAACACTTGGACATAATCAAATGTTTGCACTGTTAGCTTTAAGCTTTGTACTGGGGCAGATTTGAGATCCAAGAGCCTTCTGTGGTAACTGTAACATTAGTTACATCTAGTATTGGCTCAGAGAAACCAAATACCGTACTTAAAGTAAATCTGAATTAACATTAAGCTAGAAATAGGCAATATCACATCTCTGCGTATTTGGCACAAATATCTTTTATAAATTGACTATCATTATAAGGAATTCCTTTGATAAAAGATACTCATGCCAAATGAGCAATTTTCTGACAAATGCACTTCACAGACAGACCCATTTGTGGAATGAAAACTATAAAGAAACAGAGACAGGGATAGCAGACAAATCAAAATTATAGGCAGGAATAAACATAAGGCTCACGCATGGGTCAGAAACAAAATGACAACAAAGATACAGAAGCTCTTTATATGCAGACAACCAAAAACCAAAAAACATATACTTGTCTCAATATTCATTTCCAAAACCAAAATTAAAAACAAATGACAAATCAAATGGAAAATGAGTGTGTTTTCTATTTTTAATTATTATTTGAGTGCAAAATGTTTTATTTTGATTTTAGAAACAAAACATTTTTTTGAGGTTTTGGTTTAAATCTAAAAAACGAATGAATGAATGATATGGGATTTATGACCCTTCATGAAAAGCTGAAGCGAATAAAACCAGATACTGTTGTATCTCGTTTTCTAAACCTTCCAATTCAGCCACATTTGTTTGTATATGGGGTCTAGTGCTAGGATGCTGGGTTCTGGACCAAGACGTTGTGGGTTGGAGTCTGACTTTGGAAGTGGTAGTGAGTAAGTGCATCTGAAGCTGTATTTTGGACGACTGCCTTTAAGCGCTTTACCTCGCCAGTATGAAAACGTACCGTAAACGTACCTGCAAACACAGCAACGTTGGCATGCTTGGGGTCGTAAGGGCAGCGAGCCATTCCGCTGACAGCCTCCCCAACCATCTCCAGAGTGTCACCCTGCAGCGACACACACAAACACACACACACACACAGACACACACACGACTTCATGAATGCATTCACAGACCCTCTCTGCTGACAAGCACTAATGATTTACAACCATGCCATTAAAACTCACTAAAAATATCCCAACTCTGTCTCCATCCCTCTCTCTCTCTCTCTGGCCTCACATACACGATGAGCGTAGCGTTTCATTAGCCGTTTTAGATAATGGCCTGTGAGTTCGCATCCGTCACTTTGCATCCCAGACGTGACAGACAAACGAATTGATGAATTCTTGTAGCTTTCTCTTTTTTATTCATCTATTTTTCAACTTCTGCACTTCTGTTTTGTCACGCTGGATAATGGCTATTCCGACAGCCTCGTGTGAGGGAACGGCGCAACGTGCGATTAATATTCGTGCCGAGTTTGTCTTCGCTATTCTTCAGGCTTGCGTAACATTGGCCTAATTGGCACGGGCAGGGGGACGGCGGGATGCGGCTCAGGTGTGATGTTGCTGGATGGCAGATGAAAGGCGGCCCGCAGGGGGAAACGCAAGCGTTCACGCCGACAACTTTCATGTGACGCAAGTGAGCGCGTCGGAGGAAAGGGAAAAAAACGCTTAAGAAGCATACTTGCTTGACAATAGAAGTTTTGGGGGCTACGAAAAAGACTTTAAAATGAATTTAATGAGAGAAAGTTATATGACAGCAATGTCCAAGTCAAGTCTCAAGTTTTTGAGCTCAAGATTCAAGTCTTTGAGCTCACGTCCAAGTCAAGTCTTACGTTTCTGAGCTTGAGTCCTAGTCAAGTCTCAGGTCTTTGAGCTTGAGTTCAAGTCAAGTCTCAAGTTTTTGTGCTTCAGTTCAAGTCAAGTCTCAAGTTTCTGAGCTTCAGTCCAAGTCAAGTGTCAGGTCTCTGAGCTTCAGTCCAAGTCAAGTTTCAAGTCTCTGAGTTGGAGTCCAAGTCAAGTCTCAAGTCTTTGAGCTTGAGATCAAGTCAAGTTTCAAGTCTCTGAGTTGGAGTCCCAGTCAAATCTCAAGTTTTTGAGCTCAAGTCCAAGTCAAGTCTCAAGTCTCTAAGCTTGATTTCAAGTCAAATTTCAAGTTTTTGAGCTCAAGTCAATTCTCAAGTTAAAAAACAATAAGCAAGCATAAAATAAATTGTCTCTTGAATCCCCAAGAATCCTGATTATCCTGCGATCAGAAACAAAAACATAAAGAGACGGCATTGGAGTTTGTCCTGTCCTCCAACCTCACAAGATAGATCAAGGATCATCTTCTGTCACTTTATCAATTTACCTGCAATTAACTCATATTGGCTAATAATTCAAGACATCCTAAATGTCAAACAGAGAGCAGACAGGCAGATGGAGAGGTGTGTGCAGCAGAACAGACGGGATTCTGTAACGCTACAGCGGTAATCGATAATACTTCAATCACTGATGCTGATGGTTCAGAGAAAGGCCCCAAGGGATCAACTGTAAGGGGAATTTTCATTGTGTGTGTGTGTGTGTGTGTGTGTGTGGTGGGGAAAAGAGAGAGAGAGCAAAAGGCGATAAGTCTGACTCAATTTCTGGTAAGAGGCAATTGGGCGTGTGTGTATTCTTTAATTTCTTTTCACATTTATTGGCATAGATCTTCATTTCACTTTGGGGTGTATATGAGTGTAAGGGGTATTTTTATAAAAGCCTGAAGGAACACACACTCACCGTATAGTTGGCACACAGCGGATTAAAGGCGTTCGTCCCGCAGAGGAAAAGTCCGCCAGGCCGACCCAGCAGAACCTTAATGTAGTTACGACACTCGTCCTGAAATATTAGACACAGAAAACTTAGGGAAAGACACAGATTCTTGCACACACACTCTCACGCACATTCTAACTGTGAAATGAGCCAGAACCGAATCAGGCCTCGAATGACATCACGGCGTTCGTGCGTTTTTGCAGGTTTCTAGAAGGAATTGCTTTCATCTGTACAAACAGTTCGTTTGGCTCAGTAGCTGCACAAAGTAACGATTCAGACACGCAATGCTGAAGACTCAGGGTTTAGAGGAGACACCTGTGGATGGGTGTGTGTGTGTGAGAGTGTGTGTGGGGCTGGCATCTGATATTAGAGTCCACCTCCCACCACCACCGCCCCCCTGGGCTGCAGCGACAGGCTGGCACCATCTGACTGGCACCATGCTGAGAGCTATGAGTTACTGTACACTCATAGCATTAGAGTGTGTGTGTGTGTGTGTGTGTGTGTGTGCGCGCAACAGAGGGAGAGCGAGAGAGTGCGAGAGAGTAGAGGGGAGTGATAGTGTGAGAGACAAGGTGACAATTCCAAACACAGAAACCAGAGTGACAAAAAAGAGGTGCCCTCACACACACACACACACACACACACAGCAAACTCACTGCATGTTTAATCATGTGGCGGCCCATGTGAATTCTCTGTTTGCGTCAGATAAATTGCGTGTGTTGTGTGCGTGGGAGTGTGTGTCTGTATTCCTCCTGTTTGCCTCAGTGCATAGAGTCTTTGTGTGTGTGCAAATTTGTGCATCACTTTTGTTCAATTTGTTCATGTGTTTCTCACATTAAAACCAAAAGCCAAAACCTCAAAAACATGGCTTTTTTCAAAACTCATTTTCCAAAGCAAAATGAAAACAAATGAGTCACTCTCCAGTTTCCCTTTGTGTGCTCAGAAAAAAAATGAAAATTTTCCTTATTTTCCCAATTCCATTTTAACTGGGTTTTAATATTCCACTTTAAGTATTTTTTTAAGGCTAGTGGCGTGATCCGGAGATGGTCACAGGCCATTTTCCAAGTCAGAGTCAAGTCTCAAGTCTTTTGTCTCAAGTCCAAGTCAAGTCTCAAGTCTTTATTGACTGAAATGAGCTACTCTCATCGGATGCATGACATCTGGTCTAGATAACTGTGCATTGCTGTATGTTATGAACTGAAAGCACGCACTGTACTGACATCTATTATTATCCACTACAGTATCAAAACTGATCAGTGCATGGTCACTTCAGACGGCTATTACAATACAATGTGAAGAAACAGAACGAAATCTTTGTTTGATGCTGATAAATGTATTTTGAATATTTTCAGAGTGTTTGTATGTGGCACTTGCGCTCCGCTGTGGCGTCGGCTGTAACCAGATCCACTGATTATAGTGGGTGCAGCATAAGCAAAGCTAATGCAACGCTTCAGTAACACACCCGGTGAGGCCTCCCTGTTATATTCAGCTCACCGTCGATTTCCATCAATACATTGGAAAAACTAAACTCTAAGGTGAAACCTCACACTGTCTCTCCTGTCTGCTGGAGACTCAGAATTCCTGTAAATTCCTGCTAGACGTCCTGACAGACTCATTAGGCAAGAAATGACACATTCACTCCCAGATACAGCTGGTCTCATGAAACATGTACAATACAATAGTACACTGTAATGATATAGTTTCGTCTAATCCCTGTAATTCTCTCCAATTTTTCACTACATTGCATCATGAAATTTGGTTGATGGAAAGGTCTGCTGGAAATCCGATTTATGGAGGTCTGTCATGCTGTCATACATACTTACACATTTTTCCGTCGCCGTTAACATGTGTAAAATCTGTTCCTCTCTGTATTTTTTAGATATGGTATGCCATTAGCAGAACCACAGTCATGCTCTTGGTCCTGCTTGCTGTAATAACAGGTTTCTTCCGAATCCAGTCAGAACTACACAACCGTAACCACACAATATAGAATATAAATCTCCATGTAAAACTTCTTGACACCTATATACAGTCACAAAAGGGACCTCTGTAACTTTTTGGATAATTTCAGCAAATGTTGACTGATTTTCAAAATTCTTTCAATGTTTCATTCAGAATTAAATTTGCCACAAAATGTGTACGTTACGAATGCGAGTGTGATTGTGTGAGAGTGTGTCCCCTACAGTGTGTTGGCGCCTGCCCAGGGCTGACACCCGCCTTGCGCCTGTAGTTCCCGGGATAGACTCCAGTCTCGTCCGGTCTCCCTGATAGGGATTAGGCGGTTTGAATAATGAAAGAATGAATGAATGTATATGTTACATTCAATACGTCACAAACCCGCCCCCCACATATTAAAAATAGTCTGGAGCAAAGTGTCACTGACAGCGAGATTGATCAGTGGAACATGTTGAACATTCTTTGTAACACGTAATTGACAAAGCAGATGATCGCTGTTGAATTTGGTCATAACTTGACATTTTATTGTTCACGGTCCTGTATCAATAATAAAAATATTACTATTTGTGATCACTGTCATTCTGTGATTGACCTCTACTTCTCCTATCGTGCAGCCAATTGTGGTGTGGGGTGTTTGTGTACACGTTTTTCACAACTCACTCGTGATTTCTGTCTATTTTTTCCTCATTTATTCTTGTAGACCAGTGGTTCCCAAACTTTTTCTGCAGGGCCCCCCCTTTTCTAGATAGGAACATTATTGAGCCCCCCCCACTTCAAACTACACAGGTTCAGATTCAAACTTTATTTGAAACACAACTTCCTTTTCTAAAAAACGTTGCATTGCGAAACAAATGCAATTACAAATGGTGCAATTTCACCACTGCGGGAGCAATAAAGAGCATACTGAAAAAAAACCAACTGTCTCCACAAAAATGGCTGGGAAAATTAATCAGTTTCCAGTCAGAAAAAAACTTAAAACGGGATCATCTCAAGTCTCACACTTTTCAGTAGCTGGTGTGGGCTTGCTTTATGCTGCAAATCCTCTCAATTCTGGGTTACAGCTGGGAAGCAGAAAGTTTCAAGCAGTGCTCGAGTGGAGCGTAGGCTATCCCATTGGTGCGCCCCTCTGCAATACCTCTGCGCCCCCCCTAGAGGGCGGGCCCCCCAGTTTGGGAACCACTGACGCAGACTAACATGGAGTTCAAATTTTGACACTTAACTACACAGCTGCAAATTTGGCGTGATTGGAGGGCCCATGGGCCTCGTTACATATCTCTAACCATCATGATCCACACTCGTCAAGCTTTCCTTCGCTTGTTTTTGCACAACAGTTAACACGGCTCTTATGCCGCCTCAGGTCACGCATCTGAACCTTTTTTGACCCACACTTTTTCTTGCTTTCATCATCCCTCATTCTTTTCCCGTTGTCTTCATTGCATTTTCATCAAAGTCTTATGTCACAGCCACAAACCTCGAGCTATCACATTTTCTTGTGGAAATGCATCCCCACTTTCGTAGGATAACAGTTCCATGACAAACACTTTCTTTAGAAGAGCGCAGAGCTCAATCTCAGAGTCCACATCAAGACAGAAACACCCTCAAGATAAACACCAGAGCCCTTATTATCATCATCGTCTTCATCATCTTCATCTTCATCGGCCCACATCTCTCCTCCACACCCACCTCTGCAGATCCGCCCCTTCTCTTCATCATTCCCGAGTGGTGTGTTTCACTCACACACTATTCATTACTGTGGCAGCCTTCCTTCCCAGCTTTGATGTGATGTCACACACACATACACACACAGTCAAGCTTCCTGCGCTGAAAGGATGAAACAGCAATCATGCACACTCATCCTCTCTCTTTCTCTCTCTTTTCTTTCTCTCTCTCCCTTTCTGGGCTTCTTTTTCCTTTTATAAGTTTTCTAGTTAGTATTCATCTTCCTTCCTCCTCATCCTTGTTTTTTAAAAGGTGCTTTCCCGTGTTATCATTCCATCTTATTTATTCCTCTTCAATCTGTCCTGCTCCTCGCTATCATTCTCACTGACATTTACTCTCTAGCCCCTTCCTTCTGCATCTTGCCTTTCTCTTATTACCATTCCTCCTTCTCCTCTACACTCCTCCCCTTCCTCTCTCCATTTTTTCTCCACCCCACTAGTCAGATCTGAAGCTTCAAGTCTTCCAGACAAAGCACCACCTGTGCAGAGTTTGTGTGTGTGTGTGAGACAGTGGCACCTTAACTATCACAGTCACCTCTCTCTGCTTGTGTTAAAGCACTGAATTATTTATGTAGAGACCCAGATAAATTACCTTCCAGTCTGTGTGTGTGTGTGTGTCAGTAAGTGTGGGTGAATGACTGTGTTTGTGCTTTTGAGTGTATGTCTGAGTGCGTCAATGAGCTTGGTATAAACAGCCGCTGTTTCTTCTTCCTCCCCCTTTCTATTTTCTCCTTCATCCTTCTGCCTCTCTCTCTTGCTTATCTCTTACTCTCTCCCCCATTTTGTTCTGTGCCTTTCCCTCTTCCTCTCGCTCCCTTCGTTCCTTCTTTTGTTCTCTTTTACAGTCTGTCTGCTTGCCTCTCTTTCTCCCAAATCTCGATTTCTTTTCTTTCTTGCCCTCTCTCTTACTCTCTCTTTCTCCATCTCACTCTCTCTTTCCAATTGCCCACCTCTTTCCTCTTACCCTCTTCCTTTTTGTTCTCTTCCCCTTCCCCTTCGTCTGTCTGCCTGCCTCTGTCTTTCAGTTTCTCTCTCTCTCTACTATCCCTCTCTTTCTCTTTCCTCTAATGATTAGCGTTAGCGTTTTGGCTGGGAGCTAAACTCAGCTGTTCTACTGAGGTCTGTCATCTCCAGCGTTCGCTCCAGAATCACGCTGACAGTAGCGGCACTCACACTGGGAGCACATTACCAGCAGGGGCCAAATTACAGCAAACCTGCCAGAAAAGCACTCTCTCTTGTTTGCCTGCGCCTGTGTGTATATGTGTGTGTGTGTATGTGAGTGAGTGTCTGTGTGTTTGCGTCGATGTATGCACGTAAGCGCGTGTGTGGGTAAGCATGTGCGTGTGTGCGTGCTACCCGGCATGCTCCAGGACTAATCTCCCACACGGAACAAGCGACATCATATCGAGCGCTGCTCACCCGCCAGTTATTCACACACCAGGAGAAAGGAATCAAGGACAAAACCAACTAGATTCACCATTTTGCTTTGAAAGGGTTCTTTCCCTTTAGAACCATTTATTTACTTCGTAACATATTCTTAAATATGTTTACCATTAAAACAATGTTTATTTGTTTACAAATTCCTTTGTCTATAAACACCAATGTTTGTGCACATAGTAGTTTACCTGTAAACAAAGTAAATTATGCTTAAACTGAATAGTTTATCGTGTTAACGTAGTCATTTACCTTTAAATCTTAAATATTTAACTGTAAACATAGTAGTTTATTTGTAAACAAAACTGTTTATCCTTAAACCTTAAAATTTTAACAGTAAACAAAATAGTTTACCTGTAAACATAGTAATTTACCTTTAAACCTTAAACATTTATCTGTAAACATAGTAGTTTATCTGTAAATATAGTAGCTTATCCTTATTTATATGTAACCATAGTAGTTTACCCATAAACACAGTAGTTTATCCTTAAACCTTAAATGCTTTTCCATAAACATAGTAGCTCACTTGTAAACATAGTAATTTATTCTTGTTTATGTGTAGCCGAAGTAGTTTACTTGTAAATATTTCAACTTATCCTTAAATGTATATCTGTAAACAATTACCTTTGATATGGTTGTAAACTATATTTTATTCTTGAACACAGATGTTCATATATGAACACACCTTTACCAATATACGACATTTTATCTTTAAATAGCTGTTTACCTGTAAACAAAACCATTTACCCGTTAACAGAGATCAGTAAACAAAGTTGTTTGTTTGTAAACACAGTAGTTTTTTAAATAAAGACAATTGTTTGCTCTTCAGGGGCTTATACATAAACACAGGAGTTTAACGTGATAACGAGGTGCAGGAGTTTTGGGATCCTAACCCACGCGGCTGCAGACTGGTTTAATAACCGCACTCCGTTCCCGTTTAGCTCACGGAAGCAGCCGCTCATCTCCTTTTCACGGCAATACACACTGTTATTGTTTTCATTTTCGCGAGTAAACAACCAAACGCGTCCTCAATTAACACCTTTAACCCAGGAAAGTTCTGTAAGCTTCCGAGCTCCACCGAGCGCACAACAGAACCGCATCCGTGGGCAAAATTTTAACAATGACAGAAATTATGCAAATTCCTGTGCAGGAAAAAAAATAGCAACAAAAAGAGCTAGTGAGCCACGGAACAAACACACATCTGCTAGGTTGTTGTGTGTGTGCGTACAGGAGCGTGTGTGTGTGTGTGTGTGTATAGGGGAATGAGACAGTAATAGACGTGGCTGCTGGTAATGAGACCGTCTCATTATTGGCAACACAATCTGCCTAAGTGCAGCCCACAGCAATTCAGAATGGCTGTTTAAATCCCCAAATGGAAATTTCTTTGTTTGGACACTTGATTTGCCCTTCAAACTGCCACTTCACCATCTTATAGTGAATCCAACACGCATGTGCGTGTGTGTGTGTGTATGTGTATGTGTTTGTAAAGATTCCAGGTTTTATTTGGGAAAGATCTGCTTTTGGTTACTCAGGCTGAGGTTTCAATGTAGCTGTAGTCTTATATATCTAGTCTATATAAGTACCACACAAAGACAGCAAGATGTGTGTGAGAGTGTGTGGTGTGTGTGTGTGTGTGACATGTCAGTCCAGATGAGAGGGACAGTGATGAAGTTGGCATGAGGATGTGGTATTTCCCTTCTAATTACAGCTACGTGTCTCTCTCAGCTCAGTCATGCAGAAACATTTAATTACTAAAAACCAATTATGCTGGTGGCAAATGTGTCAGCGCTGACAAAATACAAGGACGGCTGCAAACGAGGGACCCACGCCATGAGTAAGTGTGCGTATGTGTGTGTGTGTGTTTAAGTGTGTGTGTCCAGTGCAGGTTGGGCTCCAGTGTGAGCTCCTGGGTGGTGATGGAGGCACGAGACCCTCTTATCGCTTCAGATGTGTGACTTTTCTCATTAGCAAACTCATTAACCACACGGAGGGAATTACACCCCATCTCTCTTTCTCTCTCTCTCCATCTCCTTCCTTTCCCCTCTCTCTCTCTTTATCTCTCATCTACTCTGTCGCTGTGTCCGACAATCTCTCTCCTCCAAACACACACACACACATCTCTCTTACAGCTAATACGCTCTCCATATATCTCTCCCTCTCTCTGCCATATTCCCTCTCTGTCTTTCTCTTTTCCCTTGTCCTCCATGGTACGTTTTCGCTTTCTGTCCTTCTCTCCTCCCTCTCTTTCTTCTCCTTCTCTCTCTGCCTATCTCTCTCACTCCATCCCTCTCCCTCGCCACTCTTCTTTATCTCTCTTCGACTCTGTCTCAGACAGTGTCTCTCTCTCCTCTTTATCAGCTTATAGCTAATATTCTCTCCACATCTCCTCCATCCTCACTTGCTTTTCTCTTGCTCTCTATTACACTTCATTTTCGCTCCGTCTCTCCCTCTCTCTCTCTCTCTCTCTCTCTCTCTCTCTCTCTCTCTCTCTCTTCTCCTGCTCTCTTTGTTTCCAGTGACCTGCCCCTTTCTCTCTTGCTCTTCTTTATATCTTATTTATTGCTCTATAGTGGCATGACAAACAGCAGTGCACTATGCTCTGCAGATTCAGCATTATGTATCAGTATTTACCCAGCGTCTCATGGCTACACTACGGTAAAGGTAGAGTCATTCTCCCTTTTTGTCCTACGTCTCTCCTCTGTCGCGCTCTCTCAACCTCCGTTCTCTCAGCCTGGGGGTGAACAGGTGGGTCGGTGGCTCTGTTTCACCTTCTCTGCCCTTCTATCTGATTCACTGCCTTGCTTTTGTCTCATCTTGCGTCTCACCTGATCTCACATTTACCTCACGTCGCTCTCACCCGGGTTCAGTGTCAGTCAGGAGTCTTGGTGTTAAATCGCTCTCTTTCTCTCTCTTTCATATCCCGGAGGGGATTAGCTAAGGCATTGCTCCCTCTCTCTCTCCCTCTCTTTATCGAACATTCTCAACCTCTCTCTATCACTCTCTCTCTCTCAAACATTCTCAGCCTCACTCTCTCAAGCTCTCACCCGCAGACACAGATCAACGCATTTGCCTCACTATACTTCTGGGGACATTCCATAGACATACTGTATAATGATGACTGTAGTTAATCAAACATATGCCAGCTCCGAATTCATACCCTAACCATAACCTTAGTAATGAAAAATGCTTCTGCTGTTCCAGTTTTCTTACATTTCTTTAAACAGAAAACCTTAGCAAACAAATCTTTGCAAAAGACAAATAATAATGCCACTTTTTGTCCCAAAAGATAGGTCTGACACCAATCTACGGATGAAAAATTCTGAAATGCACCCCCCAAAATAAGTCTAGGTCAGAAACACTTACAGATACACACACACACACACACACACACACTCAGAGACAGCTCAGTAAGAACCTGTACAGTTCGACAGACAGAAGAGGCATCGTTGCAGAGGCTGGAGCAGAAAAGAGGAACATGTAAAGGGTGTGACAGATAGCTGAGGCACTGGTGTGTGGGAGGATTGTGAGAATTGTGTGTGTGTGTGTTTGTGTGTATGTTCTCTTACCTCATGCTTGCCTTTCATTCTGCACACCCTGATGTCATTTCTGTTGGACTCCCATGTCCTCTTCTATATCAGACAGAACAGTAGGAGTTAGAACACTACTATACCACAACCACAGTGTTACTCCCACATTACTCCAATAAAAATTGCTCCTACTTCAGTCAAAACTAGGTTCTCTCCAGAATAGCGTTTCTATGGGATAACTTAAGGTGCTTCTGTAAACGCTACGAGAGCCAAAAGTTTCTCAATGAGCCTCAAAATGTTACCAGGTTCTACTAGGACTAGAGCCCATGCAATATAACATTTTGAACACCATTACTAATTAGGATGATTGGAAGATTTAATAATAATAGATTTACATTTACATTCATGACATTTAGCAGACACTCTTACCCAGAGCAACTTCTATTTCCTAATTACAGGGACAGTCTCCCTGGAGCAACTTGGGGTTAAGAGTCTTGCTCAGGGACGCAATGATGTTAGTGCCAGACATGGGACTCGAACCCACAACCTCCTGGTCCAGAGGTGAGTGTCCTAACCACTAAGCCTCCAACACCAGCCAACTCCAACATTTTTTTTTGGTTTCTAACAATTTTTATGTGTTTTTAAAGTCCTTCCAAAGGTAATATGACATAATGTAATTTAAAAGTAAGGTTAAAAAACAAACAAAAAACCCCCAATTTGAACAAAAGTACGACAAAATACTTTCTACTTTCAGAAATACAAAAAAATCAAAAAACATTTTTTTTCTATTGATGTTTTAATGGTAACAGCATGTTAGCAAATAGTTGATGAAGTTGACATTTTAACATTCTGCCTGAGATGGGGGGGACAAGATAAGCTAAGCAACTAACAAGATGTTATCTTGCCAAATAGTGAGCCTGTGTCAATGTATGACAATTGTTATAACTTGTTTTATACTGCTCATTAATGAGTTAAAACCAGTCTACAACCTAATGAACAACCCGATTATAAAGGGAGTCTTATTCAAAAGTGGTAGCCAAAAGTCTTTCGGTTTTCTAATGGTGATTTATCAGCCGTTATAAGAGCTGATGCTGATTTATCGGCAGATAACTCAAATTGGAAAATAATATCGGCGCAGATTTATCGGCTGGCCTTCACTTATGATCTATGAGGTTTAAAACAAGTCTTTTGTCTAAGAATGACCAGAAGCCACGTTCTTATTGAAGTCTATAGGTCGTTATTTCTTTTTACTGGTCATTTATCGGATGTCATAAGAGCTGATGGTAAGCTATTTGGCAGATACAGTAGCTCATATCGGACAATAATATCAACACATGAATCAGTCTGCACTTATGACCTTTAAAAGTTTACCCCTCCGAAAGAAGTCAAATAATGCTTTGGCGATTCAAAAAAGAGCCTTTTCTCAAATAATGGCCACAAAACCATCCTCTTATTGAAAGTCTACAGGTTCTCTAGATCCCATGCTGGCTAAAGGTTAAAGATCTCACCTTACTGTAGAACATCTCATCTCCCACCACGTTGTCCAGCTCCACACGGAAAAGGTCATCCCTGAGACAAACACACGCACGCAACTTAGTACAGCAATATGAACACCATAACAGTCCAAATACAACCACAGTGAGGATTTACAGTGCGCACACACAAACTGAAACAGATGGAAAGTAACTTTGCAAGTAATCCAAACACCCAGTCTAAATTCAACCACAGTTTGGTTTCACAGTACACACACACACTTTCACACAGTGATATTAAACATAAGATTTAAACACTCTTCTATTTGAAATCAAATCTGTTGTTCTATCCGCATGACAGTAACGCGTACCGCAGGCTTCTCTACATCGCCGTCCAGGAGAACAAAAATGAAAACATAAAAGAGGCTGCGTCTGTTAAAGAGGCCCAGCTGAGACTGAGCATGATATTGTGCGATATAAATGAAATAAAAAAGAAGAGCAGCAGAATGTAAAGAAAAAACTCTGGCGTATAACTCCCACGTCTGATGATGGAGAGTCTGAAACCAGACTCAACATTCCCAATTTCAACTAAATCAGTGATTGATATTAAAGTAAACACACCCCCGCTTTAATGCCTGCGGCAAACGTCTGCGCATTACACTGCTTGCTTAATTTGGAGGGTAAAATCAATTCACACCGTGAGTACTGGTATAAATCAAGGCCATATAAAGCAAGGATCCTTACCCTCAAATGTATTGTGATTTGTGTGCCCATATGAGATATATTCATATTTCTTCTCCTTATTATGTATTTTACCTATAATTTTTTGTTATTTTTATTATGTAATTATTATTATGTAAATGTTTGTCTTGAGAGTATATGAGGTCGGCACGGTGGCGAAGTGGTTAGCGCTGCTGCCTCACAGCGAGAAGGTCCTGGGTTCGAACCCAGGGGATGGCCGTAGGGTCTTTCTGTGTGGAGTTTGCATGCTCGCCCCGTGTTTGCGTGGGTTTCCTCCGGGAGCTCCGGTTTCCTCAGTCGCAGTCCAAAGGCATGTGATATAGGTTGATTGGCGACTCTAAATTGGCCCCATAATGTGTGAATGTGTGTGACTGTGTGTGTATGGCCTGCGGTGTGTTGGCGCCTGCCCAGGGTTGTTCCCCGCCTTGCGCCCGAAAGTTCCCGGGATAGGCTCCGTTGCCCCCACGACCCCAGCTGGGATTGAGTGGTTCAGATAATGACTGACTGACTGACTGAGAGTATATGAGAAGCAGACGGTCAGGAAGCCGCCCCTCACCGGCCCCAACTTACGAGATTACACACAAAAATTCAATGCTTGTCATGTGGTCTGATTTGGCCTACAAGATTTTACTGTGATGCTAAAAGAAGAGATTTGAGCCGAATTTTTAAACACCGTCTAGAGGCTCGTGATAATAAATCCTATCTGGAGTTAGAAGAGAGAGTAAGAGAGAGTGAAAAGAAAGCGCTCTGGAATTCTCACTCTCTTTCTCTCCATCCCTTTTTTCACCTTCTTTCTCTTTGTCTTTTCCTTCTCCCACTCTATCAATCTCTTTCACCATCACAATCCCTCCCTTCTTCTTCCCTTTTCTCTGTCTTTTTGACTTTTGCGTCCCCCCCCACTCACTCACTTTCTCTGTCCTTTTCTCCCTCTCCCACTCTATCAATCTTTCAAGTCATCCCTCTCCTCTCTCTTAGCACAATCAATCTTTTCTCTGTGATCTTTAATCTGTAGCTCAGTTGTATATCTGTGGCCTGCTCATAGTAATTCATCAGGAAGGATGGCTAAGTGTGTGTGTGTGTGTGTGACCAACATTGACTATGAATTATTCAGCTGAGCTGTGCGTGGTTTGTAAAGAGGCATTCCTACGCTCAGCTCTCTGGTTTCAGACAGTTTCGCTTACACACATCCAGTTAGCGCACATCATCCCATAATTACAAATTCCATACAATTCCCCAAGAACTCAATGTAATTCAATTCCAATATTGATTCTATATAGACTCAGTGGGGGCGTGTCCCAGGGGGCACGTGACAACGGAAATGAAGGGATGGGCAGCTGGTAGTGTAACTGGTTAGCGAGGTGCCCCAGTGATCGGAAGGTTGACGGTCCCGGACCGATAAAGGTACCACTTACTCACTCATTAATTCATTTATTATCTGCTTAATCCAAGGTCATGGGGTATTACCATCATGAGGCTGGGACCAACTCTGGGCAGGCACCAACACACCACAGAGCACACACCCTCACATCTATGGGGCCAATTTAGAGTAACCAATCAACATACAGTGCATGCTTTTGGACTGTGGGAGGAAACCCACATGAACACAGGGAGGGCATACAAAAGGCCCCACACCTGAACCAGGGATCAAACCCTGGATCTTTTTGCTGTGAGGTGAAATTGCTAACCACTAAAATGGGGGTCTCAACATTTGGAGCCACTTGGTACTGCAATGGTAAGGGTGTTTATTCCGTGATAGGAAGGTGGCCAGTTCAAATCCCAGACTGGTAAAGGTAAGTCAAAGTCAAAGTCAACTTTATTGTCATCTCTGCTATATACTGTACAGATACATAGAGAGACGAGACGGCGTGGCTCCAGGTTATTTCCAGTGCAAACAAACAAAGAACAGTAGAACAGAGAATAAATAGGCAGTGGCACGACTAGGCACATGGAATAAACAATAAATAAGTAAAAATACTAAAATATACATTAAACAATATACATTTTAAACCAGACAATATACAATATACATTTTAGACTAGACAGGGATGATTTCTTTTTTTTTTTTTAATATATATATATAATTAGAGGCTAGAGACAGACATAGAGGTAAACATGTTTGTCAAGTCAGGATGCAGTATTCTTAACAGGTTGAAATTGACATTTACACTGAGTGTGCAAGAGGTAGAGTTATAATAGACAGATACTATATCCAGACTATTTCCAAGTACAATGTTTAGTATATGTGCAAATATGCAAACATTTAACAGGTGCAAACTGACATTTTACATTGGATGTGCACGAGGTAGAAGGTTATAATATGACAGATACTATAATCGGCTATTTATGTGTACAATGTTTCAGTGTATGTGCAAACATTTGTAAAGCAGCATATAATGTTTGTGCAAATAAGTGGCAGCAGTGCAGTATCATAACAGTAGTTATTGTGCATCAAAGTGACGGTGGTGTGTGACTGAGGTACTCATGAGCAAGGTATTGTCCCCAAGCACTGCTCCCCGGGCGCTGACCATGTCACTGCTCCTTCACGGAGAGGTCAAATGCAGAGGTCACATTTGGTTGTGGTGTACTGTGTGTTGTGCTGTGTTCATAATGACAAGTAATCAGTAAGTTTTGAAAATATTCAAGCTGAAACAGCTTGAGAATCTGGGTTTTTGTATTGTGTCTAGGTTCTGAATTAGAAAAACAGTTAAGTAACCAAAAAATATTTGCTTAGATTATCTTAAAATTCTTTTATTTTCATCAAAAATATCATTTTGATTATGAGGAGGCATTCACTCAATTTACCATCCCCCAATCAGCCCGCCTCTCTCATGTTTCACATCAGGGCTATGTCCACAATGACAACAAATTTAGCAGCATCTGCAGCACAAACACAGCTCTGCATTCCGCCATTGTTTTGCTGCTCTTACCAGTTGTTGCATGTGGGGTTCATCCTTCTTTTTCTGGTCACGTGGGACTGTGACATCGTTTTAAAAAGCGGTGTTTTGCCTATATCTGCCATATATCTATACGTCAACGCGAGGGCAGCATTTTGAGATTTTCCCACTTTGCAACCCGTTTTCCTAAAAGTTAATTTTAGGGCATTGACAACGCCGGTGTCCTGCGTAAAAAAGGCAATAACCTGTGGTGTACTAGTCACACCTCATAAACAAAGCTACTTCCTTGAAAAGTGGCCAACTCCTCAACACTGAGGAGATTTTGTTACGTATTCATGTGAAGCGAGAATTTTTGTGAATCAATATCAAATCATTGAAATTAAAATTTAAAACCAAATAAGCCCAATTTCTAAATATAATAATAATGTACGAGTATTTCTCCTCTCATACTGGTTTAAAGTGACCAGTGCTGGACAGTGTGTTGGTTAGCTGAAAACTGTCCCGCTCCACAGGCTGCTGGTGGATTAACTCACCGAAACGCCTCCAGTCTGTGAGGCACTGAGCCAAATACTCTGTGCTTTCCGTCAACACAGAATGACTGCAGGCTAGGGCTTAAGCCTTTTCTTTATCTTTTCTTTTCACCCACTCCCCAGTCATCCCTCCGTTCCTCTAATTTCTGTTGTCTTTTGTTTGTCTTTATCGCAACATACACTCTGTGTCGCTCAATTGGTTCTCCTTCCTCCTTCTTTACTCTGTCATCTTTTTTTGGTTTCTCTCTCGTCTCCGTTTAGGCTTCTCTTTCTTTCTTTCTTTCTTCCTTTCTTTCTTTCTTTGTCTTTTTCTAGTGTGTCTGTCAGCCTGTCATTCTCTCCAGTTATTTTTCTTCTAATTGTTTTTTTGTTTACCCATTTCATCCTCATTCTATCTTCCTTTCTTTCTTCCCAACTCTCATTCTATCTTATATCTATAATTCTATATTATTTATTCTACTCATTTTTTTACTCCCCCCACCCCGCACCCTCTCTCTATCCCTTTTCCTCGTTGCCCAGCCCTCTCTCTCTATCTAATTTTCTTGCTAAGTCTCTCTCTCTCTCTCTCTCTCTCTCTCTCTCCCTCCCTTCCCCACATGAATGATGCAGTGATTTAGTCGTGGACGTCTTTCAGTTGGACAGCCCTGGTTTTACTTGGTTTGTGTCGTTATTTGCCTCCCCCTCCTGCCGCTAGGCTCCTGCCCCACTCACATTCATCACGTCTCAGTCTGACAGGCAGCGCCAGGCCGAGGGGTAGCAGGGGGATTTGAGGGCTCGGGTGGGCCGCCCCCTCGTACTTAACGTCAGGTTAAAGAGGCGACAGCTTGGAGCGAAAGACCTCGGCGATCTTGAGACCCTGCCAT
Organism: Distichodus sexfasciatus; assembly: GCA_032718565.1. Classification (NCBI taxonomy): domain Eukaryota; kingdom Metazoa; phylum Chordata; class Actinopteri; order Characiformes; family Distichodontidae; genus Distichodus; species Distichodus sexfasciatus. The sequence goes on from JAVGVS010000134.1 coordinate 773,823, forward strand.
TGATTAGTGAGTCCCTACGGACCCAGGGTGGAGAGAGGGAGGAGTGTGTGTGTGTGTGTGTGTTTGTGTGCATGCGTGTGTGTGAGTGTAACTGCCAGTCATCTGTGCAACGTGTAGTCTTCGAAAGGCTGTAAGCAGGCAGTAGCTGGTTCCCAGAGCCAGTTTACTATGTCGTTTTGGCAGAGACTTTTTCCTCTCCGACGTGCCGTCTGGCCCCTGGTGACCTCTAGGTGACGGGTCTCTTAGAGCAATGTGTTGAGTTTCACTCCTGAGTCTAATTGAAATATCTGACCCTCTACAAAAGGTCAAACACCTAGACCTGACCTGACCTGGGTGAGCGTCGGCAGAAGTAAGATTAATGCCTCCCACTCCAGGTGTGAGGAACATTCACTCATTCGCTTAAAATGACTGTACGTTCCTCACACCTGAACTGCAAACTGCACTCACTGCAATCTATTTTTACCTACACAAGTAATAATTAAAATATTAGCCATTATAATGGATGTTCTCGCCCCACATACTGCAATGTTTTGTTGGATAACGCTGAGTTTATGCTGGTCAGGGCTAACATACTAGCATTGGCACAAACGACACCTGACTGAAACACGGTCATGGTCTCTGAACTCTGTCATCTTGTCACAATCTGTCCTCTACAGTGATGGTAAATCTGAAACAAGGCTCAGCCTCCTACTCTCACATGGTTCAGGTTAGATTTTGTTCCAGACCAAGTGACCTGTAAGTGCCTGGTGGCTGGAGTCTGAGGCCGTTTCTCAATTCAATCTCGCAGTAGGAGGGGCTGGAGCTGTGTGTCACTACTTGGCGTATTTATTATTGGGCTGCCTGTCCAATGAAAGGTCATTGGGCGGGTCATTTCCTGACACAGTAGGAGGTTCCTTATTACAGCCGGACTTCCCTGCAGGCTGACGCCGCTCCCAGTAACTGGCACCATATGTGTGTGTTTTGTGTGTGTGTGTTTATGTGTGTGCCCCCCATGGTCACAGTGGCCTTTCTCAGCTATACAGCAACTCCTATTGATTGAGGTGGTCTTAAAAGAAGTGGCTTATTTTTGTAAAGCGTTGATGCTAGCGCTTATTTATTTTAGTTGCTCTATTGCTCTGCAGCCCCCCGGTGTGTCAGAGCCAGAAAGAAGAGCTGAAAGGAACAAATACCACGCGACCTCTGCGACCTCAACTGAAACCTCCACGACACCTCGCCCACTCTCCGCTGTGAGACTGTAAAATAAATGTCTATACATGTGAACGCAGGTTTTCAAAATCAATCATTTTTTCAGAAATTGGTTTTTGAGCTACTGTATAACATAAACCTGACAAGCTGAAGGCACAGGCTTTATTTGACCCTGCAAATTGGACTGTAGAGATGCTGACACCTGGTAAATTTCTACACTTCACCCTACTCGGCCTCAAGCACCAGAAATATCACAGCCCACTTTACATATTATTGTGGAATTGTCTTACTAATACTTAGTATTTTATTTTTTACTGCATGTCAAATGCTTTTGTATCTTTAACATTTAGCAATTACTTTATATTTGGTTGCATCACACAGGCTGGGGAATACGACGGAAAATCAATATCACGGCAAAATATTATACTTTTATCTTAATAGGAATATTAAGTCTGAAACTGCACCTCACAATCATCAATCCTCTGCCCAGAACACAGAAGTGGTTGTGTGCACATGTAGTAGCGAATACGGTTTTCCATATTTTACTGAACCGTTCTGTAAGCCCTGTTCGGTTCGATACACCCAGGTGAACCGCGATAGTTTGGTACGCCCGACATTTTTTTTAAATTAATTTTTAAAACGTCATCATTGTGCATACATTCTTCAGGATTATGGTTCTCTGTTGCTACGACGGATTTCTGCCCGCTGGACTCTAGCTGATGGATTTCCGTCCATCGAATGCAAAGGCATATTTCTCTCCCAGAAACGGCAAAAGCAGACTCCTAAAGGAGAACAAATTGGCTCAAAACTACTTTTAAAAATACAAGTTTGGGGTAATGCCATACCAATTTGGACTCATTTTGGCCTAAAACATGAGCTGCTTTTGGCATTTCTTGGAGAGAACAATTTTTCCCACAATCCCCCGCACACCATTCGAAACCGCATCACAATCAAGCGACAGACGGACGTTCTGGAATAAATGCTAAAAACCTCAATAAAAAGCGGTATTGTGAGCAGAACGCTGGTTGTTGTGGTTAGTTATCAGCTCAAATATGAGTTTAGTCTGTAATAAAGTGGGAGATTTGACTGAAATTTTTGCGCGTAATGGTGCTCACATGTGCACGCTCCAAAAACGGCTCGTGCTTACATCGCAATAAATGTCATTTATGGGTTTTTACACGTTTACTTCTGTTTTTGTGCACTGAATATCTCACATATCCTTTCACATACAGAGGGCTCAGGTCCTGCCTTGATCGCAGAACTGAAAACGCTGTGCGTCACTAATAAGCGTCCGTGTGACATACAAGCGGAGCGCGCTCTAGCGAGTGAAAAGAATCAAACAAAGCTTCTATTCTAGAAAAATTGCTTCAACCATTTTTTGTAATCAAATTCTATGAGTTATTAGAATAATCATTTCAGCTCTAGAAATAGAAAAGGCAAAGAACCTACTGAATGTTAGAGCTAAGATAACATTAATGTACCGATACTGTGGCCCAAAAACTGTGATGCATACCGAACTGTGGGTACACTGTACCGTTGCATTCTTAGTGTGTAGCTACGCATTTGCTTGAATATGTGTATGAGAGGTTCTGCATGTGCATGATTGCCTGCTCTTCCAAGCATGCGTGCATGTGCACCCGCATACGTGATGCAAGTGTGTGTGAGATTAAACATGTATGCATGTTTGCACGTGTGCAGATTTGGATTTGCACATGCATGAACGCATGCTCGAGTGCATGGGTGGATGTGCATATGCATGTGTGTCCATGTGTGTAAGTTAGCGTACATGTGTATGTGAACATGCATGTGTGTATGTGCTTATGCATGTGTGTATGTCAGTGTTCATGTGTGTTTATGCATGTGCTTGTGTGTGTGTGAGAACGTGCATGCGTATATGTATATGTGCACGTGCATGCATACATGAACGTGTGTGCGCGTGTGCCACTAATGACTCTCACATCTCCACACCATGAAGCGCAGCACTCACTTTAAAACTGGTCTATTATCATGCATGAGGAGAGACTCTGCTCTGCTCTGAAGCTCTGATGCAGACACACAGAAGCCTCATCATGTAGCTCTGGGCCTCAACGCAAAAAGCATTCCACTGCTAACCTCTCAGCTGTTAGAGAGAGCATCCAGTGGCTATGCTGGTACGATGCTTTCTCTGTCCCACTTTCAGAAGTTATTTAGTACTGCGTGTAATGCAGTCTCAGGATTTTGCTAATGCATTGGTTATTAAATGTTAGCTCTACAGTAATAACACGTCCTGGGTCCTACCTGGCTCCGATGTAGAGCGTGCGGTTAACCTGCAGGACTCTCTGGATGTGGAGCGGCTCCTGCCTCAGAGATGAGCGGTGGGGTCGACCCAGAAACACGGGATATCGTCTCACCACTGTGTTTGTCGAGAGGGAGGGAAAGAGGAGAGTAAAAATACTGATCATATTAAATATCTTAACATGATTAGCATGTTCATTCCTCTTTGAACAAGGGACCTCATTCACCAATATTTTCTTACATTTGGTCTTAAGAAAGGAAATGAAAAACATATAATGTTAAACAATAACAACTCTAGAATTAAAGATAACCCAATAAGATCACATGCATGCAAACAAAATTTGCTTAACAGGGATCTTCAAGAGCTCTACATTCTGTACAACACCTAGAAACAAATTTCCAATAAGAAAACATGAGTGAACCTGCTTATGTGGGTTTTAAGAACAAATTTCTTCTTAAGAAAAGCTGGAGACTGGAGTCCAGTTATATATTTTTTTGCATTTTCAGCTAGATGAATAGTTAACACTGACTTCACATAAGATTATTTCAAACTCAGTCACTGTCAAGTTGCAACTGGACTGCGGTTCAGACGTTCTACCCACACACCCCCTCCAGCACTCCTCACAGCCCCAATCGAACTCACCTGTCTGCTAGTCATGTGACGTAACCATTTCACATATTTAAACCCCCTTGTTTCAAAGTATTGCAAGCATTGCTAAACAACATATCAAGTACTTTCTTGTCCATTCTTCTCTCTGCTCTGGTCCCTCGTGTTTGTTATCTTGATTTTTCTTTTTTTTCCCCCTGTCATTTTGGATTTGGTTGGTCTCACTCCCTCTCATTTGTGGATTGTTATTGTACTTCTTCACTGTTTACCAAAGCACAGTTTTGTCCTTCATTCTGGTATCCTATGTGTTTTTTCCTCTCTCTTGTTATCCCACTACATATTTATCTCCTCCACATTTAGGTCTGGTATCTTCAGCCGTTCTGAGATGAGCAGCTGCTGTAGTCAAAGAGCCGAACTACACTGGAAATAGAGTCACAACTATCAATTACTTTTCCAACTGAGTACTAGAATTCTTAATCAAATAATCAGGTGCAAATAATGCCTAATTAACAGCTTGGCAGCTGGGTCAGCTAAGCAATACTAGGCAATGCAAATCAACATTAATTTGTCAACTATTTCATCCCTATTTACATCAAATTACAGAAGATGAACATTATCACATTATAACGGATTGTACTGGTATTGTTGCAAGTAATTTCTTTATTAAACCAGTTTTTGCGCAATTAAGATGATTTATATAGAGAGTGAAGTATTTTCTAGGCATAAAAGATAAAAAGAGAGGAGGGTGTACATCAGGCTTCTACATTTGGCCTTGACTGTAGGATGAAATCTCTTCCCCTCCCCCCCCAACCCGCCTCAGCCCACATCCCTCTCTCCCTTGTCCTCTCTTTCTCTTTGATAAGACTCCCTCCTCCAGGCCTCCTCCGGGCCTCCAGAGCTCTTCTCTTCATTATCTCCCTTAACCTCCCAGTGCTGCTCTGGTTGTCTCCCATTCCTCTGCTGCTGCTTCCACATATATCCTTGATCAGGTTGGGAAGCTCTGGATCAACACTGCCGATTAGAAATCAATCATCTCCAAAGCCTTGCCTATGAAATCTAAGAGGTGTTCTGTGGTGAAAGTGTGAGGTCCTGACTCTCTGAGCTCATAAAAGATTGCTGGCCATCTTTCCTTCAATCCCCAAAAAATGCCTGCTAAAACCATTCACTATGATCCTATCAAATATGGCTTCCTAATCATCTCATATCAGTAAATTCTCTTCTGTCCATTCAGCCCCTTAAGTCTTGTTCATGCTACAAAATTTTAAGGTTGTTTCTGAGTAGATGACGGGTTGCCAAAAAAGCCTTTGATTGGACACATCTTTTTTGATCGGCGATCAACGGTGACTATGTGTTAACCTTATGAAGGCGTAATGAAACTAACTCACCAAATATTCCGACCAAATACCGAGTCTTCTACACATCTGAGCTCAGGGAGCAAGCTACAGCCAATGAGAGTGCAGAGCTGAATTTTTGGATCTCACTTCCCGAAAAAGGAATCGTTAACATTTAATTTGATGTTTTATCGTCACTATGTAAAGCAGCCAATAAAAAGGCTCTATATTCATTTCTTCTTCTTCTTCTTCTTCTTCTTCTTCTTCTTATTGTTAGCAATGTTAGTCTTTCCCTTGAAATTTGCTTTCACACATCCATCGTGTTTTACTAGCAACTAAACAAACAGTAGAAACCTTCAGTGAACAGCATTCAAATGACTTGAAATCAGCTGGTTAACCTGTTTCTGAGGCTGTTTAAACAATTGAGAAATAAATTCAAATTGTACAGATTACTCAAACAAACTCAAATAACCCAGAATCGCATTCTCACAGCCCACATTAGTAAACTGACCTAGTTCATTTGTTTATGGTGAGGAGAGAAAAAGAGGCACGATTACCTTCAGTGGGGATGGAGTGGAGGGGTCCAGGCTCCTCCGGAAAGGCACTGTTTGCCGAATACGAGAGCCACAAGAGAAACAGTAAAGGTTTGATCAGTGTCATCATCGAAGTGGAGTCCAGTGCTGTAATGGGAGAGAAGATAAGGATGGTGAGAAGAGATGAAGAACAAATGAGACAGCATGAAGAACGACAACAAATACTTGTACAGTTCAGTTTACCATTAAGATGGTGCTATCTGAGGATGTTCAGACCTTGCATTCTTCATATCTTACTCTCGTGCTCTCTCTTCTGCTCTCAATCCCTCTCTCTCTCACTGACTGATGACTCCTTTCTCCTCCTTGTCTTTTCTTGCCTTTCTCCTATCTCTCTCCTCCTCCTTGTCCTGCTTTCCCTCTCTCTGTCTTCAGCTCTCTCTCTCTCTCTCTCTCTCTCTCTCTCACCCCACTGCAATACATCTGGGTGTTCAGAGCAGCACTGAGATTACGATCAGTGATTAAGTTCTCCAACCGGCAACAGTGGACACAGTGACGCCTCTAATGGTCAGATCTGAGCGCTGTATCTCAGTTACAACCTTGTAACACGCTGCACAGAGTCACTGAGGGTTTGTGTGTGCGCAAGGGCAGATACTATGTAGACGAGGGCTCCCCAAATTCAATTCCACCAAATCAAATCTTTACCTCTGTATGAGTCAGGTTTGCTATTTCCTCTGTCTTCATATCATTAGTGAAAACAATAGAGGGAGCTCTTGATGAAAACTGAAAGTGATGCTCAAATTAACAGTCGCTGCAGTGCAATCAATCAAGAAAATTACATCGTCAGTTCAGGAAAAAATGTAGAGGGAAAGATACAGCCGCTGTTTGAGCACTCCAGACTGATAAACAGCTAGACTGCCTCCAGATCGGACCTGTGCTCAGTACGCAGACCCGACTGCAGCTGCGCAGTTACTGAAACTATTTTGTAAAAAAATCTACAATGAGCGTAAGACAAGACACTAAATAATGAGACTGCACAGAAACATTCAGTAAGCACAAGAAAGTAAAAACACAGTCAAGAACATATCAATAATCCTCCATCATTGCCTCCCTAGACGCACTGCAAACATTTGCTTTGAATTCCGTCTGGAAAACCAGTTTGTCATACACCATGGCGTAAACACTACGTGTAAAAAGATCTCTTCTGTACAGCAGCACTAGCGACGCAGGCTCTCACATTTGCACATATTTCTTTATTCAAAAGAAACAACAACAAAAAATCTGTTCTGATTTTCCTGCGGTTGAGAGACGATCTCGATATGCGATGCAAAAGAGACCAAAGTCATTTGTCAAAAGTGGAGGCACTCTGAGGTGAACACACACACACCCCCATTGTGGAGACACTCCTACAGTAGATCGAGTCAGTCCGCTTTATCAGGGCTCACGATCGTTCCAGGACATTTCTAAAATTCCCTCCATTTATGTCGGAACAAGGAGGCCTCACACATGCTAACAGCTCAACATCTGAAGCAGTAAATTATAGCACAGTAATGGCCCTAACATGAAAGAAAGAAAGAAAGAAATATAATGAGCACCAAGTAAAAATACAGCTGTGAACATATCAATAAGGGCTAACAAAGTAATAAAAAAGAAAGATGTTCAATACAAAAATGTAAAGGCAAGAAAGAAAAACACAGTTGTAAACATGTTACTGATCACAAAAGTAAGAATAAAAACAAGAGAAAGTAAGCAGGTTTGTGGGAGCAAACAGATTGTTCCGGTCGGAAACTGCTTCTCCAGATTTCGTTGTGTTCCTATTATTAATGATTTAGGATTAAATGTCAGCCTTCACGCATTCAATTAGCATAATTAGAAATGGAGGGCTATAGAGTTCCCCACACTTAACGGATATTGAATGAAGAGGGTGAAATGAATACAAGTTCAGATACGCTGTACTGAGTCCCCCAGGCACGACGCTCGTTTAATTAAGAAAAATGACGTGTGAAGCCAACTCCATCAACAGGAAACCAGCCTCATACACACTATAACACAATTCAGCTGGGATCCTTCAGGTAATTCACATAACACACACGCGCAGGTTAAGTGCTGTTTTACTTCTTCTGATCTAAATTTAGCTAAGCATGTTGACTGGAATACTGCTAATTATGCTAAGGCAGCCCAGGCGTGCCATTTTGTGTAAATTGTTTGAGTACTGAAGTGTCAGAGTGAATAACGGTTTTTGGGAAAAAACCTTCAGCTGCGTTTGTGCATTACGCAGCAAATGAGCTCAATGCCAGCACCACATCCTGCCTGAATTACAACTGCAACATTCAGGCAAGCCATGAACCCAGCACTCAGAAACATACATGACATTCAAAGCTAATTACTGCACGTTCTATGACTGCTGGCTAGAAAGGCAAAAAATATTGTGGCTAACTCAGTATTAGCTGGGACTGAATGAATGTTACATTTCTATAGTGCTTTCCTAGAGTGTCTAAACATAAAACCTTTTTTTCTTAAATTTGTTCTTAGGAAAATTAATACATTTTAATCCTTAAATACTATATAACTATACAATTGAAGAGGACCCAACAACCTTAAGTTTTGCTCAAATATGTATGCAATAAAATTCGTCGAAGAGGGCTTTTGGCTGGTCTTAGCAACAAATCATGAATAAGAAAGTTTTTAGAATATTTTTCTTAAGAATGGTTGATGAATGAGGCCTAGTGTTTCTCCACTTCAACCAGCATCAATAAGCAACTTCACCTGGATGAAGGCATTTTGCACTACATATTAGTTAAGGTGGTGAAGGGGCAGGAGAAAATTCACCACTTAGAAATATGGGTTGATCGGAAGCCCAGATTTGAAATGCCATGGTCAGGACATGTGAGGGGTTCCACTTAGAAAGATGACCAGAGGTCCACACAGACCATAGGTTTGTGCCCCCTGTTGGACCCAGCCACACCTTTAAGAGAAACATGCAGCCATCTATCCACGTATTGGCCAGAATCAAAGCTTGCATAGGGTCAGTTTGTATGCCTAGTTCATACTGTAGCATGTACTGTATGACTGCTGGCTATAAAGCTGGAAATATCTGCTTTAATTTAAAAGGAACGTCGTATGATATCTTGCCGTTTAAAGCCATGCTCAGAAAATCAGACACACTATTCCGGATTCCACAATACATCCCTACAAACAAAGAGCAAATACAACAGAACCTGATACTCTCTACTTTAGCTCATACTTCTGTCACAAAGCTCCCTTCAGTGAAGCTCTTGGATCAATATAATTGTAGGTGATAATACTCTAAATAAAGTCATTAATCCTCAAAGGCAAGGCATATAGAACACAAGTTACCTCCTAAGTATCACTCAGAGACTCCTACTGATGACTCCCAATAACAAATCACTAATCCAATCAGGGCCAGGCAGGAGTCTTTAGAGAGGCTTAATGAAGACTGATCTATTGCCAATATTCCCCAGACCGATAAGTCGAAGCATTCCTGAAAAAACGGACAGAGACACTGAAGTAGTGCAGCAAGGTCTAGCATGAACTGAACTAGGGCTGTCTTTTACCATGCTAATCGTGCTAATGCATCGTGCCACAGCCAGGACTCGCAATATTAAAATTCTCTGCGTCTGAATGCAGTTACAGGGGACCTTGTTGGCCCTCGCAGCCTTCAGACATAGAAATATGCTGATGATATGCATTTTGTGGGGAGGAAAAAAAATGTGATTTCATTACTGGAGCCCACGAGACAGAAACACTATAAATCACTAGAGAATATGAATACAAACTGAGTTTATGCATGTTTCAGATAAAAGTCTGGTAATAGAAATGAAGAAAGGGTGGAGAATGGGAAATTGCACTAGAATATATGTCACTTTTCTCTTTTAAATTACCACGCTGACACATTCACTGTAGAGAAATGAACTCTTTGATGTGTGTCTCTTTGGAACCTTCTGAATGTAATTAAGTACTCCTGTTAGAACACGAGACCATTGTTGCATCATGACAACTCCACCAGTGATCTGGTGATCTGGACACGGTGTCAGGACACTGAGTAATGGGGCAAGAGACGTTGTTCTGAGACGTTGACTAATATGTCGCCTGAGATGGGAACAATAATGGTCTTCTGTTCTGTAATAGTTTTGTAAAGCACCATGAATGACCTCTGTGTATGAAATGTGATTGTTCTTGCCTTGCTAAATTGAATTTTTATATTTGAATGGTTTAAAATCCAACAATGGGTTAAAAATATCATAATGGAGATTTACACTTTGCTAGGACTTTTACTTGTTTCAGTTATGAATATGGAAGAAATAATTATGCTAGTAATCAGCGCTGAAGGATTTACATAATCATGTCCAATTATGCATGTGATTACTGAAACAATGAGTATATGAACGCAAAGCAAGAATGCTAGAAGTGTGTTAGTGCCTGAGCCAACTGGCATACTAGAGAAATTGGCTAATTTGCCGTAAAGACTGAAGTTTCTTGATTCTTTGTCACATACACAGTTATGTACAGCGCAGTTAAATACATCATGTAGTGAAATGTACACTGATTGCTTTTAAGACTTTGCACATTTAAATAGAAGACAACAAAGTTTAGTTTAACATGAAATTAGGAAACTACCAATCTAAATTAGTGCAGCACAGTGGTGTAGTAGGTAGCGTCACAGCAAGAAGGTCCTGGGTTTGATCCCCGACGTGCAGAATGCCATATTGTTGTGTAAGAGAACAGGTTAAGAAGCAGTACAGTCTACTTTGGCTACTGAAACAATTAGTTGTTAGATTACCAAAACTACAGTAAGCTGCAGTCACTTGCTAACCAGAACCATAACCATTTCATTTAAACTTCATATCAGTTTGTACACATTTTACTTGATGTTTAATTAGGTGGGTGCTGAAGCAAATATTAACCAGATGAGGCACTATATCCTGAGTGCTACTACTGTATAGTACTAAAGTACTACAATGCAATGTAGATTTTGTAAATCTGAAAGATTTACTGTAAAAAAAAAACGTGACAGCAATTTTAATTTTGCAAATAGAGCATCCCTATATGTAATCAGTTTCTATAGTAACTGCCTACGAATGGCTCTGCTATGAGCTGCACATTGTTAATACACAGTTTATTTTTTCTAAAACGGCCTCTAAGGATCGTTTGAATGTGTGGCTGAATGACAAAGACAAAGTGACGTTGAATTTGATCTGGAGTCTCCACAGTATTCTATTTTCAGGACAAAGAAGCGAAATGCGTAAAAGGTTATTCAGGTTATTCCGAACAGGAACTTTAAGAATAAGCTTCTTTAATATTATCTTTTGGATCATGACCCCTTCTGGAACACAACAAATCATTAATGACAGCATATTTTTGTACCACGTAAAAGAGCACAACCCCAATATCTTTTCATCATGGGGCATGAGAAATCCAGGTCTAAGAGCCATACTTTAGGGTCATCACTGCATCAGCTCAGACTAAGAGACTTGTTTTGCTCAGTCAGATTTCATAGATAAGCATTTCAGGCCAAACACTGATCTATTATTAACACCGCCTTCGGCTCTCTTGAAATATTTGCATTACGTAAACATAAAATAATTCCTAATCAGCAGCAAGGCATTAGGAGGGGGATGAGTACCACTACAGCCTGAGAGGGAGATGACATGGTGATGACAGTATTAGAGACATAAAAGAGGAAAGAGGACAAAAAATGTGTTATAAACAAACAAGAAAGCGAGAGAGTAAGACGGGGGGATGGGGGCAAAAAAGGATAGCGAGAGACAGAGAGAAAGTGTGGCGAGTTAGGGAGAAGTTGGGGTGAAAAGGCCTGAATACAGAGCTGGCAGCCAGAGAACGTGTGGAATGCTTTCATGGAGCTAGACTGGAAAGGCCTGTGAAAGCGGAAAAGCAGAAAGCCGAGCGAGGTCCTATCCTCCCCCCGAAGTCCATCCAAACACACTACAGTGACACCCACATGCCAAACCCACCCCCACTACAGCCCTCCATCACAAACTCCTCTCTCTTTCTGCTGCTGTGTTCCAGTTAAACAAAGGCAAATTATAACACACTGTTTAATACAAAAGAAAAACTCATCATCATCTCATTTTTATTCTCTACCCAGACAAAATGTCCCACTAAAACACTCTAATCATTCTAGAATTATTAATTATTTCCAAGTCATTTGGGGACAAAATATCCTATATTCATTACAACAAATAGTGCAAGAAAAAAAAATAGTGTTCAGCGAAGATACAAAGGCCCCAATTTTCACTGTTTGATGTTGACAAGGGACGGTTCATAAGGCGAGGCTTTACCATCATTTACCGTCATACAGGAGTCACAGGCACATAGCACAAAAACACACACTCTATCATTCCTCATACATCATGACAGCCAGAGCAAGTGTGTGGGTCTGTGTATGGGTGTGAGAGAGAGAAAGTGAGGGAGAGAGCTCTTTGACTTTTTCCCAAGAAGCTGAAATCCCAAATCTAAACTGATGAAGTGTGACGTCAGGGCGAGCGAGTGGGCGAGGGAGCTCATGCACGGTCAAGTCAAGCTATTTTTCACCAACGACAGACATGAGAAACATCCACAGACTACACTGACTACATCTCCCACAGCAGCGCTGGAGCAAAGCACCGAAAGATTGAGAGAGAGAGAGAGAGTGCTAGCTAGCGGAATGCTGATTAGCAAGCAGTTCTGGACAGAGAAAAAGCAGAAATCTAAATTAGCAAAACAGCACTAAGCTAATAGCTGGGGGAGGTGGCATTAGCCTCTGTAAAGCAGCAGATTTTCTCACATCTGCTTCCAGAGCTTTTCTGTGCTTTTGGATAGGCAGGCTGTGTCCGCTACTGTAATCTACATCAAGACTATTGTACAGCACATGTAACAGTATTATGGATTATTGTATCCTGTTTTAGGCTATTGTGCTGTATATTCCATTGTGTTGAATGGAACATTACCCAAAGCAATAATGGCCTTAAATCATAATTAGTCATAACAAACAAATAAAATGCACTATGAGAGCTAATGTATTGTTAAATGATTACAGAGTCCTTCTATCAGTTATTTTATCAGGGATGGAAAAGCCAGAAAATAACTTCAAGCATGTCAGTGTTCTACCTCCACTTTGTACTTTGTAATAATAGATTCAACTTGCTTAAAATGGTACACATTGGTACAGATGTGACTAGCAATGATTTGGAAGCGAGTGTTGACTTATAGCATGGCTACAGTCCAAGATGTTGTAAGTTCAAATCTAGCTCTATCCAACCTCCAACCCTGCCATGGTTGAGGACTTCAGCAAGCTCATTAACCCCAAGTTGCTCCAGGGAGAGTGCCCCTGTAATTTAATAAACAGAAGTTACTCCGGATGTCTTTATTGGTCAAGAGATTGAAACACTTTGGCAAAGCAGTTTAAGCTCTAAAAGCAGTGGTAGTGAAACAGTTAGGGAATTGCTCCTGTAATCGGAGGGACACTGGTTTAAATCCTGGACCACTAAACGTACCACTATGGTAGCTGTGAGCTAAGTACCATCCATAAGCACTGCTCCCCGGACTATGTCTGTGTCAGCTGGTCACCGCTCCTTTATGAATGGTCTAAAATGTAGAGGTCACATTTCGTTGTGGTTCACTGTCAAAGGCAAAAAAATCACTCAATATCCATAACTGGTCAGGAGGTCGAAATATAGCTTAAACTGCTTTGCTGAAAAATTGGAATTATGGAATAATATTTTTAATCAGGAGTTTAAATAATATACAAACCACTGAGTGCACAAAAAAATCAATAGCTAGCCTCGAAAAGCTAAAGTAACTAGCATCAAAATGCAGTGCCCAGTTTAGAGCAAGAAGAAAGCCATTAAAGAAAACTGGAACCATCAGTGTTTGCTGCTATTTTTTATCTCGCAGAAAATCTTTTTTAACACAAACACTTTTAACAAGAAAAACCAGCTCAATACAGACAACCGTCATGTCGGTTAATAGCTTTCAACTAGCACATGCATGCTCTTCTACAGAGAACATCAGAGACTAAATGGGGTGGGCATACAGATAAACAAGCCAACGCCGTAAAAGAGAGGGAAACAAACGGCTGAAGAGTTCGGAGAAGTGAAAGCTGAGCAGTGCGTCACGTGTGAGTCTGTTAAAAAGTGTGCTGAGGGAAGAGGCGAGGGAGTGCTAATCCACTGCAGAATTATAAATAATAGAGAGCTTTTGCTAATGGCAAAGAAGGATTTGTAGATTCGCATGGGCTCCTGTCCATGTGATTATTCTCAAAAAAAACACCCACAAAACATTACCTCAGGGTTAACAAATTATCATAGGCTAACACATCAGAAGCCCATATTAAAGGAGTTCTTCTCCCATAGTCTGCTAACGTGGCTAACAATGATTGGAAGTTAATGGGAACCTTTAGCTAATGTCAATATCTATTTGTCATAAAACTGTTAGCATGATTTATGTTTATTTGTTACTTAATTTCAGACACATTGTCATCTTCAAACTAACTACTACTTTAATCAAAGGTGCATGTGGAGTGTAGCAATGCAGGTTTATGATCAAACCCATCATGACTGTGTGGGTTTTAGGATCAGAAGAGTAAGGAATCAGTTTTCTTATTCTGGGTAGTCTGACTTCTGCAGCCTCAGTCTCTAAATCAATGACATCCGCCTCCGGGATGCTCTTAACTGAGGACCGTGGGGGCTGGAGGGTTTATTATAATGAAAACACAACAGGAGGTTTTGTGTGTGTGTTCGCTAAGAGGTTAAATTCGTCAAGGTAAGCAGTTCCTCTTCTTTTAGCAGGAGGGCAAAAGATAGGGAGAAAAAGAAGGAGGTACAGGAAAGAATTACTTGGAGGGAATCAAGAAGAAAGATACACAGAGTGTGAAGAAAGAAGAAGACAGAGAAAGAGAGTGTGTGTTCTTTTTCGCTATAGAAACACATGATGCATTCACACCTGAATCGTGTCCTAATTAAATCCTGCCCCCCTCGTTCATTCTCCCTCTTGTTTGCACGTTTGATTGAAATGTTGCTCAGCCCTCGCGGTGCAGGACTCACGTGTGTAAGCTCTATGCAACACACCGCTGTGCACAAACACAGAAATAAATATCTGCAGCTTTTCTTCCCCTCTCTCTCTCTCTTTCTTTCTCTGTCTCTCTGTCTCTCCCGCATTGTTACACCTTATGAATAAGGCTCCTAAGGGGACAGGCAGAGTCTTTTTTTCAGCTTTTCAGTTTTGGCTGAATTCTTCTAGAAGAATCCCTAATGAACATGATCAGACAATAGAGAGCAAAGAACGACAGAAAGAAAAACAAAAATGATAGACAGAGGTTATTCCTGGCATATTCCTCATAAAAGAGAATGTGCCAAAGTCAGCTGGCCTCATTCAAACAGTAGCTAATCTGAGTGTATACACTGATCAGCCATACTATTGATCAAATAAATAGGTAAATGGCCAATCAGCCCCATACATAATGAACTGTGCACTGTGAGTGAAGACACATTTCTGTCGGAACCCCCATTAACATTTTTAGCAGTCTGAACTTCTTTAGCTCTTCAATTAGGCAGTGCACATAGCATAAAACAATGGCAACTGGTAGCATAATGGTCCGGGTGTTCACTCAGACCAGTAAAGGTACCACTGAAATACTAATGAGTAGGGTACCGTCCTCAAACACTGTTCCCCAGGCGTTGCCAATGTCAGCTGTCCACTGCTCCTTCACAATTGTGTCAAATGCAGAGGTCACATTTCTTTGTGGTGCACTGTGTGCTGTGGCGTGTTCACAATGAGAAATACTCACTCTCTCCCTCACTTAACATGATTGTAACATATATACTGCCATCCATAACAATCTAGCTTTACTTATGACTAAACTAGAGCTTTAAGAAAATATTTTCAAACTGAAAAGTCTCCACAGTGTTGCAGGTGAGACTCCAGTGGATGCAGTGCGAGGTGAAATAGATGGAGATCGACTGAGGGTCAGGAGGGTCCAGATCATAACACACTGCAGATGTCACTTCACCCAACACACTGAGCTGCAGATACATTTATTTACTTCATCATTTATCCATCTGTGCTCCCCTCTCTCTCCCTCCAATCACCTCTCTCCTTACCGCCCAAATTCACTCTAGAAAATCAGCCAGCTGCTCATCGGGCTGTGCCAACTAAATTTCACCCTGGTGTGAGGTGCTCTGAAGGTGTGTGCGTGTGTTTGCACATTCATCCAGTTAATGCTTTCTGAAAGAATTTATGTCAGCCCCCTGTCAGTGCACAATGATACGGTATATTCCACAGTACACACAAACACCTAACACTGCACTAACCTTCACATATGAAGACACAGACACGTGTGTAAACAACAAACTATCTGTTTGTTGCAGGTGAGAACCTTTTACGTTCCAGATTTTAATTATGAAAAGCCGAACTCCCTCCCACACGTACTCTTGTCTCAGATTGTCTGTAGATGTTCAGACATTTTATGAGATGTGTTTATGGACACAAGGGTGAAGTGTGCATGTGTGTGTGTGTGTGTGTACTGACATAAGGGTCAGGAGAAGGACACACAATAGATGGATGAAATATAGTTTGATGTTTACTGATTCAGTTGCTAAGGAGTTACAGAGCAAGGGACAAATTTAGCCATAACTTTCAGTGGGAAATGAAGAGAGAGAGACAGAGCGAGAGAGAGAGGAGGGTGAGATCATCCATATGTTGAAAATTGAATACAGGAGATGTTAAAAGCGGTTATAAAACCCTGTATTGATGACGTCTACAACTGCACTCCAATTTGTCTACATGAGTTTGCATAATAACACGAGCGCCTGAAATTTGTCAACTGCTAATTGTCAAACTGTAGAAAAGGCGTGGTAAGGCGAGCTGAAGTGTGATTTGTCATTTCCATTCACTGAAGTCGCATTAAGTAGACCAGGGTATTCAGTCAGCCATTTCAGTCAAACTTCCCAGAACTGTGGCTCTTACTGACTCAAACAATCTTGCTGGAGCGAGTTTCAAATGTAGGACTCTACAAGTTAAAAATCAATAGCACCATAAAGCCACTTGGCTGGCAGTTCCTCGCTGAGGCTTTAGCATCCTTTCAGAAATGTCTCAAGAAACAAGCCGTTAATGAGCATGAGGGATGGAGGGCAGCCATTATCTGCATACGTGTGAAGACATTAGCTCAACAGCGTACAAGCTAAATAAGACAGAACGGGAAGGACTAAGCCAAGAAGAGAAAAACAGAACTGGAGGCATGTCTTGGATGAGGTGCTCCTTTAAATACTAAACATTAAGGCTCTAACACAGAGCAGGAGCAGTGTGGAACGGTGGGATAATGCCTTATAGCTGGCGGGATCCAGGCAGGAAGCGTGTTTCACACTGACTCACTTTTTTTCTGCGTCACACCGCCCTGGTTCACCACTTACGGCAGATTATTTTTATGGGTGTCCTTCTTGGCTGGAGGTTATTTTCTAAGCTAGTTTTCTACAGATGGCCAAATTTAATAACTGTGAATTAGAAGCAGACAGGCTAATACCTCACCGCCCTGCGGCCCAAACACACGTGAAATGGGGATGGGTGTGGGGGGGGCTAATATATAATTTGCAAAAATAACACTCCCCCAACACAGCAGCCTTGACTGAGCCTCAAGTCACATACTGGTCAATCCAATCACATCACTCTAGACACCTAAACTAACTACTATAAAAGAGCTTGGTCCAGCAAGATGAATTTGTCTGGTCATCATCATCAAAGACTTGTGCTTGCATAGTTAGTTAGTCTTCTAGTGACGAGGAGGTTAATGTCTGCAGTGGTGTCTTGTCCCATGTTAGCTGTTTCATAATTTGAACAATACATTTACCTGAAGACTCATGTTTATGAAGATACAAGCGTCAGGGGTGTTACAGTACATGAGGCGACACTGACACATCAATTCAATGATCAACAAGCCCATAGCATCAGTGCAAAACGCAAACATCAAGCATGACATCATTTTAATGTCACTTCATATTGAACAGGCGATCTATATTTATTCAAAGTGAGGATTAGTTGTGATTTAAAAACGGTTCATTAATAAAAATGACATAATATTTTAGTGGCTTTATGTGACTTAATATAAATGGAAGTGATTATGTTCACTCAGCCTCATATTAAAAGCAGTATCATATCAAGAGATTGCTCACGAACTGAACTGAATCAAAGTGATTATATAGCAGACGTGATAACGAACAGACACATTGAATTGAATTGATATAACATTGTATTGTGATGAAACCTGTGATTTACACCCTAACAAGTGTTTCCATGAATCTTAGATCCATGTGTTTGTATCTTCCTATACTACGTGAGAGGACACGGCTGACGGGGGACTTGGATATGTCTGTGTAGGATCTCAGATGTCCAGGACATTGTAGACTTAAGTTCTTTAATCGACGGCAACTGGATGTCTTTTCAACATTTCACCTCTCATCCAAAAGGCAAGAACTTCTTCACTTCTAAAAGCTGATGGGGAGTTCCAGGTATTTAACCTCTAGTGGAGTTGTCACCTTGAAGGTGGTCCTGAGAGTTGTTCATTCAGACTGCCATCCAACAAGTCATTAGTGTCACACGAACCAAGGTGTGAATTAAGGTGTGAGTCATAAGGGTCAACTAAGCCAAGGTATGAACCAATTTGTGGGTTGGCGCCCTCTCTGACTTCATGGGAGTCATTAGAGTCACATTTTAACTGCCTGGGAATGAATCTCAAGACTTTATTATTGATGGCTGATAATTGGTAAAGTAAGCTTGCCTTAACATTCGCCTTCAAGGCCAAGAATGGTCTTGCACCTCCGTACTTATCAGCCTCTCATCATCTGAAAACCCACCTCTTCAAGTAGCAACTAGGGGACTTAATACTCCTCACACTTATTGTTTACTTTGTTTATTTTTAAAATGGGGCACTTACCCACTAGCTTTCACGCATGTATTCTTCTTGTCTTCACATTAACCTCTGATTTATTTTTTGATACGGCGTGGTAAGGTGTGTAACTTAGCTGGCAGTAACTTACTAGTTTTAACAACAGATGTGTTCAAACACCACTTCTGTTTTAGCTATGGTAAGTCCAGTTGGACACAGAGGGTCTCCTTAACTCCTCTCTCTAACCACCTGACCTTCTCTGTCCAAAATGTGAACTTAGATACAGTCTGGAAGTGTCTGAATGAGTGCTGGGACCTACGTTGGATGCTGTTTGGATGAAGGCTTGTTTTGCACGACTTTTTTGGCTTGTTTTGCACATCTGGAAATTTTATTCAAACTCAGCAACTTTAAAACGGTAGACAGTAAATCTAATGATGGATATGAGATCAGCTTAAAGTGATCGTTACATTAAACAGACAAATTAAGAAGATGCAGTGAGTCAAGTTTTGTAATGCCAATCCAACTTGGCAAACCAGAAATAACTAGTAAAAGAACATTATGAATAATATTCTGATCAAGTCTACAAACAAGTTACTGCTGAATTTAAAACCAACATGCAGGAATGTATCATTTTTTTCACATCATTATGCAAAAGGCTTGGTGCATTAAAATCCAATTAATAATCTGTTGTTTAAAATAAGAGTTTGAGGTCCAAAAGAAACACAACTACTGCATTTCATCAGCGCTGTTGTGAAGTTTGCAATATAAAGACCATCCAATTAAATTATGGAGTGAATCCAACCAGGCAAGTCTCACAAAGCGAATGAAGTGAGCGGAAGCGAGGTAAGACTTTGTAAATGCAGGAGCCGGTCGCCAGTGGACACTTACGCTTGCGGCCAATTAAAACTGGAGCTGAGTAAACAACATCGATCCAACAACGTTGTGAGCTTGTTTATCGACGGGCTGTGCGAGGGTCGCTCATAGGGGCGTCTGGCTTACGGCTCCGCTTCCACTGAACACCAGTCTGAGCCGGAGAACTGGCTGGAACGACGGCGGTGTGTGAGTGGTAAGTAAGTGAGTGAGTGACTGACGACGCGGACATCCCTGCAGTGGAGGGCAGCAATTAGGAGAGATGGAGCCGAGTGACGGGCGGAAAGATACGATCACGACCGTGATGGAGGCGTGCTGTTAACTCTGCTGAAAGCGAAGAGACACAGACCAGGAAATGGCAAAAAGTGACATGGACAGCACAAAATCTGTGAGGAAAGAGCCATTAAGAAAGAGCGGGAGGGAGCAAGGAAAGGGTGAGAGAGAGAGAGAGAGAGAGAGAGAGAGAGAGGGAGGGAGAGAGAGAATTAATGAAATTTTGAGATGTTGTGAGAGAGCCAAACATGATAACAGAAATGGAGAGCAGAATGATGGAACAGAGACAAATGGAAAGATAGTGACCCATGGAGAGGGCCAGGGGCCATGCTAATGTCCATTTCTCTTCTCTCTCTGAGAAACACTAATACAGTAAGTATATAAACTGTCTATCCTCATCGTTTTCTCTCTGTCTGCTTATCTCTATCTCTCTTAATCTTTCTATAATATGACAAGAATGTGAGCTCTCAATCTGTCCTATTTTCATCCACTCATTCACGTCTTCACTCCCCCTCATGAAATTCTAAGGATGCAAGCTCCTGTCTCCACTGTACACTCCTTTTATCTTTCTGCACCCACTTCTTCCTCTCCAGCACTCTCTCTCTCTCTCTTCCACTCCCTATGCCCCTTTTCTTCTCTCTCTACTTTCTAAAAATCAAAAACAAGTGTTGCATCATTTACCTTAGGTGAAACGTAATTCTCTCTGTGTCTCTCTCTTTCTCAATTTCTCTCTCTCTGTCTCTCTCTCTCTCTCTCTCTCTCTCTCATCCTCAGCAATGTTCGTTTTTGAACAGAATGAAAGAGCCTCACTGTTGCCCTCTCGAACAGGCTTTGGGACATGTGCATATTGTGAATTGGTGAAAGATTTGGCCACATTTGTTGTTTCAATGAGGACGAGAGCGAGCGGTGAGCCTGCAGTGACAGTTCTACTGTGCCTGTCTAATGAGATTTTCAGACATTTTTCTTTCTGTTTAGAGGGTTCTGCGTTTCAGTCTCTGCTGAGTCGGTTCAGACGTTGATCAAAATTTAATGCTGCTCAGCCGACAGGAATCTGGCGAATAAAAACGTGTCTGTCTTCCTTGGTTTTGTGAGGGAAGGAAGACGCCTTATTAGGAAGAATAGCTGTTAAATGGAGTTTAATGGCCTCTGCCGCAGGGCCGATACAGGACATCAAGCTAACAAGATTCAGCATTAAAATGAGGTTTTACGAGGACCCCGGACTGTCATGGGTCTGCTCGATGTGGCGAAGGAAAGAGAGAAAGAGAGAGAGAGAACTTTGAGGTTCATAATGTGTTTTGCAGTTAAATGGCTTCACATGACCTTACACAAATACACAAAACTACCCTTCGTCTCACTCTTTCCATTCCCCTCTCTCTCTCTCTCACTCTCAGTCCAGGAACTATAGCAACAGGCCATTCCTACTCACACAAAAACACACGCAGACACACACCACAGCATACTTTTCACTGTTGTGTTTGTTGGAAGCAACACAGAGGACAATAGATACTAAAACTCTGCATGTTTGCCGCCACCACGCTGACTCATCCACAAATCTGTTCCGCCAAGAAATGCACATCAAGCCTTCCCTTGGAGGAGAGTCCAGCTGCCGAAAGGAGACATGTCTGCGACCAGCAGAAGGTGTTCAATGAAATTTAAAAAAAAATTTTACACGGGTAATGTAAAAGTCCAAAAGTGATCAACTTTGTTCAGATGATTTGTAAGAAGCCTGATTCATGTTAGTTGGCAAAACTTATAATTACACTTCAGAGGACTCTAGTACTAGTCTGTGAAGATGAATCTGATTTATAACAATTTAAAAGTCATTCATGGTCACTTGTTGGTGACTTCTAGTTTAATGTTCATAAAGACTTTCATGGATCCTAAAGCAATATAGTATGTGGAAGACGTAAATATACAATAAATCTGATTATGATGTTATAATTATAAATGATGTGATAAATCTGATATTCGCATAAAAACCAACATACTGCAAATTTAGGCAGTAAACTGAGATTGTCTGCTCTATGGGGCGGCATGGTGGCGCAGTGGTTTGCGCTGCTGCCTCACAGCGAGAAAGTCATGGGATTAAGCCCCAGGTCAGCCGTGGGGCCTTTCTGTGTGGAGTTTGCATGCTCTCCCCGTGTTCACATGGGTTTCCTTCGGGTGCTCCGTTTTCTTCCCACAGTTCAAAAGCATGAACTGATGACTCTAAATTGGCCCCGTAAGGTATGAATATGAGTGTGACTGTGTGTGAGCGTGTACCCTGTGGTGTGTTGGTGCCTGTAAGTATTTATAACTAAGTCGACAAAATTTACTTTGACTTTTATCTTTACTAAAACTGTCTTCACTAACCTTTTCTACTGCTACCCATCACGTAAAGTATCTGAACGTCTGCAAAAAAAATGTTGGCAGAGTGAAAGAAATTCTGATGAATCAGATTAAAGTCATTAGATACAATCAGGTTTCACAGAAAGATTGTGTTTCAGATAAAAACATGGTATCAAGGTACCATTTCAATGTCCTCAGTTGCTCAATCTCTCGTTCAGCTTTCAGACAGGGTTTTCTCTGCTGTTACAATGTTTGCACAGTGAGGAATCAGAAACATTAAGTCTTATCAGCCCCGGTTCACTTCCTCTGGAGACCCCAGAGATTTACATCAACCCTCATCACGATGTGGACGGACGGCAAGCCGAGAGACAGAGTCCAGTTCTGCTGTGGAATTGAACAAGACACATTTATCTCCACTGGAATCATTTGGTGTTGATGCCAAACATCCAAAGTAGTTGAGTTCCAGTTGCTTGTTGACTGAGGGGAGTCGAGCTGGGAAACAGTTAAAACTTTCTCTTACTGACCAAACTTTACTCCAAAAAGTACATTAAAACTTAATTACTGAGTCTTCAAATTAAATCAGTGTTTTTCCAAAATATCTTGCCAATACTGAGGAAATTACTGTGATATTGAGCTGAGGTCATATGGTGCAGCCTTAGTGAAGACAGAATTAAAAACTAAAGGCAATTCTGTATTAGTGGGAATTTTTGTGCATATAAGGGTGTGTGTATGTGTGTGTAAGAGAAAGAGAGAGCAAGCAAAGAGAGAGAAAGAGACATGAAAAATGAAAAGGAGCTCACCCTAATGAGGAGCCTCATGAAGGTTGGCCACCACTGATCTTTCTCTACAGTAAGTTTGCAACACACATACACACACACGGCTGAAGTTAATGGGCGCACATGTTAAACCAATACAGCACAGATCCAACTAAGGGCTAAAATGTCATGCAGCAATTACACTGACATATGTGAGGCCTCATTAAACACACACATACACACTGCTGCTTTAGAGATCTTTTCCTCCTGTGTAATAATGTAAATTACTTGATAATATATGGAATTTTCTGGGCTCCTTTAGGGCATGCTGTGATCTGCACTCTCCTTCTCTCTGTTTTTACTCTTCTCTTTTTTTCTCAGGCCCAACTCACAGCCCTGAACTCCAAACTCCGCCTCAACCTCCAATACTGGACCACAGCATTTCCAAGTCTAATCACACTCCCAATCATCACACACACTCTCCCCTTTTGCCTTTCAGCAGAAATGATCAGCAATATCAATTTCGGCAAGTTAAAATTCACCATCATACCGTCTCCCTGAAGCACAAACAGACAAGTCAGAAACAGAAAAACTCACCATCAGGGTGTAAACAGAGTCTGATCTCCCTCTTTCTCCCTCCCTCACACACACACACCAAACCACACATACAAGCACACATTTTTCTCTCTGGCTTGCAGTGTGTGTATTGGCTGAATGCTCTGTGGTTGTCTTGGAGCAGAGTGACTGACTGACCACTGGCTGGCAGAGTGTGTTGGATGAAGCATGAGACTCACGCAGAGTAATCAAAGTCCTTTGAAACACACATACACACACACACACACACACATTTTGCTGTCTTTTTGAGGCCCTTCCATTGACTTCCATAATGACCAGAAAATCTGAAAAGTTTCATTACGATTGTTCATTGAATCAATTATATCGGCTGAATGGAAAAATATCTGATGTCTGCTGAGCCCACAGTTCTTGCTAAGATTCAGTTCAATTCAATTCATTGCTTTTTGTGATCTCAACATGATCACTAAAAGCAACTAAAATATTACTTCAAGTGCTCAACCACATCTTTGAATAAATGTCACAATATGCATGATGTCTGATCATGTTGGATCGATGCTATAGGCTCATTGTTCCCTAAATCAATGTATTGATGTAGAATCATGACACCCCTAATAATAACTAGATGGAAATATTACATAAATAATAAGTTTACATAAATAAACCGTAACTTTAACCTCAGTGACCAAAAGCAAATCTTTCCCTCTTCTAGTATTTTCACATAAACCATAAGCTATTCTACAAAATATTTTTTGTTCCTTATAAAGACCACTCTTACATACAGAAATGTCCCCATATATCCAAAACAATGAAGTTTTTCAATCCTTTGATCCGGCTCTCACAAATATCCATAAACCTGCATCTCTCTCTCACACACATAAACAGGCACACACACATAGCTAATCATATCCATAAATGCTGTTTCTGACTGAGCTATTATTCTAAAATGCACACTCTCACTCACTCTCACTCCCACACACACACACACACACACTGTTGGCAGCGTCTCTCTCTCCACAGCAGTCCTCTCTGGTTCTGCCGGTTCCGGACTGATCATCCCGTTTCTACTTTATCTTTAATCAAAGGACCCCGGAACACTCTGATGTTTAATTAATGAGGTGTGCCAAGCGCGGCCCACTCACAGCCTCCGAAAAGCCAGCTTTAATTAAATATTCATGAGCCGCGCCTGCTAATCACCTCTCACCACGCTTCTCTCTCTCGCTGTGGCCCGGTGGACTCAGGAGGAAGAGGAGGAGGACGACGATGAAGGCTCATCACCTGTCACTGCCTTTGTCACACAAGCACGCTTGGTCTCCACAGCCACACGCCGGCCAAAAAAGAACTGAACTCGCACTGAAGTTCTCTTTCAAACTTTTTTTCCCCTGATCAAGAAGTCTGGGAGTGTGTGTGAGTCTACAATGAAAATGTCAGTAAGTGACATAATCCTAACACATATTGCAATATTAATACTATTTAGCTTTGGACTGAACACTAATGCAAATTTCTGTGAGCCGAAACAGAATTAGTTTTTGCTCTTACCACTTACCACTAACTTAGTGAAGCATGTTTTCCTCAACATGTTCACATGATGAATATAAAACAAAGAAAAAAACACAGTAGCAAGTTGCTAACAACCTCTATATGGTCTGGTTCATGCTAATATCCGCTAAGGCTTGACGCGAACAAGACACATTGCAAAAATAAGCTTCAGTTAGAGGACAATAGAATACATTCGAGATTAGTGAAAAGGGTACAAAATACAGCCAATGCTGTGGCCCACTAAATGATGTGTTTCAATGACCAGCCCTAGCGCTAACATTATTTGTTATTTCCACAAGTAAGCTATCAGAAATTTGCAATAGCAAATAAATGAATGTGCTTTAGGAAGCCATTAAGGATCTGCTATTTGTTGTGATTTTGGGATACTGTAGTGAGGCAATGTAAGTCGCTCTGCGTACAAGAATCTGCTAAAATGGCATAAATGAAAAATGCCATAAATGAGTGATATACACACTGTTGGGGATTAGCTGACTACAATTAGCAAGTCTACTGACTTAACTTTTTTAGGTAGCTTATCTGAGCTACTTATACTACAGCAGAATAACAATATAACATGGGAGCATGCTAATCCATTTATAAAGACGATAATTACCAGGTGTTTCTAATCAGCACTGGATTTGCAGAAGGGGCATCTGGTATGCTGGTGGTGGTGGTGGTCTAATGGTTGAGATACTCGTCTCTGGACCGAGAGGTTGTTCGTTTCCACTACTGGGTCCCTTAGCAAGACCCTTAACCCAGTGGGAGTTGCTTCAGGGAGACTGTCATTGAGATCAGCAAAAGAAAGTCACTCTGAGTAAGAGTGTATACTAAATGCTGTGACTGTAAATGTATATGTACTGAGCCTGTGTGGCACACGCTCGTTTCATCACAGCAAGCTTTTGGCAAATGCGATACCCACCTTAAAGAATACAAAAACAAGAATTTGTAGCATGTAATAGCTTTGAGGTAGTGAAAAGCTGAAAGCTACTTTTTCTCTGTAGCTAGAGTTACCAACCTAGGTTTGACAAAAAACCTGGACATTTCCCCAGCACGACCAACCACTTGGCCTATAAGTGGAAACACCCTTCACACATCTGACCTGACATTCAGTGTCCCGGGAAAGTTTACATTTACAGCATTTAGCACACGCTCTTATCGACTACGCGACTTACATTTCCTAATTTCAGGGACAGTTCTCCTGAGAGCAACTTAGGGTTAAGGGTCTTGCTCAGGGACGCAATGTTGGTAATGCCAGAGGTCGCATTCGAACCCACAACCCCTTGGTCCAAAGGTGAGTGTCCTATCAGTAGGCCACTACTGGCGATTTTACTCCCGGGACAGACCATTAAAAGGGACAATCCTAGTAAAACTGGGCCAGGTGGCAACCTTATCTGTAGCTCGTAGTGTAGCTAACAACTGTAGTAAAACAGTGGCTTGACTTTAGCTTAGCTTCTTTTAATGAGATAGCTTGCAGTAACTTGCAGCTTGCAAAGCTAACGTTTAAAAGTAACTTCCCCACATTACAATTCTGGACAATATCAGGCAGCAACATCAGGGCTGTGCTTTGAGTCCTTGGTAATCTCTTAGTCACATCCCCCTGTACAAGACATCTAAGAGAAAATCCAGAAAGAGCTCCAAACCAAAGCAGGTCATAAGACTCAGACTCAGGTGTATAGCAGTCTGGTGCTTTAGACTCCTAGTGGTTTGTGTGTGTATGTGTGTGGATGCGGGTGTGTGTGTGTGTCTGGGCCTAATGCCTACTGATGAATGAGCTCACGGCTCTGCTCAGACTACTTTGAGAACTACTCTGACTCTACTCTTAAGTAGGGCACACACATACACACACTCACACAGACAGACCCATAAGCACAACTACATTCTCCACATATCGGCTCACATGTGCACACGATTGTTGCTGGATAGACACATACACACACTCATAAACACACACTTTTCTAATAAACCCACTGCACCGTAGCAAACACAGGTTGTTGTGGTTGTTGCTATGCAGCTGATGGAATGTTCCTTGTGTTCACCTGGCCGATCATCATCTGCTGAGAGACTAGGCTTGTTTAGCACTTCACATAGTTACAGACTGAGAGGTTTGAACAACTGAGGGGACAGAGAGAGAGAGAGAGAGAGAGAGAATATAGGGTGAAGTGAGGGAGAGAGAAAAAAGGAAACATAAACAGAGGGACAGTGTGGGAGAGATGAAGAAGGAGACTAACAGGAATACAGAGAGACACAGGAGGGTGGGAGAGGGTAGAGTACGGAAGGAGAGTCTGAGGGAATAGCGAGAAAGAGAGAGAAAATAGACAGAGTAGGAGAGAGAGAGAAAAGAAGAAAGAAAAAAAAAGGGGGGGGTCAGTGAGGGGAAAGAAAGGAAGACAAATTCACGATTGAAGTTTCTTTATTTGTCACGTACAGTTACATAAATACATGAAAATGAAATGAACAGAGGGTTGGAGTGTGAGAGGGCAGGGGAAAAGAGAAAGCCACTGAGGAAAAGAGAGAATGAGGTACACAAACATTGAGAGGACGGGAGAAAGAAGAGGCAGACAGAAGGAGGAGGGAGGGTGAGACGGGGAGAGAGAGTTTCAGGGGAGGAGGGACAGAAAAGACAAAGAACAGACAGGCAGGCAGACGGTGATTACATTCTTAGCCAAGCTAATGATGCAATACCTTTTCTCACACTGTGTCAACTCGGAGAAATACACAAAAGAAGACGGAAGAGATGGTAAATGAGAGAGAGTGAGAGAGAGAGAGATGGAAAGAATGAAAGAGAGACAGACATGTGTGTACTTGTCATGATTCTCATTCACACCTGGCCTAATGGATTAAGACATCTCGTGATCGTCCCACTCGTCTGTTTTCTTTCAATCCGCTGCTGTACATTCGCTCCTCTGCCTAAATCTTCTCTATCACCTACACACCCAAATGTTATAAACACACTTCTCCAAACTCAGGGCTCCAGCTCCCACGTTTAAAGGCAGAAAATCTCTTTTATAACACTGACAGACCTAAAAAATCCACAGGAAACTCTCCCAAAATGAACTGACATTCTGGAACGATGCAGGTTTGGAATTGCAGATAAGGGTTCTTACAGTAAGCACACTCTTACGCTGATGTCGGAGTTAGCAGATTTCTAGTTCAAGTGGTCATTTTTCCCAATGTACCACCACCCCCCTACACACACACACTCCCATCTAATAGCAGATTTAAGCGCTAAAGTGGCTCTTTATTGAAGCGTCTCTTTGGTTCATTTCTCTTTGTGTAAAATGACTTCTGTGCTGCTTTGCTTGTAGGAGTGATGGAGGAATAAAACTAAAGTTATCCTAAGTTTTGTTGCCACCTTCCCCTACTTACACACATTCACACACACAGATAGAGAGATACAGGCACACATAATACTCCAGCGCTGTCTCAAAGTCCTCCTTCCCTCCTCTGCTCATGCTGAAATGTGTCACAGCCATCGGTAGAGTTTCTCAAAAAGCTACCCGGCATTAGAGCTCACAGACCAGGTGTGAGACTAAATCCGGTCCATGACGAGTCGAATAGCTGCCTACCTTTGTCCAGGAGTGACCTTCCGACTGACACGAAAACCAACTTATACACCATTAGTGTCCACAGCGCACTGCTGGCTGGACATACTTGCATTGTGCAAGTTGAGTTTATGGTATTTAGAAGTCTCTGCCTAAGACTTCTAAAGTCAGTTTCAGACTACTTGATTTTTCGGTCACTGAGCTCGTGCAGACTCAAGCTGGCGATGGCGGGAAGATTAGGTTGTGCTCCCGTATGATCAGATCTGAGATGAGCGCTTAACGTGATTTGGTTTCTGATGTGATTCAGTGAGCATGCAAAAGCACCAATGAAAAACTGCATGTTGAAAATGGAGACCAGTCAAAGCCAAAAAAATCCGAAAAAATGCACAAATAAGTCTCTCGAACTTGCAGGGACAGTAAAGTGAGCGGTACAATGACAAGTCCAATTCTATGTGAAATGTTGCTGGAAAATGTCTGTAGACCACAGTTGTACTGCTTGTACCAGTTCTGCACAACATTTCAGGATCACCAGCACAATGTTGCGATGTGTTCAAGTCACATCGCAAGATACAGAATGTCTAGTAAAATCAAATTAATGCTTTGCTAAAAGCATTTTCCAAGACTATTCTATACAAGAGAAGTCTGTTTTATGTATTTGTGTAAAAAAAGTATAAAAGGATGGTTTACACTTCAAATTTTTTGAGTAAAAACTTATAATCTGGCTTTTTTAAAATAAAGTATATTTTATAACTAGATGAATTACTCTTCAAAACCACCTTTATCAGTGTAGA
The DNA here is from genome assembly GCA_032718565.1 of Distichodus sexfasciatus. Lineage (NCBI taxonomy): Eukaryota > Metazoa > Chordata > Actinopteri > Characiformes > Distichodontidae > Distichodus > Distichodus sexfasciatus. The sequence continues at coordinate 803,316 of JAVGVS010000134.1, forward strand.
ATGATGAGTTCTTTCAAAACACCTATTCAAGTATTTTGCTTAAAAACTCAACAGAAAAATACTGCAACGTCATTTTTTTTTATATTGCCAGCTATAGCTGCTGCACAAAGAAAAATAGGTTGACTTCAAGGATGGAACTGCTGGAAAAAATAACAGAAAGAGTTCTTTTAGCTTCTTTAAGATTTCTAAGCTCCAAGTTTTGCCATTTGCATGTCTTAATTTGCAAATACCAAGGGCATGGGAATCCAATAAAAAGTGTACACAGAAAATTATTTTGATTTTCAGATTCCCAAAGTCAGTGACAACTTATTAAAGAATACAGAAATAAAATCCTTATTTGAAATTCAAAACCAGCTAGAGAAGGATGCACATTACCACATCGTTACTCTGATTATTTTGTACAACACTCATATATGCATATATGTGGAATGGCACAACAAGGCGAATTATCTGTGTGCAAAGTCTATTTAGTGCAGCATTTTTCTATTACAAGCTAATCACTAATGTCCCTCTAATGGACATTGCTGCTATAAATTAGCACTATTTATCGTGTACATAATTAAGCCTAATGCAATGTTAAAAACAAACTCACATCAGCTCCTCCTCTCCTAAAGTGAAACATTAACAGACAACACAGGCAACACAACTTTAACCAACATCATTACTTCTGATGGATTTTTTCAGACGGGAATGAATTTAGGAACGAGGAAGGAGTCCAAGAGAGTGTGTCTCACTCTCTTGAGATTTCCTCCCAGCATGCATCAGTTCACCTCTCTGTGGCTGTGACCTTGGCTCTGTCTCTGGAACGGAGCATCCAGATCATATCAGCAAACCTCCGGCCCGGTACATAATCTCACATTACACACTAATAGCTCATATAGACGAGTCCTTATGGGAGATGGACGAGAGAGAGTGTGTGTGTGTGTGGTGTGTGAGAGATAGGGGCCAAGGCAGAAGGGCCTCTTCACTAAACTATCCTTCTTGAAAATTTACGATCGTGTTTGAGGTCAAGATGTTAATGTGCCTAATACTGAATGGACGTTAATGGGAACTTTTAAGCATCGGTCTTGTTCTGTGCTGCAGAGAAATTTCGAGCTCTTGATTTGTTTTTGCAAATACAATGTGCCTCTACTAGAATCTGGACCACACCTAAATTCCCAGACACCACAGGCATACACACTCCACAACATGACACATACTTAGTTGCCATCACAACAAACTAAGGTTCGCCAACACGGTGAGAAATCACAACTAAACATTTAGAGTGAAAGTGAATTTTTAGAAGCTTTTAAAGGGGAGGCTGAAATCTGATCATGTCTGAGTTGCTGTGTGTCTGATGATCAACAGTCAAATGTGTTGGAGCCATCAGGGTGGATCTGTTTCCCCCTGCAATGCTGCAGTGCAGTGGCCCTGTCATTCTGCCCAATATCACACACACACATATGCACACACACTTGGCCCGGCTCTGCTTCACTGACTCTGCGCAGGTGGACTCTGGGGTGACCGAGTGCTTCCTCACAGCACGACAAGGTGTCATCATGTCATCGCCATGACACATGGTTGTCATAGAGACAAAAACCTCTCAATAGGCGATAGACTGTAATGGTGTTTGTGTGTGAGTGTGTGTGTATGTAAATGTGTGTGTTCCAATGGAACAGTTGACACCGTAGGCGTTCGCCCCATGATCGGAAGGTCGCCAGTTCGAATCCCAGAACTGGTAAAGGTATCACTGAAGTGCTCATGAGCATGGTACCATCCCTAAGCACTGCTTCCTGGGCGCTGCACATGATAGCTGCCCACTGCACCTTCGCGGAAGGGTCAAATTTGGTTATGGTGTACTGTGTGCTGTGCTGTGTTTACAATGACAAATACTCACTCACTTTCAGTAATGTTTGTTTAAGATGTCCTTGTAAGCAGTTAAATGTCCAAACTGTGTGTATTTTGATAGTGTTGTTTAGGGTTGTACAACTAGAAAACATAATGCAATTACAATATAAAAAAAAATTAAACTGATAAATGAAATGATTAAACAAATGGTTTTAATACTCCTATATCATTAATGATTCTAGAATAAAGGCGGTAATTTTAGAGGAGACTTCATCTGCGTGATTAATTAAAAAATAAGAATAAAATAATAAAATATTCACTTTTTACAAACTTGAGATCTGAGGATTTCTGGCAAAGCAGTGTGTGTGTGTTACTGCTGTTCACTCACAATGCCTTTCACTCACCAACTAATCAACAAGAACAACTGTACAACAACTGCCCTACTCCAATAGCATGTGTACAAGCATGCGAATACACACACACAGACACACAGACACACACACACACACAGGCTCAAATGTAAGTTTGCACGCATACATTTACACAAATATTCACACACATTTCAGCAAGTATACACAGACATACTTGTACAAACATTGCCTCACACACACGCACACACGTACACACACACACACACACACACAGTTCTATATATAACCATGAGCTTTACTGTAGTCCAATGAGACTGTATTATCTGGCTGTGGGCATTTTGTGTTGTTCTGTAACTCTTCTCCCTGCACCTGTCTCTCTGCTCACCTCTCATACGTTCATCCCACAGCAGCCTAAATATAACTCCCCTCCCTCCATCCCGCTGACAGGCCGCAGCCTCGGGGCTCCACTCGCCTCAGGTTACACTGCTCTTATACACTGTCACTATGGCATCATAAACAAACACCACACACTCCACCAGAGTCTGCATCAAAGCCCCAACCCAACTTCATATAAACTTCTGAGAGGACTGGTAGTTCGGACACCTCACACTCACATACATTTTGGTTGGTACTTAATTTGGGGTCAGAATGAATAAAAAGACAATATTGACACCTGAACACCCGAGTGGTCCACTTGATTCGTTTTTGAAAGAAACCAAGGAGTGAACACTCATAACGCCCAGTCAGAAACATGCAAGAATACAAGAATGGAGCTTATATTCATCAGATATGCTGCTCTACAGCGTTCCATAAATTTTGTACGAAAAACAGAGGGGAGCCGATGTCTCTGGGTGATTCTCCCTTTTAGGTCAGTTGCTGTAGTTAGAACTGCTGGAGTTCTTGTTCTGCTCTTTGACTACAGTATGTATCTTCAAAATTCTTTCAGAGTTACATTCAAACAACAGAGTTGCCTGACCAACTCTTAAATGTGTCATTACAATACCTTGTGAAATGACAATCATCACAAACAATGACATTTTTACATTAACAATACATGACATCAGTGAACAATAAAATGCCAATGTAAGACCAATTTCAGCAACAATGATCTGTCTTTCGCTATTACAAGCTACAAATAATGTTACAAAATATCCCCCTATTCACACGGACACAACGTCACAAACGGAGATTTTCGTCTTCAATAATGCTTTGCATTTGAAAAAATGTTGGGTGGGGGGGGGCGGGGGCGGGTTTGCAAAGTATTGTAGTCACATGTTTAAGGTGTCGTAGGCAATATGATGATCACATTGTTGAAGTTTTCTTTCTTGTTACAGTGAAAACCCTAGGACGGCGTATTAGGGCCATTGTATATAAAAAAAATAATAAAACGGGGTAGGGGAGGGGGGTAAAATTACGAGAAAAGTCAGAAATTCTGAGATTAATGTCATAAATTTGCATGAAAAAACTCAGATATTCTCCGACATTGTGAAGTCATAAATTTGCAAGAAAGAAAACTCCGAAATCCTCTGAGATGTAAGTCGCAAATTTACGAAAAAAAATGTCAGATATTCTCTGAGATTTTAAAGTCACAAAAAAGGAGGAAATCACGGAACCACAACGCCTGTGTGAAACTTCGCCACTGGACGCACTGGACATGGAGGCACACGCTCACGGTGAAGAGGTGGTTATGTTTCATGTCATGTGTATTACAGTAGATCACGTAATACTTATGCCATGTTCCACCTCTTCACCGTGAGCCTCTGTGTGAAGCGTCCAGTGACTTAAACGCTGTTATGTGTAAAGCTAAAGTCCATTTCTTCCTGTTTTTGCATGAAATGTATATATTTATACAGTCAGGGAAATAATTATTTGATCCCCTGCTGATTTTGTACGTTTGCCCACTTACAAAGAAATGAAAAGTCTCTCATTTTATGGTAGCTTTATTTTAATGAAGAAAGAAAGAATATCAACCAAAAATCCAGAAAAAACACACTACATAAAAGTTATACATTGATTTCCATTTTATTGGGAGAAATAAGTATTTGATCCCCTACAAACCAGCCTGAATTCTGGCTCCCACAGGTTGGGTGTGGCACACAGATTGCAATAAATCAATTACAGATACAGCTGATCTCATCTCCATTACAACCTCTCCATCACCATGGGCAAGACTAAAGAGCTGTCAAAGGACGTCAGGGTCAAGATTGTAGACCTGCACAAGTCTGGAATGGGCTACAAGACAATCAGCAAGAAGCTTGCTGAGAATGTGACAACTATTCGGAAATGGAAGTAATATAAAATGACTATCAGTCGCCCTCGATCTGGAGCTCCATGCAAGATCTTGCCTCATGGGGTGAGGAGGATCATGAGAAAGGTGAGAGATCAGCCCACAACTACATGGGAGGAGCGTGTTAATGATTTGAAGGCAGCTGGGACCACAGTCACCAAGAACACCATTGGTAACACACTACGCCGTAATGGGTTGAAGTCTTGCAGTGCCCCCAAGGTCCCCCTGCTCAAGAAGGCACATGTATAGGCCCATCTTAATTTTGCCAGTGAACATCTAGATGATTCAGAGAAGGCATGGGAGAAAGTGCTGTGGTCAGATGAGACCAAAATCAAGCTCTTTGGCATCAACTCCAACCGCCGTGTTTGGACGAAGAGAAATGCTGAGTATGACCCAAAGCACACTATCCCTACAGTCAAACACGGAGGTGGAAACATTATGCTTTGGGGCTATTTTTCAGCTAAAGGTACAGGATGACTACACCACATTAAGGGGCCACTGGATGGGGCCATGTACCGTAAAATTTTGGACAAGAACCTTCTTCCTTCAGCCAGAACACTGAAGATGGGTCGTGCATGGGTCTTTCAGCATGACAATGACCCAAAACACACAGCCAAGACAACAAAGGAGTGGCCAAAGGAGAAGCACATTAAGGTTATAGAATGGCCTAGCCAGTCTCCAGACCTTAATCCTATCGAAAATCTATGAAGAGAGCTGAAGCTTCGAGTTCGAAATCCCTCCTGAGATGTGTGCAAACCTGGTGACTAACTACAAGAAACGTCTTACCGCTGTGCTTGCCAACAAGGGTTTCTCCACCAAGTACTAAGTTGTGTTTTGCTTGGGGATCAAATACTTATTTCTCTCAATAAAATGCAAATCAATGTATCATCTGAAGACTTATGCAGTGTGTTTTTTTCTGAATTTTTGGTTGATATTCTGTCTCTCTTCATTAAGATAAATCTACCATAAAAAGTAGAGACTGTTCATTTCTTTGTTAGTGGGCAAACTTACAAAATCAACAGGGGATCCCTGACTGTAAATAAAAACATAAGCCAATATCAAACACACAGCTCCAAAAAGATTAGCAATACAGTTTCTAAAACATCTGATCAAATACCTACTAAATAAAGTAATATGCAAAGGAAAATCAGCCAATGTGAATGCATCAGTATTAATCCAGATTTTAGAGAGGGGTAACGGGAGGAGAGGAGGAAGGCAGAGGTGGGGAGCATAAAAATGCTAGTGGCAGGCAAGACGGGATGTAGAGGCTGAAAAGGAATTCAAAATGTGGCTGTAAAAAAACGCCGTTTCTGGCCGTTAACAGCCGATGTGATAGGATGATTAGGATTACGGAAACGTCACCGTATCCCTCTCCAACATTTTCGCCCGGCTCACTCCCAATCACCATTGGGGCGCTGCATGGAGTGATGGACGAGCGCCATTAGAGCGGCGGCGCGCAGCGCCCGGCCGACGGGGCATCAAGGAGCCGCTGTACACAGATGACAAACAAGCATCATAACCGGCGCCGATCCACAGGGATTCTCCTGGAGAGAATTAACACTGGATCATATCTAACTAACACTCTGTGTCTGTGTGTGTGTGTGTGTGTTATGACTGTATTAACCAAGGCCCAAAACATCACGATAAAATTGTCTACAGCCCTGCTGGCCTCTTTCAAACACACGCACACATGCACACATACACACACACACCTCCCTTTGCCTGTTACCGTGGAAACTGTTAGCAAGCAGGGAAGAGCAATTCTATTACAGAAAGAAGGAAAGGTCCCCCACAACACATATACACACATAACAGACAGAAACATAAAACACTTGTGTGATTGTGTGTGTAAAGGAACTACCTCAAACTGATAAAACTGCAAGCTGCCCACTGTAAAAGACCCTCTGCCCCGCCCCACCCCCTCATCCCATCCTCAGTCACGTGTTCACAATTAAATATGCTCCACTGGCTTTCTATCCGTCTTCCTCTACGTTCTCTCTCTCTCCCCTGGCCTGTCTCTCATCCCCCACTCCAGCCAAGACCCACCATCTACACTTCACACACACTCCACCCACACAGCACTGCCCCAGTACCACTCCAATTATCCCCGCTTCTCTCTTGGGGACTCTCTGTACAGAGAAAGAGTGAGAGAAAGAGTGAGAGACAGAGAGAGAGACAGAGAGAGAGACAGAGGGAGAGACAGGTAGAACTATTGGAAGGTCATAACAGACTCTGGGGAACAGAGCAGATTGAGGCAAGTACAGATCAGATGCTGATCGATATTTTCACAATGAGCTCTGTGCGATGGGAGATGCTCTGTTAAAGACACACACACACATATACACTCACACTCAAAAAGCAGCGATCCATCACAATTCTGTGTTTCTGCTGATGACACTCAGTGCAACTCGATCAGAAAACCTGTTTTGTGTGTTTCTGTGTGTATATGTGTGTGTGTGGGGGGTTCAACGACTGTCAAGTCTAGAACTCCACCGATATCGGTTTTTCTGGGGCGATATCGATACTGATTATTGTTAGTTAACGGGGCAAAAAAAACCCAAAAAACATTTCACTCAACTGAAACTCTCCTCTCTTCTCTTCTCCTTTTATGGAGCTTCACGCTGCGCTCGCGTGTGAGTGTGGTGTGAGTGACAAGGCTTCAACGTTGATTGGCTACTACTCGTGCGGCGTATAGCCCTTCAGAGACTTTTGTGGATGGCATATTAAATGAAGCAGCGAGTCGAAAGCAAACGAGACGGAGACGGGAGTGGCGCCACAGTAGCGCACCTTATAATTACTTAATGTCGGCGATGATCAAAATTAAACGCTGATACCGATAATCTGCAAAATCTCTAGTAACGGCCCCCGATAATCGGCCCGGCCGATAACCAGTCGATCCTTAGTCAAGACTAAAAGGGACCGTTACCTGAAATATGCTTTTAGAAAAAAACTGTGCTCCACATGAAAAAAAAAATTAAACATGACAAAAGCGTCTATATGTCTTAGCTGGGATTACAGTTAAAATGAGATTAGGAAAGTGATGGTGTGTGTTTGTGTGTGTATGTGTGAGAGGGAGTTGAGTCTGTTCTGGTCCCTCTCTAGAGGATTCTTCTACTTTCTCCAACTTTCTCTAACTTTCGACCCAGCTTCAGCAGAAACAGCAGGAGGCTGTGTGTATGTGTGTGTGTGTGTGTGTGTGCCAGAGAGTGTTGTACAGACTCACACCAGGTGAATGTAGTTCTCGGGAGACCATTTCAGAGGCAGTTGTGAGTACAAGTGTCAGAGTGTGTGTGCATGTGTGTGTGAGTACACGTGTGTGTGTGTGTGTCTGTACCAGATCTGCCTTATCTCCACATTTCAGCACTCCAACATGCCGCAGTCTTCCTCTCTTCCGTTATAAATGTTAGCTCTCCATCTTCCTCCTCCAACTCTGCTTCTCATCTTCCTCCACCTGCCAGTCTCTCCTCCGCCCGCAGCATGCCCGCTGGGCACAGCGCCGCCCGCACCCTCCATCACCTCACTCTCAGGAGGCAAACACGCACACACTCCTCCCAGCAGAGCGATAAAAGGCAGCTCGTTCCTGTGCGGCAGCGCCGGTCGAATACAGATGGGCCTGTTTGAGTGGGAGGGTCCAAGCGTCTGTCTGCCCTCCTTCTCTCGTTTGCCATCCCTCGCTCACACTCTTCCTCCCTCTTGCTCTGTATTTCTGTCATCTCGTCCTTCATCTGCATCTCTCTTTCTCACGCTTTTCTATATTTACTCCCTCTTCCAGCTGTTGGGAAAAGCTCTCAGAGACCCAAATTTTCAGTTTGTCAACAACAAAAAAGTTTCTCATGAAATATTCTCATCTGTTTACTGTGTCCCTGGCTGGAGATTTCCTTCAAAAAAATATACTTTGCTTACTAGCTTTTCCATGCCGAGATGTTTTAAAATCTCGCTTCATTACCTTTGATATTAAGTTCAGGGGAATGTACTGAATGAGAATAGATGATCTAATTAAGGGCTCTTATTGATTTTACAAACAACAGGCAGGCTCTCACTAAAGCTATAAGGCTAATGATTTCATTAAGGGGTGGTATTTAAATAGAGAAATGGCAATGCTGCTTTAACAACTGTTCGTTCTAATTAAATGACGAAAAAGTATCTCCAGAATAGGTGAAAAAAGTAGTTTTCCCTCTTTTATGACTTTTATGTAAGTATGGAGAGGATAAGTTTAGTCTTTTAGCACAAGTCTGACACATTTTTTTTCAAATCATGTATCACATACAACTTATGTTCTGTCATTGACTGATAACAGATTTGTCATCAGCATTTAATAAAGTTAGAAGTCAAATCCAAATTTTGGTTCTAAGTCATTCCAGGAAACTTTGGAAACCACTTCACATAGTTTTTAGCAGCTCTCCAACTTGCTCCCTAAATCAACACATAGTTTCCATTATGGCTCAAAATATGATGGATTAAAAACTGTTTTTTACTGATCTCAGTTTCGGGAACTACAGTCAACTCTCAATTCCAAGAAAAATGGAGTGCTCTTATAAAATGGCTAGAAATATCCTGCGCTGAGTAAATCTGGTCACTCACCACAACACTAGAAGCTGCGTTCAACACAAACTGTCAAACAAAATGAAACGTGACTTTAAGGGAGTGATTATTTGTCACTGTGAATACAGCACTGCACACAGTGCACCACAATGAAATGTGACCTCTCCATTAGCCCAACAGTGAAGGAGCAGTGGGCAGGGTTTTTGGCAGCACCCGGGCAGCCGTGCCTGGGGACGGTACACTGCTCATTAGAACCTCAGTGATACCTTTACTGGTCCAGGATTAGAACTGGCGAACTTCCGATCACAAGGCCAACTGCCTGTCTGTTACTCTGCTAACTGTACACATTTATCTCAAATCCTGTTTGTGCTACTCAACACCAAGGGTCAACTGGGCTGATTATCAGGGGCTGATATTAGTCATTTTGACAGAGATTTTTTTTTTTTTTTCCATATCAATCCCAAATATTGGTTATCAGCCCCATATAATAGCAATAATCTGTATCAATATCAGCTCTGAAAGAATAATATCGGTCGACCTCTACTCAACACCTCAAAACACACCTAAAGATTGTTTCGTGCTCCTTAAAAGTGTGCGTACTCTGAGCACAGAACTGGCCCAGTCTGTATGTCAGACCGGGCGATATGACTCAAAATTTTAATCACAATATTACTGGATAAAATGCCAATATACGATATGCACCTGTGCATAGTTTTCTGCACAGAAACAACTTTAAGATCTATTCTGCAGACTCAGGGTCATTGTGCAGTTCCAAGAAAATCCTGTGTGTGTGTGTGTGTGTGCGTGAAATGTTCTTCCACCCCTCTCAGTCGCATTGCATTATTTAGTTCTCATAAACAGCAGCCATACAGAGACTGTGTGGAGCCGTGGGCACACACACACACACACACACACACGCCCCCCGTGGTGTTGTAGCGCTGTGATATTAGATGCAGACGGAGGTGATGGAAGTGACTGATTAATTTAAAGTAACCTCACGAACCAAGCCAACCACAGACCACAGTAAAGTACCAACCATATCTCATTCCTCACTTCCTCGCTCTTCTTCTCTCCCTCCGTCTTCACTCCATCTCTCTCCCTGGTATGGTGGGTTTACTGCAGTAGTATCTGAGGGATACAAGTCAGAACCACTGCTCAAAAACATCAAAGTCCTGCCTGGACCCAAAGCCTGTGGGGTGCTGTTAACACCTCTCTCTCGCTTTCTCAATCTCTCTCTCCCGTTCTCAACCACCTCTCCCTTCCTCTCTTTTACTCATACTTTCTCCCTCTTCTTTGCCCTCGCCCTTTCTCCCCATACTCTCTCTCTCTCCCTCTCATCTTTGTAAATGGTTCCATTCTTCCCCCTTTTTCTTTATCACCTATTTTCTCTTTCATTTAATCAGTCCCTCACTTTTTCACTTCCCACTCTCTCCTTAATCCCTCTCTCGCTAACTATCTTTCTCACATTCATCATTAATTCCTTAATCCCTCACTCTCTCATTCACTTACCACCTCCCTTCCTCACCCAGTTCCTCACTTACTCGCTTTTTCCATTTCTAGGGTTATCAATTGAAGATTATTTTCTAGGGTCGCTTACTGCTTCACTCCGTTCCCCTTATCATCTCCCTCCCATGCCCGGTTGCTAACTCACTTAGCCTCATCACTCTCCCTTACTCTAACTCACTTCTTCTCTAAATCCCTCACTTACTCACTCACTAACTCGTACCTTAAATCCCTCTCTCATTTACTCACTCCTTCCCTAACTCCCTCACTCCTTCACTAAATTTATGCATCAGTCACTCGCTATTCCACTCACTTCTCCCATAAATCACTCACTCACCTGCTCAATTCGCTCTCTTCGCCCCTTAATCCCTCTCTTATTTGCTCATTCACTTATTCCTTTTCTAAATCTCTCATTCCCTCACTAAATATCTCACTCATCTGAATTCCTCACTCACTCACTACTCTAAATTTCATGTTCACTCACACATTAAGTCAGTTGCTTACTTGCTCACTCACTCTCTCACTAAGTCACTTACTCCTTCCTTAAATTCTTGCATCACTCACTCACTATTTCACTCATTCTTCCCTAAATCACCTACTCACTCTCTCAATTGACTCTCTCCTTCCCTAAATCCTTCTCTCACTTGTTTACTCACTTATTCCTTCTCTCGCTCTCACAGTCACTCACTCACTGTTTTCCTAAATTTCCCACTCCTCTAAATTCTTCACTAACTCACTACTGTTCATTCACTCCTTCCCTTAGTTGCTCACTAGCGCACTCAGTCCCTCACTCATTCTCTATATCCCTCACTCACTCACTCCTTCCCTAAATCCCTCACTCACTCAATTCCTTTCTCATTCAATCCCTCACTCATTCATTCCCTAAATTCCTCACTCACTCACTCACTCAATTCCTCACTCACTCATACAGTCACTTGTTCACTAAAGCCCTCTCATTTACTCACTCACTCACACAGATATTCAATCTCTCCTTCCCAGCCTTCCTCCGTCCCAAACCTCCTAAACCATGTGCCCCCCATCTCACACATACACACTCTCTCTTGCACACTATGGAAAATGAAAACACATTCCGCAATTTCTCCACATATAAAAAAGCGGCACAAACAGCCGTCGTAGTCGAGGGAGGTGGAGAGGTGTAGACGGCGACCGTTACCGAGGTCAGCGTGATCGTGGCTCCTGTCACGGGAACGAGGGGGTGGGAAAACGAAAGTGGCGAGCAGCAAGGAGACGTCGGCAGCGTAGGTAATCAATCAGGACAGATCATTATGGCGACCGCTGAGACTCTCTCCTTCTCTTTCTCTCTGATTATGGAAATACCTTTTGCAAGTGAAACAGCAGAACAAGGTTTTTTTCTGCATAAGCATTGAAAATTTCTTATTATCCTGTCAGGCAATTTAAATGCTAATGGCGGTCGTTAGAGTTGGAAGGTGAATTTCCGCACGGATGTTTAGGTAATCGGATCAAAGACACACGGCTCTTCCTGAGCTTGTGTGTGACCCCTGTCTCACATCAGCATTTGGCTGCAAAACTCCACACAGCGCAATTATGACAAAGCTTTACAACTCAGAGTCTACATCGGAGTTTGTGTCAACTTGACGATGTGAAGAAACACTATACGCTTAACCTCTGACTCTGTGCAAGGCCCATGCAAGTGAGCCAGCTTAGCAATAGGACAAACAGAAACTGGCTTATAGCTATAAAAAGTAGGGCTGGGTATTGTTGCTGATTTCCCGAATCGATTCGATTCCGATTCACAAGGTCATGATCCAATTCAATTCTCGATTCGATTCGATTTATTTAGAGATTTCTTTGCGTCAATACTAGTTTTGCTTGGTTATAAAATAACTTGTTTTAAAACCGAAGTGTTGCCAAACATCGGCCTTTAGGCCAGACGGTGATTTGAGCGCAGCAGCTTCAGCCATGGCTCTATTTGGTTTCGGTTTCGCCAGTCTCACGTTTTTATAGCTCTCCTTGCGCGGTCGCGAAAAGTAGTGCATAGCCGCAGGAAAAGATCGATCCGCGAAGTTTTGAATCGATATCGTATTTTTCGAACGAGAATCGATATTGATCGGTGAACCGATTTTTTGAACCTAGCCCTAATAAAAAGTGAAATTTTCTTTGCAATTCCTTTTGCAGATTTTAATATACGGTTCACGATGATCATTCCCCAGTTAGTGCTGGTTTGTGCTGCTTGTTGTCAAAGCTCAGCGCAGATCGAAAACAGTAATTAAAGTTGCATGAACCCCCTCTTTAGGTTTGTGTAAATCTGGTCTCTCAGCACAACTCTTGCTGCTGTTAACCGGGAGTGCAGTGCAGTGCTTGCAAGAAGAGGATAAAGAGGTGAAGGAAGCACTCTTTTAAACCTTCATACCAATGACATCTTCAACACACACTGCACCAAATCTAGACACCCATCTCATATCGTGTTAATACCAGAAAGAGTTGCTGAAAAGCAACAAATCCCCATTTTGCCATGAAGGTGAAAGTAACACAAACTATTATTTGTCTTCAATCACTTTGAGCTTGAGTGACTCGTATCTTTCCTGCATTCTTTGAACTGAACCATGTTGGAGTAGCTATTTTTACACGGTAGCTTTCAAGCAACAGGCAAGTAGTTGTCATTTTTAACACAACTACATCCAATCTATATTCTAGATTCTTTCTTTCATTTTACGAAGGTGGACTCCATCCTCCAGCTTCATCTTGCAGTTGCTAAAAGCGTTGTTGTGATGCAATAAGAGTGTGCCCAGGCACAGTCGCCTATCAGATGCCTCTTATGGGAATTCTACCCCAATCAGAAACACCTGTTAGTTAAAAATGCCTTTAATAAAGCTTTAAAGTTTTAAAAGTATCTTCACTGCTGATAAGCTACTTTAAAAAGCAGATTGTAGTGTTGCTTATTTTAGTTAGCTAGTCCACATCATTGCGTTCCACCCAAACTGAACATATACAACTCCTGCTAAAGCATTTCAGCTTCGAAATCTCAAGCTGGTCCCATCTAAAAGATCAACTTTGCTGACCCATGACAGCATACCACTATCAATAAAACCTTGAAAAAACCAACACTTCTACAGCACTGGGAGGTATGAACCGGGGCGATGCAGGAAAGGTGGTCTTTCCTGTGCAACATTAATATACTTCCACCCCTATTGTTCCTCAGACGCTGACATACAGGTTCCACTTCCTTGATTAATGCAACTTTATGGGAGATAAAGGGAGCTAGCGAGAGACAGGAGACTGGAGAGAGAGGAAATTGTGTCAGCCTCCACATCACTACATAGCTTTAATAAGCACCATTCAGCGTGCACACACACACACACACACACACACAGAGCAGTTGCCTCTCATCATAGTTCCTGTTTTAGACCTTAATGTCCCACTGCAGGAGCCAGACAGACAGAAAGATTAAACGAGCGAGAGAAAGAGAAACTGGGAAAGCAGGGAAGTCTCAGAGAAGTAACCATGAGAGGAGGAGAAATTATTCCATCCATTCTTTCTCCATATGAGACCGTGGAGTTCGTTACACATCATCCACTCTCCTTCCCTTTTAATTGTTGCCTGCGGTTCTGTATTTCACTCATTCTATCTCTTCTCCTAACTTTTGCTAGCACTCGCTCTCTCACTTTCATCCTCTTTCATAAAGTTTCAGCTGAGCTACAGAAGTAGCCAAAGCCCTACAGAGGGACACCAACACACTTCAGCGGAGTGTGAGCGTACTTTTGTGTGTGAGTGTGGAGAACAGAAAGATGTACTTTTAAAGAGAAAGACTTGTGCACCCTGAGATGTCAGGCCATAAAATAGCGCTGTGCCCTCTCTCTCTCTACACACACACACACACACAGTTAGTTGGCTGTCCTGAAGCTGGTGGGAAGTCGATCTCTGTTCAGCCGTATGGAAATGAGCCTATTCATGCTTCTGAATGATGGTTTAGCTGCTCAGACACACGTATATATATACACACACACACACCACATTTCAGTCATTGCTTCATTCTGCCCCCTTCCTTAATTGCAGTGCGAGAAAGCACTAATTAAAACTCACAGGGAAATCAGTCCTTAACACAATCTGTTTGTGTGTATGTGTGTGTATACCCCTTGCTGAGGCGTGTGTGAGGGGGGAACAATGTCTCAGTGTTGGCAGTTACACACACTAGAGGTCCATCACACAAAGACAGGAACCGCCAATCTCTTTCTCTCTCTCTCTGTCTCTCTCCTCACCTGTATGAGAGTAAACTTAATAAATTGTTTCCACTGAATATTTTTTTCCAAGCGAATCAATTCTTCTGAAGTGTTCTGACTTTTCAAAGGCCTTTATTCACTTATTTCCTCTATAAGCATTCCACTGCTAAATTACCTAATGAGGGTAATTGCTCAGGCTGCCCATGTTCAGCATTACCTTATTTTTCAAGCACTAAAAATGAAAAAAAGAAAACAGATGGCTGGTGTGCTAATACAGTGATCTGTAACCTCATGACTCATGTCGTCACGTCAAAATAAATATCTGGTTGTTATTTTTCCTTTGAAAATCTATTGGCCTGCTGTAAAAATAACTGGAAACTATTAGGAAAATATCCATTATTAGTCCTTCTTTAGCAGAGCCCTTAATAAGAGCGTCCTTCAGATGAGATGTAAAGGCGAGGTCTTGACTCCCTCAGCTCATAAAAGATAAAAAAAATTTAACAGTAAGGGAGAAACAACAATGTTCACGATGACCCTTTAAAATTTAGGTGAGTGGTTATTTGACATTGTGAACACAGCACAGCACACAGTGCACCACAACAAAATGTGACCTCTACACATGACTCAAACTTTGGAGGAGCAGCAGGTACTCATGAGCATGGTACCATCCCCAAGCATTGCTCTCGGGGCTTAATTTTATCTGGATTCTTTTGCAGTGGTGAGAGAATTAAAAAAAACGCCAAGGTCAGTAAGACGCTCAACGCACCAGGCGAAGATCTCAGTTGTGAGGGACTCGGTGTGGTGTGTGCCAACTTATCCCAGCGTTCTCCTCACACACAGTGAGAATCAGGTCCAGACTCACATCCTCAGCATGACACGGCGCATGCTCGGGATTACGCGGATTTAGGAGGGATCACAGACCCGTACGGCACTGTGCACTTTACTCTGCACACAGCTCCACTTCCTACAGACAGCATTTAACGTCACTGACCATGTTTAATCACCCCCTGGTGAACACACACACACACACACACGCATGCAATCAACCCGAGCAGGACTAGATCTATAGCTCAGGAGAAAGAGAGAGACATAAAAAGGGAGGGAGAGAGAGTTTTGTTTTTATCACCTGAATAAATCATTCTAATTTTTTGGGGTAATTTACTAATGGTATCTCCAGGCTTTGAGAGTGTGTGTGTGTGTGTGTGTGTGTGTAAGACACACCGCAGGCACCATCCTCAGTTTAGCTAATAAGCTTTTGGATTGCAATGTGAATAAAATGTAACACACTGTCTATTGCTCCACACACACACACACACGCTCACACACACACACACACACAATCAAGTAGCCTAATATGCACAAATACACTCTTCGTTCATATTCTGGCTTTGCTTTCAATCTCCTTCCATCTGGACTAAGCTTCATACTGATTGTCAATAACGATCTAAATCTGCAGACCCCTACTTCTCCCACTCACACACACACACACACACACACACACTTTGCCTTCTGTGTATGTGTGTGTGTGCGCGCACATCCTTTAAGCTGTCTGTACTTTTCAGACTTGCAGTTTCTTGCATCCTTTAAGATCTGCCCACTTTGAGAGTCCCTCTCTCTCAGACACACTTACACACACATTCACACACTCAGAGCTCAGCAGAGAAGGACCAGAGGCAAGACCCTCACGGTCACTGGGAGATTCAGCCTAGCTAGAAATCTCCCTCATGCACACCCACCTTCTTCACACAAACTAAATCTCTAACTACTGTAAATGTGCTCAAACACTCTTTTCTAACTTTTTACTTTTGGAGTCAAAACACTCACACACACACACACACACACACACACCCTTTCCCCTGTCCTAGACCCCGTCGCTCTCGGACTCGCTGGTCCACTCCGGCTCTGATGGACGTGTCTAATTGGGCTCAATAAAACCGCTGGTGCAATGAAGCAGTTTTCTGCCCTTCCGGATGGTTCCGCCCCCATCGCAGCTCCTGTATAAGACTTTGGCAGGCTTCCATACATCTCTCCCAGCATGACACGCCGCTACACTTTTTCCACACCACTCCGCCTCTCTATATTAAGCCGACTAGGTAATGGCTGCCCAATATCGCTCTGCCTCTATATTAAGCAGAGGTGAGAGCAAAAATACCCGCTAGCCGCTGGTGCCGGGTCAGGCCGGGTCGCTGCGCTGCCCCTCACACGTTACTCAGTGCAGGAAGTTTCCCGAAATAAAGCTGCTGTATTTGCAAACTATCCGGTCGTAACCAAACACACAACGTCATCTGCCTCCCCACTCTTCCTCCTCCTCCTCTTTTCTGCTCTCCTTTCATCTTCTGCTCCCAAGACGGCGCCCCATCTGCAGATTAAACATCCACGTCTCTCCATGGGCTAATTAGAACCAAAGCGTTTTACCTAAAATGCTACGTTTGCTTCGTTTTTCTTTTCATGGTTTTACTCCATCACCATGATCGGACTCTCCAGTGGCACAAAGAGGGTCACGTCTGACTGGAAGTGTGCAGTGTCAGGTGCAACAGTCACCCAGGGCTGTGAAAATGTAAGACTGGCACTGCACTGTGAAGAACCCTTTGAAGTAGTGATGGGAACGCCGGCTCTTTTCAAAGCTTCGGCTCTTTTGGATCGGCTCCCTTTAAAGAGCCGGCTCTTACGGCTCCCGAATGGCTCTTCGTTTAGTATCACTTGGATGCTTATATTTTAGCCTAATTAAGCAATTATGAATGGTTTGTGTATAAGCAATTTCTTATTCATTGTTTTCAGACATGACCTATTTTTATGCTTTTTTTTCATTACAAAAATACACAGTTACTATTGTTTAACATTTTAATAAAAGCTTTAAATGAACAACTTAACACAAAACCACAGCAAACACATGAAACAAATTAAATAAAGGCCAAACTCAACAACAACACAACACTATGACTCTTTGAATAAAAGTTTTTAGGCCAGGTTGGCATTCAGAAATTCTGTGTGCCCATATAAATAAAGTCCCGCCCCTGCCAAATGGACTTTCAGCAGAGCTGAGCAGGAGCGGCTAAAGCTTCGGCTCCTCTCGTTCGCTTCAAAGCATCGGCTCTTAGAGCCGGCTCGTTCGCGAATGACACATCACTACTATGGAGTCTCTCAATCTGCTGTAGTGGAAATGTGGGAAATGACAATTTTTACAAGCTTACATCATCAACCCTGCAGGAGACCAGCACAGATTTTAAAAGGGTCATAAAATGCTACAAGATGTTCAGTAACACTCCCTGCCAGGAGCTGTACCTGCTTACAGTTCAGACTTTCTAATCCATCTGAAGCTGAGCAAGTTTAATCCTGGCCAGTACTTGGATGGGAGACCAACTAGTTTAGCTGCTTGCTGCTGATATAGTGTATGTGTTGGTGGCTCCAACAGGAGGTGCCGTCATGTTGTCTGTGTAGATCTCAATGCCCATGTGCAGTGACGAGGGGGCACGGTGTTGTAAAAATGTCGCCATCCTTCAGATGAGACTTAAAGTGAGGCTCTGACTCTATTGGGAAAATATCCATTAGTTGTCATTTGAATACAGTTCTGACACTGACAGTTAACATTTTTTATGGTTCTTTGCACTGGTCATTTTTTTAAACCAATATGTCGATAAAATACATTAATAAAAACTAGAGGTCGACCTATATTACTTTTTCAGGGCCGATATCCATACTGATTATTGCTAGTTAACAGGCCAATAACCAATATTTGGAACCAATATGCAAAAAAAGGAAAATCTTTGTCAAACTTGAGTGGCTACTATTTGTGTGACATATAGTCAATCAGAGACATTAAATGAAGCAACGAGTCGAGAGCAAACGGCATAGAGAGAAGATACAGCAGTGGAGCCACAGCAGCACACCTTGTAATTATTTAATACCGACCATGGTCAAAATTAAACACTGATATCAATAATCGGCAAAATGCCTAATATCAGCCCCCGATAATCAGCCTGTCCAATAATCGGTTGACCCTTAATAAAAACATGCTACTTTGGCACCAATGCAGCTGCCTCTCTTTGTCTGGAGTCACCAAACTGTAGTCTTGAGGGATATCTTGTCCAATTTGACGTCAGCACTGAGGGCCAAAGGCACTGCAAGTTTCACCTTCTGACATAGAAGCTGGGAGCTACTGTATGTGCACTTTTTGTGTAAATAACATTATGAAAGGTTCTGAGAATTTAGGTATATCAGGCTTTTAAATTAAGACTTGTGTTGGAGTATTTATCCTAAATTTTGTCACCAGTTTTTACAGCAGACATATTTTCGATGAAAATATCAGTCACTGGCCACTTTGATTAGTAATAATCGGTATCAGATCTGCACAAACCTTATCGGCCCACCCCTAGAAGGAAGCTCTAGTGTCTCCATCATCTGTCTGTCCACATCTGTCCACCTCGTAACCACTGCACTCCAGACCCAGTTTAAAGCAGCAGCAGGAATTGTGCTGAGCTGATGAGCTGAGCAGATTTATTCAAGCATAAAGGAGGGTTTCTTGCACCTTTAACTGGCTTCTTGATGGTCATTTGCCAGTTATTTTTGGTTTCCTGGTCAGAAGTTCAAACCACACCTTAATCTCATTGGATGAGGCGGTTTGGCACTAAAAACAGTATGTTTAAGTAAGTAAGTGTGATGCCTTTAACACACTCATTAGCCTGCACACAGTGCCTACAAAGAGGCAAATCTCAGTTTCACCGACAGCAGAAAATCAAGAAAACTCAGAAAGGTCTAAATTCAAAGATCTTTTCTGAGATGAGAATAATTTTGCCGCCAGACATGCAGCGATCAAACAGGCATTTAGCAGAGAGGCTTCACACCGCTGGGCAACATTATACTCTGATCTCAGCGTGAGAAACAGAGAGAAAAGAACTCTGACAGAAACAGACAGCAGGAGAAACTACACACACACATTGACTGAACACCTACTACTCAACAGGGTTTATCCAATGGGCACCAGCTTACATATTTACTGCATTTAACAGTATTATTACTCTGCTGCGGTGCCCCCCGAGTGTGTGTTTAGAGTGTAAGTGGTTGAGATGTGTGTAAAATGATTTTATTGGCTGGATTTAAAACATGCAGCGCTCGCGCATGGTTGACCAATTATCAGCCAGCCGTTATGTAAGAAGCATCCATTCTCCGAAAACTGACCACATCATATTTTCCAGTCCCATAATCAAAGGAGAGTGTGTTAAGTTTCCATCTACAACCCCAAACGGCTATCAGCCAAGGCCTCCCTCCCTCCCTCCCTCCATCCATCCATCCATCCATACTTCCCTCCCTCCCTCTCTAACTCTCGCTCTCTCCTTTTTTCCTCTCTTTCCGTCTCTGTTCAGTAGCCTTGGTTTATTATTCTTGTATGTCACACCTCGTTTGCTGTCCCCTGATAAATATGTCTGTATTTGGTATGCATCACATACACATGCAGGCACACACACACACAATTTACTGAGTTAAATATGCAGTACAGGGAATGTTTATTCTGATCACAGTTAAGCAAAACATAAGAGACCATGGGAAACAGAGCAAGTGAGAGAGACAGAGGCCAGCAAGAGGACGAGTGAGCAAGCAAGCAAGAACGCAAGAAAGCAAGAAAGAAAGAAAGAAAGAAAGAAAGAAAGAGTGAGAGAAAGGTTGATTTGTAAAAGTAGGACAACATATTCACCAAAGTCTTTCCTTCTTTTGTCTTTCTCTTCCTGACCCTGATCCCTCCATCATGGGCGTGGTCACTGGCCAAAGCTCTGCCCCAAACCCCACCCTTACATAAAATCATTTTTACTGTTTTAAACAGCTACATTGTGACGGTGATAGACAAATGGATTTTCAAAAAGAAGGAGAGAAAGACAGACACCAAAAGACAGAGAGAGAGAGAGATGAGGAAGAGACAGCTGTTTGCATAAGGGAGGGATAAAACAACTCTCTCCGTCTCACTCCCTCGCTCTCTCTCTGCCAATCATCAATAAAAGCTGCAGTATAAAACCCACAGCCGTGAGCATGGCGAGGCTTCGCTGCAGGACGTGCTGCTTTTGTTTGGCATAACCACCACAGTCAGTGTGGTTTCACTCTGATCCAGCAGCTCTTTAAAGCGCTGGTGCCAATTTGCTTAGAATTTCCACAATTATTTGAACTTCCTAAACACACACACACACTCTCCAAAGCCAACCATTAAAGAGCATTACAAGTTTCTATTATTTTAGGATTTAGAAATCCTTAACAGTAGATCTAGATTTTTTTCGTGAAACACTAAACAGATTTTCCCCAACATTTGTTATGTGTAGTTATATGAGTCCTCACCAGGATAACATCACATCAGTTAAATAATTAAGGTCCTTTGTAGTACCTTTTGAAGTAAGTACTTAAGTACTTTGAAGTAAGAGTTGATCGATTGTCAGCCGGGCTGATTATCAGAGGCCGATATTAGCCATTTTGTCAGAATATCGCTATCTGCGTTTAATTTCGATCATCACCGATGTTAAGTAATTACAAGGTGCGCTAGCGTGGCTCCACTGCCATCTCTTATCTCTGTGCCGTTTGCTCTCGACTCGCTGCTTCACAACAGTCTCTGATTGGCCAAATGTCACACGAGTAGTAGCAAATCAGCAGTGAAGCCTCGTTGTCACTCACACAACACTCACGAGCGAGGGAGAGGAGAGTTTCAGCTGAGCTTGGTGTTTGTAAAATTTAAAATTTTGACAGGTTTTCTCTCGTTTTCTCAGTTGCAAATATCAGCAAGCGGCCCCATTAACTAGCAATAATCGTTACTGATATTGGCCCTGAAAAAAACACTATCGATTGACCAACACTTTTACTTTAACCAACACTATGTAATATATTTGTGTAAAGAATCTTGAATCTCCTGAATCTTGAAAACACCATTTTATCTGCAATTTATGTGTTAGGCTTTGTGTAGATGTCAGTGCCACTTTTTCAATGTGAAGTAAGTGATTATTTGTCATTGTGAACACACCACAGCACAGCACACAGGGCACCCATCCATGAAGGAGCAGTGGGCAGCTTTTTGGCAACACACGAGGAGCAGTTTTTGGGGACGGTACTTTTGCTCATGAGTACTTCAGTGGTACCTTTACTGGTCCGGCAACCTACCTATCAGGCACAAACACTCTAACCGTTACACTACCAACTGCCCCCACTTTTACCCTGCCTGTTTGCCCATGATGCATTTTCCTCTATATCCACTGTGGTCCATTAGCTCTGTAGTCTAGTCTGGAGGCAAATAAAACTGTGCAGACACACGACAAGTTATACGAGCGGGAAGAGGAGCGTGTAAAGGTTAAGCTTGAAGGAAGATATAAACAAGGCAGTAAGAGGGCGTGTCTAACCAATAAATTGTATTTCATCACCGTCACGACATGAACATATGCCGCAAACATAAATGAGATCACCCACGCACTTGTGTGACCTGAACATTAAGTACTAATTAAAACATTAGAATTCTACCCATACCGATTTTCATGAACACTCTGCAAACATGCATGAGCTCAATCTGGTTTCTGAGTCTTGGTGCCTGGTTTCTTCCTAGTAATTTACTAGGGAGGAAGTTTTCAGGCTTGCTCGCTAGGGGTTTGGACACGGTAACATGTAAAGCTGATAGGTGACAATGTCTGTTGCAGAAAGTGCTATACAAATAAAATTGAATTAAACTCAGTTGAATGTTATTTATCCATTAGTTCATTATCTGAATTGGTTAAAGGCTGTCTGGGTCACGGGGACCGGAGTCTATTCCAGGACTTCGGGTGCGAGACTGAGGCCAACACACCACAGCGCACACACACTCACATTCACACCTATGGGGCAATTTAGAGTAACCAACGACGCAGGCGTTTGGGCTGTGGGAGGGAACCTGAGTATCTGGAGAAAACCCACAGGAACACAGGGAGATCACACAAACTACACAGAAAGACCCCCAACAGCCAACTTGGAATCGAACATGGGACCTTCTTGCTGTGAGGCGGCAGCGATAACCGCTACACGACCATGTCGCCCTGAACTGAATTTAAACAAACGTAATCACATGCCCTTACGTTTTAAAACGTAGAAAACTGCTTGAAAGTGGGAAATCAGGCAAATATTTTCTGAATAAATAGTAGAAAAAATGACACTGAAATAAAACGGGCTGAGTGCAGTAATTGGTGTGTGTTTATTTAAGCAATGTGCATATCCCTGGTTTAACTGGTAGGCTATTCATGTGCAATTTGTTCAATAAGAGCGCGTCTGAAATGATTTCTTGCTGTTTTTATTTGAATTTTATTAGCACTCAGTGTTTGGAGTCTATGTCAGTAGTGTACTGACTAAAGCAGAACAGGGACTGTACAGTAGGGCTACACAAGTCTGAAAATCTCACGATTCTATTTGATTCTGATTCTTGGGCTAACGATTCGATTCAAAATCAATTCATGATTCATAAGTGATTCACAATTTATAAACAATTCACGATTCAATACATAGATGATTTCGTTTCCAGATTGCTGTCTTGTTTTGTGAGGCGGCAGCGCTAACCACTGCACCACCATGCCGCTTCCAAATGTAGCTTAATGAATGTAATGCATATGTAACCATACTGACTGCATTTCCTTCGTGCTCACGCAAAGGAGGTCT
This sequence comes from Distichodus sexfasciatus, assembly GCA_032718565.1. Lineage (NCBI taxonomy): Eukaryota > Metazoa > Chordata > Actinopteri > Characiformes > Distichodontidae > Distichodus > Distichodus sexfasciatus. Next base: position 826,685 of record JAVGVS010000134.1, read on the forward strand.
ATTTGGGCAGATTTCGACAGTCCGCCATCTGTAGGATTGGCGAGTTGAACTCGTGTCGGAGAAAACTAGTGCCATTCCGTTAGTTGAAAAACATAAACCGATTTTGAATCGACAGAGAAAGAATTTGATTTTTGCACACCCCTACTGTACAACTACTATACACACTGCAAATATTTGTTTATCAATCACAAACTATATCGTCATCGCAAGACGTGTGTGAGTGTCTGCTCAAATCTGTGTGTGTGTGTGTGTGTAGAGGATAGAGGATAAGCTTGCATGTTGAGCATGCACCAGGAATGCTCTTTCTGTCTCTCTTCCCCTTCCCCCTTCCTCCCTCCCTCGCCAAGGGAACAGTGTTAGGTCCAGCTCTACAGCAACCTTACAGCTCTGATGTTGGCCACAAAAGCAAGGTTATTAAAACCATGGGAACAGGTTATGAATATTCAACCAGCATGGATAAAACTGAGAGAGAGAGAGGGAATGAGGGAAAGAGGGAGCGTGTCGGAGATCTCCTCACTAAACAATGTTGACACAAACTCATTCAGGGCCTGACAGACAGCACGGGGCCAAAAAACATTTACATACAAATACGAAATGTGACGTCCCTTTGGACTAGGATGAGAGAACCCACGCACACACACAGAACGTGTGCCACCCATTTAAACACTACTGGGAGAGAACACACACATTTGCATACACAATAAGGCACGTATGCATGAAGGCACGTATTAACACACACACACACACAAATATAAGCACGCAACCGAGACCATCCCTATGCCTGAGCTGAACAGACATCACAAACACAAACACACACTGCTGATAATAGCTGAAGGTGGGAAATTGACAGCAAATTAAAATAAAGCGGTGTGCAGAAATGTAAACCATCGGACAGACAAATGTGTGTGTGTGTGTGTGTGTGAGAGAGTGTTTCTCTGTTCGGTTAATCCGACGGGTTTTATAACATTATCACCTGCAAATATTCCAGAACCTTCTATCAGCAGAAACATGGAAGCGTCTTTAAATAAACTCCACACTGAGCCACTTGCATAGGATTTTACAAGGAAATGTCACCGAATCATTCATGGAAGTGTATCTGTGTGTGTGTGCGTGTGTGTTTTAAGGGGGGTAAGTGCACAGAACGGTAGAGCTACAAACCGCCCACTGATACAAGACCTGTTGCCACCAGATGGCCTCTTACACACACACACACACACACACACACACAACCTCATGAGTGGCATCTCCTCATCTCTGGCTCCACTAACTGTGTGATCTCATTCAAGAAAAAGAGACAGACGGAGGGAGGCAGAGAGGAGGAGAGAGAGAGACAGAAGAGAGAGGGAGTCCAAACCCATGGGAGCTTCTTTGCCATGATCTTCATCAATCTTCCATCATTATCATCATCCTCTTCACCGGCTCCTCCTTTTAGTCGCCCTCCTTTAAACTCCAGCCCTCTTTTCCTTCTTTTCACTGGTGAACCTCAATCCTCGTCTCCATCCCTCTATCCCTCAGCATTAGCTCACCGCTTGGCACACTCTCCCTCTGCACTCTGGCCTTTCACCCTTCTCCTTCCTTTCCTCCCTCCCTCCCTCCCTCCCTCCCTTTCCTTTTCTCCCTCCCTCCCTCCTTCCTTTTCTCCCTCCCTCCCTCCTCTCTCATCCCTGCCCCATTCATTTCAGCACCTCTCCCACTCTTCTCTCTCCCTCTCTCTTTCTCTCGTTCTCTCATGCACGACTGCATCCTGTGGGTCATAGAATGCAGTACACTGTTAATTACCAATGGCTCAGAAACAGAGTCTAGGAAAGAGTGAAAGAAAATGAAGACAGAGAGAAGGAGAAAGAAGTGAGAGAGAGAGAGAGAGAGAGAGAAGAGGGAGCTCAGGTAAACAGACAGAAGAAACCGCTCCTCCTTTCTCCAGAAAGCAGATCTGAGAGAAGAGCCAAGGTTGTCAAGCACCCACCATCTCTCCTCTCTATCTCTCTCTCTCTCTCTCTCTCTCTCTCTTTCATCTCAATCTGCATCTCTCTCTCTCTCTCTCTCTCTCCTTTTCCCCTTCGTGTGACAGGATTTATATCACATGGCACCCGAAGACATTCAGAACCTTCTGTCAGTGAAGGTGGAGGAGGTGGAGAATCGGCGAAGAAAAGAAAAACGAAATGTCACCAACGGCAGCTGCATTAAAACCTGCCAAAAGAACGAGTGTGAAAAAGGGCTGTGTGTGTGTGTGTTCATGTGTTTGTGTGTGTTGAAGGTATGTGCAGAGGGACATGGTTAGAATGAGCTAGAGAGAGATATAAAGAGAAAGCCTTACCGCTTTATCAGTGTGTTGAAAGCAGCAGCGATGTGTGTCAGTGGATTCAGTTGCAAGTGTGTGTGTGCGTGTGTAGTTGGGGTTTCTGTGTCGGATGTATACATTGTGTGTGAGCGCGAATGTGTATTTGTGTGAGTGTGAAAGAAGCGAGAGAGTGATGTGCGATCTCCTAGCCCTATCGGGGGCTCGTTTTGTGTGTCTGTGTGGTAGTGACAGTGCTTTTGTGACTGTGTGTGACGATGTGTGTGTGTGTGTGGCAGTTTTTCAGCTCCTTGCTGAGGCCTCTCGTGGATTTTCTCCTTGTGCCGTATCCGCATGCAAGCAAATGGCCGTAAACCACATTCCGTACAACCACATAGGTACACACACAGACACACACACACACGTCTTCTCTTCTCATACACACACACCTCGATTCACATTCGTGCACTCTAACAGCTCCATTTGATTGCCATCTTTTCATCTTCGCCTGACATCCATGTCTCTCCCTCTTCAGACCTTTCCCTCATTCTCACACACACACACCCACTTGCTTTTGAGCCAAGACATGGACTTCCTTTCAGGAGAATTTGAACCGTTCAGAACTTCCTTCTGGACATTCTGAAGCATGTCAGAGCAATGCTCTGCCTATCTCTCTCCTACGGACACACACACACACATACACACACAAGCACTGTCTGTTTGACGTGATTTGTATCTATCTCCTATAAAAGTAAAAGTAAAGCCAAACTCAATTCAGTCCACATCACATCCACATTTCTTTTAAATATTTGTAGAATCAGACAGTTTGGAGTCTGGCCTTTTATTTAAAAGACCGCAAACTTCTGGTCTAGTTAAATCTCAATGAGACGATGAGGGCCATCGCCTGAAGTCGCATAATTCCTCTTTGTGTTCCTTGTTTTGATGCTGTTCCGTAAAGTGTCTTTGGGTTTGAAAGGCACCACAATAGCAGTAATGGTTAGAGAAAGTGACGCGTGATCAAGGTCTCAGTTTGAATCCTGAGCCAGTAAAGAGTACCACTGGGGTATATGACAGGTATCGACCCCCAGACTTTGCTTCCTGGGAACTGCACGCAGGCTGCTCCCTGCTCCTTCACGGATGGATCAAATGCAGCGGTCACATATGATTGCATGGCTGCTGTGCTGTGGCGCACTCACAATGACAATAATCCCTCACTTCAATACATTTAATGTATTATTGTATTAATAAATCCCTATATTTGGATGTGACTTACTGGAGAGCGTGACTACCTGAGCACAAAGCAAAAGGACAAAAAGGAAAAATGTCACGAAAGCAAAAATGCTTTTATTCTAATTAGCCCGTGGAGAGATGGCGAGGTTTAATCTGCAGATGAAGCGCCCGTCCTGGTTTGTGCCATATTCAATTTTCAATACCTGGGATAGAGATGAAAGAAGTTCTCCGACACTGGGCCTTCATATGAGTGATGTTTTGCATCAGCCTGCAAATAGTGCTTCTTTCTCTGTGAATCTGCACATAGCCATTAGCCATCATAGTTGGTCAGATGTTGGTCAAGCGGGTCAAAGACCTCAAACATAACCCGTGGACTTGAAGTGAAAGTGAAAGTGAAAGGTGATTGTCACTGTGAACATAGCACAGCAAACGGTGCACCACTACGAAATGTGACCTCTGCATTTGACCCAATCATGATGTAGCCACCGGGGAGCAGTGCTTGGGGACGGTACCTTGCTCATGAGTACCTCTGTGGTACCTTTACCTGCCCGAGATTCAAACCGGCAACCTTCCGATCACGGGGCGAATGCCCTAACTGTTATGCTGCCCCTAACCAAAGGAGTTAAATCTGGTCCCTCAGGGCAACTCTTCTGCCTTAAAACAGATTTGCAGTGTGGCAGTTGTTGGTAATTCATTAAAAAAGAATTTGTAGCTGAAGTTAAGCAGTGAGGCAGACTTGACTTCCATTTGTCTCCGCAGCAGGAACTGACAGCAACATCGCAGGAGTTTCAGGAGCGGCAGCACAAGTGACAGGCAAATAAGCTTTTTTCCCACCAAATCAAACTGCAGAGACACGGCAGTGTGGGATTTCCTGACTTCCACAACACATGTGCAACCAATCAAACTCTTCCTTTCTGCAGCCTGGCGGACTTAAACCACAGTTAAATAAGGGATCCAGACACAATAACAGAACTGACAGCTGAGGTCACAGAGATGGAATGAGCACAGTCACCACGAGGAAGCCGGCAAGAATCTAAAGAAGGCAGGAGAAACTCTGCAGAAAAAAACTGATTCTCCTGGAATTCCAAATATGTCTGAAATGCGAAGAAATGTGTACAGCTTCCTAAGACTAAGGCCTGGAGATATGACAACAAATCAATTTCGCAATTATTACAAACTTCTCTCTTGATTATGATTAATGAACAATTTGTTTAATGCACCTCTGTTAATTTCAGAGGCCCAGGACAAAGTATTTTTTAATGGGACACACTCTAAGGCACACATTGGAGAAAGAATTAACTTAATTAAAAGACCTGAGGGGGATTAATTGGGAGGTTTTGTTTCAATACTTTGAGTTAATTGGCCAGATCTCGAAAGTAGCAGTCAGGTCTCAATGCAGAAAAAGAAATCTCACAGTCTATATGGAAGAGGGTGAAAAGGCTGCGTCACTCGAGTGTGATAAAGAGCAAATGAGATGCATTGCAACACAAACAACATCACATCAACAAAAACAGAAAAACTGTAGGGAAAAAGTTTTAAAAGTACCGAACTGGTAAATCACTCATGAGCAAGGTATTGTCCCCAAGCTCTTCTGCCCGGGCACTGCCAAACAGCTGCCCACTGCATCTTCACGGATAGGTCAAATGCAGAGGTTACGTTTCATTGTGGGGCGCTGTGTTGCTGTGCTATGTTCACAATGACGAATAATCACTCACTTAAATTCACTTAGCTCTCCTTGCTCTCTCTATCTCTCCCTTTCTCTCGACTACAGGGGAAAATGTATAGACAGCTTAACTGTTGACATGTTTCATAATGATCAGTCGTTGCTTATTACTGGTTGATGTTGGTCAAGTTGATCAAGAGGTTCAAAAAGCTTGCCTTCAGCAGGTTCTCGCTCATTCACCCTGGTCTTGTGCTCAGGAGTGTAAGCAAGGGATATAACAAGGCATTAAATCATGCCTTTTTAACACTCAATAAAAGTTCTAGTTCTGGTTTTGAGTCTGCTGAAAAAGGGGAAACTGCAAGAGAAAAGAAACCATTTAAACTGAAAGAAACTCTGAGATCTTGTTGCTCATTTTGAGTTTTATTTTGTTATAAGTGTTGTAACTGTGATCCAGACAAATTATGAATTGGCTTTATCATTTCAACCTAAAAACATAGAACCAAAAGAGGGAGAGAGGAAGGCAGTGGGAGGGACAAAGGTTTATTGCATTTTAATGGGGGCGTCTTGACCTCCAGGTTGCTGCAGGAGAACCTAATGGCAGGTCAGGGGCAGGATTAACCCCAGTGCCCCAGAGGATCCTGGGAAACGACGTTAGTTTGGGTCACTCGTTAACTTGTTTATGACTCCCATGGCAACCCCCATCATCGTCCTCCAGTGAGCAGCGTTCAGCACCAAACACACCCATAAACCCTCATTGCAGCGGACCGTTCTAGAACAACCTCAGGATTCAGAGCCAAAACACAGAATGTCTTTTATTGTCACACACACACACACACACACACGAGTTCACTCACTTCTCCTGACCATTCTCACACTATTACATTCATTTCTCCTGATGCCTCTCACAATATTTAACTCTCCAAACTTTAAGAAGGTAAGAAAAAGTCTAACACACACTTCACTGTACTTCTGCAGACATTTCATGGACATAACTGCTGTAGCTAACACACACACACACACAATCTGGATGTGGATTAATACACAAACTCAACCATGTTAATGGGATCCTCACACAGTTCAGCTACATAAGTGTACTGCTACATACTGTTTCTCTCGCTTTCTTTCTCTCTCTCTCCCTCACTCACGCCCTCCCTGTGTGTCCGTGTGAGGTGGTCTGCTCCCCTTTTGCCTCCTCTCTGGGCGACCTCCTCATGCTAAGTGGTGACACGGTTACGCTCAATTTGTCCCATTCAGAGTCCCAGTGGGCAGAATGTTTCAGAGTGACAACCCACTGGGAAAGTGAGAGAGAGAGAGACAGAGACAGAGAATAAGAGAGAGAGGGAGAGAGAGAGAGAGTGTGTGTTCCACAATGTAAAAGGAAAGCTTTAAGTAAGGCTCTGAGTTGAAGAGAGTCATAGAGAAAGAGTGAAACTGGAGGAGGGGTGTGTGAGCCTGAAAGCGTGAGTGTGTGTGTGTGTGTGTGTGTGAGAGAGAGAGAGAGAGAGAGAGAGAGAGAGAGAGAGTGGGAGGTGGGGGTACAATCTCTAACTAAAGACCAAAGACGAGCTAAAGCCAGCAACACACTGTTAGGGCCGAGCCAGGAGCAGGTGACGCAAAACCCTGGAGGTGACACTCTGTGTGTGTGTGTGTGTGTGTGTGTGTGTGTGTGCCCCCTGTGACTGCAGCACCTGTTCTCTGTGCACAGCGGCAGCAGCACTTGTAGTGGGGGGACAACACAGCCGTAGTGGAAGTGTGTTACCCTAACAGGGCGGCCATTCAGGAGACCCAGAACAGGACATACCCTCGGCGCACGTGTGTCCCTTTTTCTTTTTCTCTCTCTCACACACACACCATTTCTTTCATGCTCTAACTTACATTTGTCCCCTTCCTCTCGGCCCCTGAAACACTCACAAAGGCCAAGGTTGCTGGTTAGAACAGCAGGATGTGGAGGTAGCTTGAGTTATGTTTTCCAAACACACACACACGCACACTCACACACCTCTTTTTTCAGTGCATTTACCTCCATTACAGTATGAGGAAGGTAGATTAAGTGCTGCAGAGATACATGAAAGGGGGAAAAAAGAAAATACATAAATACATTCAAAAAATGTTAGTCGAGATTTGTCAATCGACTTAATGGACCGCTTCACGGTAATATGCCAAAAAATGAGTAAAAAAATTAATGAATATTTGCCTAAACCAAGCATGCTTTAACTCCCCGTTGGCCATATTAGTATATCCAGCTGTAACGTCCCTCAAACCCCTGGGGCATTGGTACAAATTGGTGAAAATGGGTTCTAAATATTATCCAAGCGGAAAACAAACCTGCATGAATGTTCATCCTGTTAGTCTTCCACTGACAGATGAGTACAATGTGTGTGTGCGTTTGTCGGCATGCGTGTGTGTAGAGTTATTGCGCGAGTGTGTTGAGGAAGAGTTGTGATTCTCTCTTGGGAACGGAATCCAGATGAGGGGTGTGGGTTTCCCAAAGAATGAATCACTCCAGCACACACAGAAAACAGGAAAACAGCAGCACAAAACTACATGTAGGCAATGTTAGCCAAGAAGCATTGCGTGTGTGAGGAAGAGAGAGGGTGAGAGTGAGGAAGTAACTGAGAATAAGAGAGAGGGAAATCTAGAGATGGAATGGGACAATGTGTGTGTATGTTGGCTGAGGGCAAGAGATTGAGAGAGATGGAGAGAGAGCAAGGAGCAAGCAAGCGAGTGAGAGAGCATGAGAGAAAACGTGAAAGAAAGAGGGAGATGAAGTGTGTGTGTGTGTGTGAACGAGAGAGAGATTTAGGGTGATACGCCAGAGAGTTCCTCCTCCGGTGAGACCTGACTGGCATATGAGATAGAGGGTAGCTTGTCTTCCTCAGGGCCGATCTCAGCTTTCCTGTACGGAGGAAAACTGTCTTCCCTCTCGCCGCTTCTTTAAAGCGCTCTGACCTCTGGGGACTTCACTCACTTTCCCCCCCTTTTCTACTCCACAAACCTCAAAGAGCAACAAAAGGCAACTCGACTGCGATTTGAATTTGAAAACGAGAGAGAGAGAAAGAAAGAGAGAGAGAGAGGTCCACATTTAAGGAAAAAGAAACAAGCAAATTGCCGTTCTGACACACAAAGCAGCCGCCTTACTTATCGTGGAGCAGCTGTCGAACTGTGTGTGTGTGTGTGTGTGTGTGTGTGTGTGTGTGTGTGTGTGTGTGTGTGTGTGTGTGTGTGAGTGTGTGTGTGTGTGTGACCGAGCGGTCCGTGGCTCGAGCTGGTGTTAGAAAAACCGTCAGGACACAGAGCAGAACTGGAATAAAATCCAAAAATCACAACCAGTCCAAAGCCAGACGTAATAATATAACCATGTTGAAAAAGACATTTGGAATCACAGAACTACAAATTATCTAAACATCGCAATATTTTTTGTATTATCATTACCCGAAATGTTTGCTCTCAATTACATTTAATTTAAAATCGGTTATGCAGTAATAAATAACTCCCGAGAAATGTTAATTACTCCGGTCAATTTATTTATTCCGTTTAGTTACTGAATTAGACTCTTAAAATAAAATTTCCTGCATGCTGACAGATTAAGTAATTTTATTTTACATTAAAATTATTGAGTGCCAAACCTTTTACTGACAGGAAAGGCTCTTTGGGGTGGAAAAAAGCTTGGCTTTTGGTTCTTCACACTTCGTGGCACCAAAAAGCGCATCTTTATCTCTTTCAAGATTCTTCATAAAAAAGCTAAAATATCTCTTATCACATCTCTCCGACTACCTTAAAACAATGAAACATTTATTTATTGAAAGGAGTATTTATCAATCATTATAGTCATTAATATCACAATCGGAATTAAAACCTCTCCAAAAGCTGCTCAGCGCCCGAGACCCACGCGCACTGTCGATTAAGATCCCTTCCTGCACGGGCACGGTCGGTGCGTTTAAAGAACCCAAACCCCGTTTTTACTTACCGGTAAACAATCGTGAAACGCAGCGTGTGGCCGCTTCCCGGCGTCCCGAATCCTCTGCTCGAGTCCCGGAGTAAACAAATCCACGCGAGTCGGTCGCGCTGCTCCGGTGCACACCGAGCCCACGCGCAGCTCCGTCACTCTCCGCGCGCGCACCTGTCTCGCGGGCGCCGTCGTGACATCCTCAAGACAACTGTGTCGCGCGCGCGTTAACCCCCCAGCACCTGTCCACGGACACAAACACGCCACGCAGCTCCGCCGTGCAGCTCTGGACCATCTGGCATTCCGCGAGAGATCTGCCACCGTGCGAGAGCCGCGAGCTCCGGGTCGCTGCGCGCGCTCCGCCCCCCACGCCGTCCGCTGCCCGCTCGCGCTACAGTAACAGCTGTGGCACGTTAAGGTGAGCAGCTGCGGTTCGAGCCGGGTACAATTGGGAGATTGTGGAGTCTAATAAGTCGCGCGCAGCTGGCTCGTGCCCTGTGGGTTGGCCACGCGCGTAGGTTTGACGGTCCCGGTTCTGCAAACCGCCACGAGAAGGGAAAACTCTGGTTTATCCGCTCATACGAGATACTCCCGTTATTGGCCAGTTCGCGGCGCCTTGTGAGCTCGTGGAGGTCTCTCTCTCTTTGTCTCTATCTCTGTCTCTCTCTCTCTCTTTCCTCTACAGACGCACACACTCTCTTCCGCTCTCTCTCTCTCTCTCTCTCTCTCGGCCATTCCAAAAACACTCGGCAGTGCCAAAACCTGAAGCAGAACAGTCCAGCGGACGGAACGGATTTAATTGGCTGTTAATCACCTCTGTTAATTAGCAATAATGGTGGAGACTATGGCATTATTAGACCGCGATGTTTTTAAAAAATCCGGCTTTCCTTTACCTGCAAAATTCATTACGCAGGGACCAGCCTCGATTCTAGATCCGTTGTAGATCCAGCATTTGCGGAAGACTTTAAACATCAGCGAGCCTGCGGCCTCTCTATCACTTTCTTCTCCACAACCATTAGCATGTGCGTCACGGTCTCGCGAAAAATACAGCTATAAATAAATAAGATTGTCTCTGTCTGCCCTCATACCATCAAAACATCATCTGCTTTCTCATCTCTCATCACTTGTTTACTGTCTTCGTGAGGGACTTTTACTGATTCCCCTTATAACTAAATTGCTCTTTTGGTTTTACAAATTATATGCAACCTTCCTGCAACTTTTTTTAAAATAAAAGCATATTTTTATAGGGACTAATCAGGACGTATTCCCTTAAAAACCAAACAAATACCAGATGTTTCTATTTTTTATGGCACAATGAATACCTATCTAAATACCCCCACACACATTCCCACACACAAACAACATCCATTATGCACCACGTCTCACTTACATCTCATCTGCATGTTTTGTTGCCTCTGTGAGCTGTTCAGATGGGATTTGCTGAAGTGCATATAGTGGCGTTAAGTAGAAATATCTCATGTCATCTCCCTGAATAGTCTCATATCAGGTGGCCACTATTTTATGTACCTGCCTTTCACAATGCGTCCAATTACCTGGATCAGGTAACAGAAAATCCCCTTTAATGGATGAGCAGAGCTGAACCACAACGACACCAGAAGGTATGTCACGCCTAATTTGTGAAACACACACCAATTTTTTGCAGTTCTTCTCCAAAACGATGGTTTGCTTTCAAGAGAAAAAGAGATTTTAATGAGCCACAGAAACATCAGTGAAGTGATGGTGGAGATCGTGGTGATCCATCACAGGCTGCTTTAAGATCAGATTACAAGAGAACAACACCATGCAGCTACGGCGGTAAAATATATCATCCAACTGAGAGGAGCCCCGAGGTGACACCTAAACGAGATGAGTGTACCCGAACTGGAACACACATACTCAGGTGTTAACTTTTCGTGGGATTCCCATAATGACAAGATGTAAATAATTCTACAACTATTCCTAACTCTAACCTTAACCTCAGTAACCAGAAGAATACCGTATAGTTGACCTCTTTAATTTTTCAAATAAAACATCTTTTCTATGAGCTAATGGGTTTGCATACAAAAAAGGTATAAAAATGGACAAATCATAGTTTTTCCCTATCTTTGTGGGGACAGCCAGGTCCTCACAACCTCCTAAAACATGAACACACTCACACAAACAGTCACATCTTGCTAGGCTACTTCCATTGACTCCTATAATCTTAGTAATTAAGGCAAGGTTTAAGTTTTTCAAAACAAAAATCATTAATTAAAGTTGTTTGCCCTATATTTGTCATGTAATTTGTCAGTAAGTAAGTATTATCACAATGCCATCCCCAGCACCCACACCCTCCAAAAAGGTCATCATAAACCCAGCCAACACTACAAAAACACACACTCATATGGGGAAAACCCCGGGAGGTGATCCAGTAATACCAATACCTGGTGATAGGCCTTGGAAAAATGTGTTTGTTTTGGTGTATGAAGGTGTCTGTGTATGCACATGCCTAATTAATTCCAAGACAATGTAGTCTGTGTGTGAGTGTGAGATGGAATGTATTTGTTATATGGGGACATAACAGACGGTTACGGAATGATGAACAGATTTCCAAAACATTTCACAACAACCTGTTTTAGCTCGCAACCAGACTCGTTCCTGACACCAGTGACGATAATTACGCTGTGTCGAGCTGCCGTTGGAGTTGAGTCAGTCAAATTAGGCCAAAGAAACTTTCAGGCGAATTCACAGGAAAGAAATCTTGTTCCTTCTTCACGTCTGCCATTTGATCTGAAGTCGAGTTCATGCACAAGGCTTGACAATAAATAAATAAACAAAATAAATAAATAAATAAAGGGAAGAAACAGGAGGGGTTTCTTTTTTTGTTTCTTCTTTTTCCTTGCCTTTCATCCCACACAGCCGCCGAACTCGAACTCGAGTTGAGGGGGGGAAGCAGGGCGAGCGGTTTGGGTTTATCAGAGGCGGAGGAGCTTTGAAGAGAGCACACGCTTCTCTCCGGCTTTCATCCAAGCTGATGCGGGGAAAACCTTCATAACAGCGCAGTCGAACCTCAGAAACTAGAGCTGTCGACGTGCTAACGACTTCATGGGCCCCGCGGCAACTGCGGGAGTCATCGGCTACAGTCAGGTTGCCAGGTGGAGGTGTGGGTGGGTGACAGCATCAAAGGAGGTGTAATAGAGTCTCCACAAGCCCCTAATCACAGCACAAAACCTGATGCCACTGTCTCTCCCTCTCTTCGGATTATATCACATGTATCATAGCTCTAGGCCCTAGTGCACACGTGACAGAGCGCAGTCGCTTTACTTGCGGTCACAAGTTGACCGTCATGTCTCCATGTCCGTATGATTTGATTGCAGACTCCGATAGCAGGCAGACAAATGCACAAGACAGGGTTGTGTGTTGTGTTGCACATCCACAGACTTAATGGGCAACTGGGAGGAAGCTGGGAGACAATAGCGTTCCTTGTTTGGCCATTTTCAATGCTTCACCCACAGGCTTTTCTTAAAGCTGTTCTCTGTCATTTCACAACCAAAATCTGACTTGCCATGAACTGAAAAGAGATTGAAGATAGACTGCCAGAACCCCAAATGCAACAAAGAATAATTACTTGTTTCACAATCTAATCATTTGTAAACCACAGCCTGACAAACCCTTAGGCCTACATTGGGATCACGGGGTACAGAAACTTCTACTAAAAATCACCTTCTGGCTGTATTTTTACTTTTTTACCCTATTGAGCAGCATATCTGAGCTGCTGTTGTTTAAGTCAAAGTAAACTTTGTCATCTCTGCTATGTACTGTACAGGTATACAGAGAGACGAGACGACGTGGCTCCAGTTTTAACTGTGCAAACAACAAAGAACAAGGAACAAAGAACTAATAAAGCACACAGAATAAACAATATATAAATAGAATATAAAATATAAACTTTAAACTAGAAGTAGAAAGAGAGACAATTAGGATGCACTACTCAAACCTACAATTATGATTTTGGAATTGTCCTTTACACGAAATCTGTAACAGTTTCAATAAGAAAAATTTTATAGAGACAGTCTGTTAAATAAAATAAAACAGTATCTCTTAAAAAAGTCTGACTGACATTCAAGTTGCATCAAGGACCAGTTGGTGGTGTAACAGTAGAGTGTTCGCCCTGTGATTAGAAGGTTGGTGGTTCGAATCCAGGACCGGTAAAATTACCGCTGAGGTACTCATGAGCAAGGTACTGTCCCCAAGCACTGCTTCCCAGCAGTTGTGCAAATATGTAACAGAAAAAAAAAATTGTGCAAATATTTGTAGCAGCAGTCAAGGAGGATTACTATTTCAATCACCTGTCATTAAATGTATGCCAGATCAGCAGCAGTTTTGGGTGTCAATACTGTACAGTTTGTAAATATAAACATCATTCTTAAACTTTCCATGAGACAATTTCAGTGCAAGATGAACGAGATTGTCCATATAGCAGCATGTGCATCCCACATGCAGTGGTGACAGTGGTGTGTAAAGTGTAGAGGTGCAACAGAGTCAGTTCACTGTCCGGGGGTGTGTGTGCGTGCGCGCGCGCACGCGGGGGGGGGGGGATATGAGAGGTCTAGCTCTAGCTACTTTAACAATCTCTTGTAACGGTCTGTGATCGGCAACAGTGCTGTTACCAAACCAGACAAATATGCAGCGGGTCAGGATGCTCTCTATGGTGCCCCTGTAGAATACGGTGAGGGTGGGAGGAGGTAGGTTGGCACGTTTCAGGCATCTCAGGAAGTGGAGACGCTGCTGGGCCTTTTTGGTGATGGAGGTGGTGTTGGTGGCCCAGGTGAGGTCATCTGAGATGTGAACTCCCAGGAACTCAGTTGACCTGTTTGGGCAAACTGCAGCGGGTTCAGTGAGTGGGGGGAGGTTACTTTTCACCTGTGCCATGAAAAGTCTCTCAAAGCACTTCATGATGATGGGGGTTGGGGCGATGGGACAGTAGTCATTCAAGCAGGATACTGAAGATTTCTTTGGCACTGGGATGATGGTGGTGGACTTGAAGCATGCTGGGACGATCATCTGGCTCAGCAATGTGTTGATGTCTGTGAAGACATCAGCCAGCTGATCAGCGCAGTCTCTGAGCACACGACCTGGAATGTTGTCTGGTCCAGCAGACTTTCGTGGGTTGCATCCTTCTCTCTCTTAGTCATGCACACACCTGTGCTGTGAACCAGGACTTTTCATTGGCTCTAGTGGTGATGTTCTTGAAGACGGTAACATTCTCTATGCACTTGCTGATATAGCAGGTCATAGATTCTGTAAACTTGTCCAGATTCACGTAGCTGTTGTACGTTGCAGCAAGTTTGAACACATTCCAGTCTGTGCACTCGAAACAGTCCTGGAGTGCTGAGACAGTCTCTGACAGGTCTCCTTGCAGGTCTTGTGCTTTTCAGCAGCGTTGTGTATGCGAACAGCAGTATCACCGTTGCGTGATCAGAAGAGCCGATGTGGGGGCACGCAGCTGCTTTGTAGGCATCTTGCACGTTGGTGTAGACTTTGTCCAGACAGTTATCTCCCCTCGTAGTCCACTTGTTCATAGAATTTGGTGGGGAAGTGACTTTAGATTAGCCTGGTTGAAGTCGCTGGCAATGCCGAAAAGTCCATCCAGGTGCGTGGTCTGGAGCCAGGTTAGCATTAGCGCGAGGTGGCAGGCACACAACTACAACTAGCACCACAGAGAATTCTCTCGGCAGGTAGAACAGGCAACACATTATGACCAAAAACTCTATCTGTGGTGAGCAGTGGCGACTCAGTTCGTGCATCAGAGTTTGTTTATGTAGACGCACAAACCGCCTCTGTGCAGACCCCTGCACTAGACCATCAACACACCAGTCATTATCCAGCCATTAATTCATTCATTTTCTGAAACGCTTAATCCCTATTGGGGTCACAGGGACTGGAGCCTATCCTGGGAATACGGGCATGAGGTGGAGCCCAGGGTTGGGCTTCACCTCACGCCCGTATTCCTCGCGCTAATGCTAACCTGGCTCCGGACCACGCACCTGGATGGACTTTTCGTCATTGCCAGCGACTTCAACCAGGCTAATCAGGCACCAACACACCACAGGGCACACAATCACACTCTCAGTCACACCTTACGGGAAAGATTTAGGTTAAATGCAGAGGTCACATTTTGTTGTGGTGCACTGTGTGCTGTGCTGTGGTGTGTTCACAATCACTCACTTTCAACCTATAATGCATGCTTTTGGACTTTGGGAGGAAACTGGAGAAAACCCATGTGAACACGGTGAGAGCACACAAATTCCACACAGAAAGGCCCTACAGCCGACCTGGGAATCAAACTCAGGACCTTCTCGCTGTGATGCGGCAGCGCTAACCACTGTGACAATGCCACCCCAGGCAAGAACATTTAGGTCTCAAAACCTTACTATTGATGAAGTTGAAAAACTAATACAAAATGGGATTGTAGTTTCTAACAGGACACCAACACGGAATTAGAAGGTCAGTGTTTCAAATAAAGTGGATAGTGTCTATAAATGCCAAATGTTAATAAAATGGTTTTAGAAAGTTGGCTTGGGGCCTCCATCTACATTCTTACTGAATAACACACCACCTGTAAATCATCTGGCCCAAAAAATTCACTTTACCATGTTTACTTAAGTAGTGTAGAAACCAATAAAGTCTTTATATCCATCCCTTCGGCACTCGCTTTCTAACCCCCCCCCTTTCGTATGCCGAATAGCAAGTGCAAGACCCATTTGTTCAGCAGTAAAGCCACGAGCACACATACAAATGAGAAGTTTCCCCCGCTGTTTACCACGCAGAACTCCAAGCCAGAACATTCCCTCTTATAATCATAAGCACATGCACTAATCAAATCTACAAATACTGCTCCCTTCTCATCCCCATAAACGCGTTCTCCATGGAGCTTGGCCTCAACCTTTCGGGAATGTAAATGTAATTATGCATTTATTTGGCTCTTGGTAGCCATCCAGTCCAGATAAAACCTTGCCGGTATAGACCGGTACGCCAACACGCTGGGTTCTTAACCTGAGTAGGGGGCATTTTCTTGTTGGCCAGCAATCACTCTCTCACTCACTCACTCACTCACTCACTGAGAATGTGTGTTTCTGTATGTGTGCGTGTACTGAGATAATGAAAGAAGCAAAGAACAAAAAAAGAACAAAAATGTGGTGCAAGAAGCGAGTATGAAAGAATAAGATGTACAGAGGTGTTTAAAAGTCCCTGAAGCCCATTTGTAAGTGAAAATTCTGTGCAAAGAAAATGACGGAAATTAAAGTTAAATGTAAGCCATATGAATATTAGTTGAGTAAATGTTTTTGGTGTATTCAGTAGTAATATTAAAATATTACATAAAAACGTGCGGGTGGTGATATCAAACCTTCAGTATGAGTGTCTAAAATAAAGAGTTTTTTGACACAGTTGACAGGATTAGGGATTTTAACAGGTAACTGCTGTACAAGTTCCCGGTTTTTAAAATCATTATGGAAGTGAAGTAGAGAGTCAAAATTGCTAATTGAAAACACTCAATCTCACATTCCTGAAAAAGATACTTAGGGATTTGTGTAACGAAATACAATTACTCAAGTACTATAACACTACTGAAGACCTAATTAAGATGTATATTGGGACTCAGCTTTGAGTATTGGTGCAGTATTTGGGCACTAAATAATAATGTCCATGACAGGCACTATGTGAAAACACAAGAACGCTTACCGATTCACACTCTATCTCTGGACAGGGTCAAAACATAGCCATGCAGCTGGCCAGGACCCGCTAGCATAGTATTTTGGTTCCGGAGGACTGGTATCCTGATGAGAATCTAGTTCTTTTAGCTTCTTCCCGGTGAGTTTCTACCTGACAGCAAGTGTAAATGTTCTGAAGTTAAGAATGATGGAAAACCTGCTGGATACCGACAGTGCAGGACCAAAATTACCAAATCGTAGCAGCACCACACATCACTACTCTCACCCTAGCTATCCTGGACAAGCCACACTATTCTCTCTATTCTCTCATCTGGATCTGCAGCTTTACATAATCAGCAGTTATCCATCTCTGGTGCAGACACAGCATTGAAATCCAATCCAATACTAATTTTATTTGAACTGGCATTAAATAGCTATAAGTACAGTATATGCAAAATTCTACAACAATGAGCATTACCACAATTAATGAAACAAATGCCACATAGTGGAGAGGTGGAAGAGATAAGGCAGTGGTAGTGTAATGGTCTGAGTGTCTGATACCTCTTTTTTCATAGTGGGTTCTTAGTGCCAGACCAACAAATTTTGATGCCTGTGCCTCAAAATCTACTCTGAACCAGCAACAAAACTTTGCTGGTCTAAAACCAAGACCCTGTGATGTCAATTTGTGTGCCTGTGACTGCACCAAAATGGCACAGGAACCAGTGTGGTGGAAAGGGGGTATGAAGAAATGTGCCAGAGAATCAGAAATTTTAAGTTATGAACCTCAGATGAACTCTTCAAAGAGCCAAGACTTCAGCCAGTTGCCCAAGGAAGACTGTCCTTTATCAGGAAAGTAGCTGTTTAACTGGAACACTCAATACACTGCACTTGTAAAACTTGGGAAAAGAAAACTGCTTACATTCAGAAAATTGAGCCAATACACAATGTGGAGTGTGTGTCACCTCAGGGACAATGGTGTGTTACTGCGGTATTGCAGGCCTGTTACTTCTTCTTTGCTTCAAATAATCTCAGCAGTGTTGTTTTTGTTTTGACTAGAGTTTCAGAATTCTGATTTATTCCTTAATTATATTATATTATGATACACAGAATTTGTAGGCAACCAGTAATGGTCCTGCTCAGTTTAGAGGTTTGGTTTGATAGACCCAGTGAAGCAGTAACACAGACACTTACTGCGGATTGTAAAAACGTAACATTTCTGTCATTTCTGTTTGTATGACAAAGCTGGATATCCTCCAAGAGACTGCACGTGAGAGCGTTCCAGAAGATTCCATGGACTGGGCATTAAAAATGCAAAAAGTAAATTCCCTTCCCATGTCCTGTGGAGGGGAATTTTAAACCATCCTAAGAATTAAGATTCAGAGCACAGCATTTCTGGGCTCAGGTGTGACTCGACAAGGCTCAGGCTGGATTAAAATTTTAGTTTGTCTTCACTCCTACGGTGACCAAAAAAAATCAGCCAAATGAGGGGCTTCTATCATGCGAAGCCAAGGAGCGAACATGAAATTAATGAGGTTCGGCTATTTAAAGAAACGATGATGATTCCTGAACTTATTAAGAAAACTTAACTCCGAGGCCCCTGGCGCACATCTTTTTAAGGGTCTTCCCTTGCAATTACACAGATGTGATTAGAACCCCAGTCCACTTTCAGAGACACCAAAAATTGTATTTTGGAGAATAAATGATCCATGAAGGCACTGGATGTCCTGCGGCGATCATCCCATCATTAATGCTGTAGCGGTGATTAAAAACTAAATCTAACTAAACAACAAAAATCTTCACTTGATAAAAACCCAGCCAGGGCTCTGGTGCTCAGGATGAAAACGTGAAAGATAAAGAAAAAGTAATTAAGAAAAGGAGGGGATGTAGCAGGTGAATAATTTTTCCCTTCTGATGCATGGCCAAGACTCACAATCTAAATTAGTTCCACATGAGCCCCATTTCCTAGTTTCTTACTTAGGTTTAATTCCAATATCAGTTGGCCAAGCTTACGGCTGCATATTTGATTTAATGATTTATTGTCATGGGGTAGGGACTTGTATCACATTTCACTGTAGTAATGATCTCTTCCTGCTCCCTTTCCACTGCGTTACTGATACAGAATGTTGCCAGATGGAAATTTTAACCTCACCGCATTTGCTAAAGCATGACCATTCCAAAACAAAGGTCAGAGATAAATAAAAACTGCATGGAATTAGTTATAAAATTGTTAACAAATGTGAGTAGTTATTCTCAGGTGAGCAATGTGAAAACAATTAACATTAAAAATAATTGTTTGGGAAAATGCTAATTATTCTTATAATTCACAGAACAATTATTCACTCTATGGTCAGACATGCTTAGCCTTTTAAATCCTACAGTTAAGACTCAAGGGCAACTGCATCTTACAGTACTGGAACTATCTTTGGATTAGCATCATGCTTAAATGACACATTAATCTGAGGATCACAGTCTTTGGGAAACTTTAAATCTGTTGTGTCAAACATAAGAAATTAGGTATAGCATGTCTTGATGGAACATGTAGATTAAATATCTTTGTGCTCTGTGTGAATCTTTTTTTTTTTCCTGAAATCATACTTGCATTCACAAAAGAAGGCTTTATTTTTGTGGATGGTCAAAAGGAGTTTAAATCTGTGTTGAAACAGTCAAACCAGTCTGTGAACAAAGATGATTAGTCACGGCATTCAGATACAAAAACAACTGCCAGGGAAAACCGCTGGAATGATTTCTGGTGAAGTGACCACAAATCGAAGTAAAACAAATAAGTCTGACATGCTAAAAGGGCTTTAGAGGCAACAATTTTATAATGCAGTAAAATGTCTAGAGCAAAAAAAGGACACAAAAATTGCAATGTGGTGGATAGGAAATAGTTCAAATGAGACCATTTGGATAAGTACTAAACAGGAAATCAGAACAGTTACTGTATGAAACTTAAGTACTTTTTAAAAAACTAACTAATTACTTTTTGGTTTTACAGAGCTAGCTACGATTTTTTACATAACTTTCAGTTTTATATGGTTTTCTTATCTTCAAAGTGTAATTATTAAATACTCTTTTAGATCCCTATATGTTTAAACATGTATACCTCCAATGCTGAGAAACATGTTTTGTGTTTCTTCTTTCATCCAACATTTTAACCCTGTGTTAACATCAGTGTTGGGCAAGTTATTTCCTAATGTAAAACATTATAGATTACTAGTTACTGTTATTTCAAGTTAATTTGTTACATTACAATATTACCGTCTTTGAATTGTAATGCTTACACGACTTCTGAGTTACTTTCACCAAAATAACTGCGGAAGTATTAAATATATTAGTAAAACCTCTCATTACTGTGTTACACCAAAAAGTAATACAGTAGGTCTACATTACTGTAATAGCACTACTTCTGTAACGTGTTATCCCCAACAGTGGTTAACATATATTTTGTAACTAAGCCAATGGTTCCCAAACTTTTTCTGCATTTTCCATTCTGAAGATCCTAATGTTCAATCTGGACACTTTTAATAACCAAATTAGCAGTGCAGTAAACCGGGAGATATCACCTCACCCATCTCCTTATTCACACCTTTCAGCCACAAAATAGTGTAGCGATATAGTAAGTTTACCTTATCAAGTTAGCCCACTAATGCTAACTAATTCTAACGCCGACTGGCAGAGGATTAGTGTTATTGAATCAACGTTAATGCCCAAACAGCATTTAGAAAATTTCCCATAAAGCCTGAAATAAGGCAGTTTTCTTTGTTTGAACATTGTATTCAATTAAATTCTATTTTATTTGTATTGTGTAGTGTTACATTTTTACGATGAATTCATTTTACTCCATGTTCTCACAGTGAAGACGGCTAAAAGACTAGCTGCTAATTAGCTACACTGCTTTTGCCTAAACTGCAGCTACTTCAGTCCATTTTAGCGAGTTTTGCGATTATCAGGAGAAAACAAGATGTCTGCGGGTAAAAAGCCTCTTTGAGTGGAAGCACTGTTCAACGGACAGTAATAAGCACTTGTAACAGCAGCATGCGGATCAATGGAGTTGGGTGCCATAAGCGGCATGCTGTTTCCTGCCATCCCCTAACACACAATTACTCAATATCCTCACCAATCTGCTGCACAATCAAGCGCCCTAACACAGGACACTTGAGCACAGAGGGAGAAAGAGGGAGGGAAAGAGGGAAGGAGCGAGAGAGAGAGAGATCCAAAGGCAGAGAGAGTGTGAGCAAGACAAAAAAAGACACAGCAGAGAGAGAGAGAGAGAGAGAGAGAAGCAGAGTGCTGTGCAGAAGCAGAGACAAAAAGAGAGCGTCACATAAGCAAAAAATGAGAGAAAAAAGAGAGAGAGAGAGGCAGAAGCATATATAAATGCACAGTGAGAGAGATATACAGAGGCAGAGAAGGAGAGATAGCGATAGAAAAAGAGAGATACAGAAGCAAATATATAGAAAGAAAACCAGAGAGAGAGAAAATCACTGGAAGAGATGCAAAAGCAGAGAGAGTGGGAATAAGAGAGAGACACAAGCAAAGACTAAATTTGATAGAAAGAGAGATGCTGAAGAAGAAAGAAAGTAAGTAAGAAAAAAGCAGAGAGAGAGAGAGAGAGGCAGAGAGAGACATAGAGGGAGAAAGAGAGGGAGGTTGGAGAGAAACGCAGTGAACACAAACAACTAACACAAGATACCAAACACATAAACATACACCATATACAGCTTGATCTGATTATATTCTGTCACATAAATACACACCCATAAGAAACAACAACCATGAGAAACTAAGAATCTAGCATATTTCTTTTCATATGAACTGAACTGTAACCCTAAACCTGGCAAAAGTGGAGAGAGAGTGTAAGACTCAGAGGAAATGAAACACTCAGTCCAAAAACGAAAAACCTGTAGATGTGTAACAGCAGCAGTGCTGATGGATGAACTCTTCTACCGCTTGATGTTTTGGATGGTAAAGTACTCTAACAGAAAGCAAATACTGGAAAATAATATTGCTCGTCACTAACATTGTAACCCATTAGACTGAAGTTTTTTTTGTTGTTGTTGTTGTTACAAAGTAATACAAGTACAACATGTAGTAAAATGTATCCTGAATCCTGATGTATCCAGTCATTAATTTAATATATTAAAAAAGAACTGTCATAAGGTTACAGGACTCTGGTAATAAAATATATAGAAACGCATATCTCAAATACATAACACATTATAAAGACATATTTATAAGATATAAATTTCAAATAACAAGTGAGTGACAGTGAGGTACATTTCCTTGCGAAACACACCTAAATAATTTTCACCAACACATATTCTTATGTGTAAATGAATTAACGAACAGCAGCCCCAACGACCGCATTACAACCACATCTTTCTACCTCGCGCCAAAACTGTGTGTTAGCGCTGTAAGGACTTGGGGAACTTCAGTAGTTACAAATAGATCAATAGCGCCCTCTATGGACAAATGATGACAAACCACTATCATGGTCCTGGAGGAACAATGAATATTCCATCTGTTGAATTAGATCAAGAGTATATTTCACTGAAATGTGTATTAACCCAACTCTACTGTATATCACTTGGATTTTACAACTTCCCCCCCCCACTAGACATTCAATAATGTCCATGAATTTAGCCAACCCCCGAGGTGCATGACGGGGGTACATAACTATGAGAAGTTACGAGACAAACCCAAACTCATCTACAAACTCCAGCAGAGGAAAGTAACTGAGCTGACTAATGATCCACTTCACATTTATATTCATATTTGAGAACACATGGATCATTATCAAGTAAAACTTCACATTGAAACAACTTCTTGACAAATTACCTCTGCCAGTCATTCTTTGCATGGAACATTAGATGTGCCCATATAACAGCATATATATATTATATATATATATATATATATATATATATATATATACATACATACCTTCCCTTCTGCAGCTTCAGAACTGGATGGAGAAAATCTTATAACTTCATTTTAGTTCCTTTAAGCCCAACCTTGTGAATAAATTAACCAAAGTGTATTTCTCTTTCATACTTTTCTTTTATACATTTACAAATTCTTTCTTTTTTTCTTTTTTAAAAGATTATTCTCCTTGATTTCTGCACTAAGCACCATCACTTTATGAATTTGAGGTTTGCCATTAACACTCAAATTAACTTCAGAAAGAAAACAGCGATCTACGAGACGTCATGTGGAGAGATTACGTCTAGTTTGAATTACATTTATTATATGAATTTCCGATTCACTGCTGGGCTGAAGATGAAAACAAAAGTCATCGACAAATGCTGTTTACTGGGGGCATGTGAAGTGAAGGTGATTTAATGCAAAAAATACAATATCCTTGATTGGTTGTTTGAGCTTTACTTTGGTTTCCGAATCGAAGAAATGATGATAATCAGCGTGGAACCGAATCTAGAACTGACTCTGAACAGCTGGGTGGAATCCAGGTCAAAAACTGGCATAGAACAGCGCAATCCACATGTAATCAACATTTATGCCGTTTATCAGACACTTTCATCCAGAGTTCCTCACATTTCCCTAACTGAAGAATTTCCCTGTGGCAACTTGAGAAGGGTCTTGCTCAGGGGCTCAGTGTGGTAGCCTTGGCGAGAAGAATAGAGTCAGATGAGTACAACTCGCATTTTGGTCCGTCACCAAATATCCCTAAAAATGCAATAGGACTGTAGGATACAAACCAACCCCCACACAACATGAAATAGAGGAGTATAGAAAGGTGTGCGTGGATTAAATTCCATCTGCTCGTGCCAATCCCCCCCGGCGCGTGCCGGGTCGCGTGGTGCCAGCGTTAGCAGGCCGGTAATTAAAACGAGGCGGATAATTGGAATCTTTTGTTACGTATAACCGAAGCCCATCTGTTGCTGTCAATCTGCTCCGACATTACGCGCCGTCCTGAACGCCCACGTCCGGCCCCCGCCGCAGACACCGAGACCAGATTAGCATTTGCTTGGCTTGTTTGTGACACGGGCGAAGAAGATGGAAGGGCACAAAGAAAGTGGGCTTCCGTCTCTGGCCAGAAAACACACGACTATTTCATCTAAATAAGGCCAGAAGTCAACCGCCTCAAACTTCACGTCCTCTATCAGCACAAAGTGTAAAATGATTTTTTTTTTTTTGGGTTTTAGGGCTTGTGTTAATCCCATCACACCCACGCCTGCCGTGAGGGGCTCTGTGACGTGGAAAACTTGCATAAGCACGAATCCCGTCAACAAACCAAAAAGGAAAACTAAAAGTCTCCACTGTCATCCATTCATTTTGAGATTACTGAGGGCAGGAACCCGTCGATATTCAACAAGTATATATTTATACTATTTAAACTTTCTGAAGTACAAAATTAAGAAAAAAGGTATGAAAATATCGGTGATCGGCAGGAACATTTGATTAAGTCCAATATAATGAACCACAACCGTTATCAATTCATGAGTTTATTTTTCTAAGATCATAGCTCTTTTTACTTAATTTCTAACATTCTCACAACTAAACGCTGACGTTGCCATGCCGAAAACAATAATGAACACGATAACCGCCACCCAAATGCCCTAGTCCCAGACCCAAGGAGGAAAAAAAAAAAAACCAAAGAAGAAAAGAATTCATGAACACATTTGTAAATCATGTTATACAGTACATCCATCTAAGGCTTTTAGAAAATACATTTGTATAACTTAAAGTTTCTTTAAACAGAAATAAATTCAAAGTTCTAAATCTGAATGTTGGTCTAGGCTGGTAAAGAGCTCCCGCATCAATTCCCACACACACACACACACACACACACACACACACACACACACACACACACACACACACACACCCACACACACACACACACACACACACAAAATATTGCTCACTCTCTTGTCCTCCAAACACTTGTTCATTCCCCCAATGCAACACAAGTGCATGCATACACCCTTGCTCACACTAACACACACGCACACACACCAAACAGCTGACCTTTGTTTAGTGTCTGGCTCTGTATGAGTGGGTATTCCATGACAAGCCCATTTGTACAAACACACAGACACACATACACAAACACAGACGGCAGTGTGTTCGGTCATTACAGTTTCAACATCTGTTGTGTTCTGACTGAACACGGTTCATTTCTCTCCAGAAATCCCTTGTTAATGAATGTTTAATTTGACCCAAAACACCCCCAACACTGCTAACAGATAACAGATATGTTAGCAGATCACAATACATTTGCAAAAGA
This sequence comes from Distichodus sexfasciatus, assembly GCA_032718565.1. Classification (NCBI taxonomy): domain Eukaryota; kingdom Metazoa; phylum Chordata; class Actinopteri; order Characiformes; family Distichodontidae; genus Distichodus; species Distichodus sexfasciatus. Next base: position 851,738 of record JAVGVS010000134.1, read on the forward strand.
CACAAAGCTGTCATAATTCTTAGTCACTTGATGCTCCAACTGAAAATCAACAATTCTCTGTTGAACTGTGGTCACAAATTTAAAAAAAAGAAAAAATGTGATGGGAGAAATCAGACAAAGGTGAGGAATATATGACTTGGGCAGAAGAAGAGCAGAATTTGTGAAGTGGTCCTGAAATTAATATTTTACCCCTGTGAGATGCAGGTACCAGATAAAACCAAACAAAAACCTCCCCTCACACTGTCAGCTTATGAAGCAATGTGTACAAAAAGACGGTTCACCCTCGAAATGAGGTTGAGACTGTATCTCAAACTGTTTTCTCAGACAGAAAATGTCTTTGGCCTTCTACGTCCACGAGCAGCAGATTTGTTTAAAACGCAGTCTGCACAAACATGCTAATCTAGTTAACAATGAGTGAAAGTTGTGTATGTGAATGTGTGGCCTTATCAAGAAATTAAAGCCAATTGTAATGCTAATAACTCATGTTTTAATCCACTGATAGCAGCGATAGGGAAGAATTCTCACTTTAACATCTCTCACACTCCCTTAGTCGGGCCTAAACCGGACCTGGTTGACCAAGCACATACCCAGAAAGCTGGACTAAGTGCTGAACTGATTCCATGTAAAATAGGAACATGTTCCCCCAAAATCTCCCTTTTGAGTTCCATTCTAGAAATGCAATAAATTGGCAAATCAAAGTTTATTAAAAAGAGTTCCCACCTGGGCTGGACGATAAACTGGAGGAATATCGCAATATAATGTTTGGTGGTAAACTTGAGTTCCTAATTGATCATTTGTTAGTAATGGATGCTACCAGAAGACTGGAATTTGTATAAATGTACTAGTGGAAATTTGCGTTAACTAACAAGAATCCATCAGAACCAGAGGCTTGTAGAAACAAAGATCTGCCTTGAAAAAGCGACATTAAGCCGTGATGAAGCCTTAGCGTCTACTTCATCTAAATCACATCTAAATTTTATGAACATAAACTCAATTCTGCTTTTAAAAATAAAAAAACAACAAACGTATAATCAGGTTACGTTAAGATGATAAAAGGCTTCATCCTCTCAAAGATGCTAATGTGTCTAACAAGTAATGAAAGCTAAAGGGGATCAGTAAGCACAGCCACACTAACCGACTCCCATTTTACTTTGCTTGTTAGTCACACTGCCGCCTCTGCAGAGTAATTCTTATGCATTATTCGAAATATAAAACACTGCAGTGCTTCCCTTATTCTGTAGAATGACTAGTGATGGTGTCACCCACTGCAAATATTTTTCCACCAGCAAATAAAATACATCACATCACAGCGTTTACTGCTGACCATCAAAAACGGCCTGATTCAAAAAAGTACTCAAAACTAAAACAAGTACTATAGAAAACAGCTTAAAACACATTTGTCTAAAAACACAATCCCCTTGTCTTCTCAGATTACAGAAAGTAACTAACTCACGCCTCTAATTGTAGAAGAACATAAATAAACCTGGACAGTTTACAACTATGCTGGGATTTTTCCCTTTCAATACGACACTTAATGCCCTGGCCTCTGCATCCTCAAATCAACCAAATGTCAAATAAAAATTATTTTAAAAAATCATTCCAAAGTAGGAAGATGTAAGGTTGGCACAGGCAAAGCTCTAAAGGGTAAACAAAAGAGATTAGCCGTGCCAACAGTCTGTCCTGGAGTGGTGCCTGCTGCTAAATTAAGAACAGGAAAAACAAGAACGGTGTCTGCTCATGAGAGCGAGCCACGCTGCTGCTTCAGCTGCACCTAACGTCGGCTGGAAAATGATCTTATCCTGAGGAGTTTTCCCACTCTGTACTTCCAACATTCCTAAATTCCAGAACTGGGGAAGAGTTAAAAAGGGTTGGCTTTTTTTTTTTTTTTTTTAAAGGAGAAAGGCCTGAGATGAAGCCTAACAATAATCTCAAGAGAGATTACCAGCCATTTCTCATTATCTCTTTCTCCACAAGATAAAAAGAACGAGCTCTTTGTTCGGTCAGTACGATAGCTCTAGAGGTGACCACGCTTTGGTTAAAAGGCTGTTAAGGTGTTGTTGCCTCAGTGTGTATCAGGTGCTGAAACATAACCGCACAGGTAATGGTTTCGTGGGAAGGGGATGATGCAGCGAGCCCCGGGAAAACCGATGATGGGGTGGGGGTGGAGTGTTTGTGGTTCCGTACAGAGCTTCCGACCTGCCAGAGACAACAGATAAAAATCCCACTATGCCAACTTAGATCTACACCTGGGCACCTACGGCTTAATATCAGGTGTCTTAAAACTCAATGTCAGTACAGTTTTACCTCAAAGTTTCGGATGACAAACCAGCATCCCTCAGGGTAAGAAAAGCACACACACACACACACACACATACACACAGAAAAGAAACTGATTCATTCCATTGTGGGAACAGGAAGAATGGAACACTATCCATTTCCATGGAAGAGATGAAATCACCTGTAGGTTTCCTTGTTCCTATAAGCACAGCTGGTTGGCAAATCTCGCTCCCCGGTCAGGACCTTTCCCCCGAATTCAGCTTATTCACACCTAGAGGAGCAAGCGAGTGACGACATGCGAGTTTGGATAAAACCCTCAGAGACTACGGTAAACGGTGTGAATCATGCAGGCATCATTTCATATTCCAGTGCATCTCAAAAAATGTGAATATCGCGAAACATTAATTTTCATCATTTCAATCAAAAACGTATACCTTCACATAGGTCACGTTCATATGTTCACTCACAAGTGCCACATTTATTGACTGTGTAAATGAACATATTTTAACCCAAAGTCGGCCATCTGTTTTGTGAAGCCTTTTTGACTGATCGTAGGTAACAATCTTGGATTTTTGATTTTCATCTTCATAAGCCATAATCATTATCACCAAAGTAAACAATAAAGCCTTAAAATACTTCACTTTACATGGAGAGTGAAATAGAAAAGAGGAGAGCTTACCTTTTTAATAAGAAAAAAAAAAAAAAAAAAATCAAGATACTCTTTTTTTAGGAAGAAAAAAAAAAACCTTTTACACAAAATTAATTTTTTTTGAGACTAATAAGTAAACGTCCCAAAATAATGAGTGAAGACTAACTGGGACCTGCAACATCATGCACCAGAGACTCTCTATCACTGTTAGTCATGTCTGAGGCAAGAGGTAGAGGGTGGAACTTGTGATACTTGTGTCTTTGCACTGTCCCTCAACAGAGTACTGGAGAACTGAAAGCATCTCAGTGAACATCCACACACACACACACACGGAGGAGATCAAAAGAGGAGCTAAACCTCTGCTTCCGAGCATTCACACCACTGAATTCCTCCAAATTAGCAACAACGTCCACTCAAACATGGAACCCCCCACCTATTACTGACGCCTGCTTCACACTGAGACGTGTAGAGACGATGGGAGAGAATAAGAAACAGAGAGAGAGAGTAGGATGAACAGATAAGGAAAGTGAGAATATGAGAGAGTGGGGGGTAGATGAGGTCTCAGGTGTGCTGGCTGGCCAGTTCATGGCCGATGAAGCGGCGCAGGCGCTCCAGGTACTGGCTGTACAGTTCGATGTCATTGTGGCCGGCCCCCTCCACCCACAGCGGCTCCACGGCTTTGGGGCAGCGCTCGTACAGGGCCAGGCCGTGCGAGAAATCGATCACCTCGTCCTCCGTCCCGTGGATGATTAGAACCGGCGACGTGATCTTGGACACCTTCTCGATGCTGCGAATAAGAGGGAGAAAGTGTCCATAAGCTAAAATCAGATAAACAGACCTGGAATCTTTCAAACACACTGTTAAGTACTATTCCGACAGGATCAGTTTTACATGAGGGAGTGGGGTAATGTTATTTTACCGTAGGACGTCTGTAATATTAACGGCCTATTCGGACGTCAAAAGAAATCTTAGTAAAAGTACTACGAGAAACAATGAATGCGGCGAGAAACGGCGTGTCATCTTTACTGACACCGTCCATAATGATTACGGACATGCTGCATTCGGGCGGGAATAAAATCCCAGATTTTTACTCTGGTAATAGTTACTTCAACCCCACGTCCTCATGTAAAACTAATCCCGTCCAAATAATACTCTAGTGTCATAAAGAAGCCCAAAGTCACCAATGCCCGATCCAGCTATCTGATTCGTTATCGGACCGATATCATATCCACGTACTGGATCAGTGCATCCCTACTTACAGGTACAGGTTTAGTTTTTGAAAAAATCTCTCAGATTGACTGTATTAGAATATCGCGATAAAAGCTTGAAAATAAGCTCCCCGAAATGTGGAAGAAATAAAATAAATTATGAAATAAAAATGAAAACAATAGTTGAATAGTCTGCTGAATAACAGAGCAATACCTTACTGTTTTGTTCACACGCAACAATTCTGAAAGTTGTCGAAGCGCTGCATTGTTCACGTCACAAACTCGAGTCAGAGACACAAACTTTCAGTATGACTGCTCCGTCTGGTCTATGAGACCATGAATTTTGTCACTGCTAGAAACAGAAACTGGTGCAGCCCTCTGGCGAAACAGAAGTTTCAAAATGAACATCCAACAAAAACAACGTTTCTGTAATGACTACTTCTGAAAAAAAAAAAGACAAAAAGAAAGAGAACTTTGCACTGTGAGCTGAGGTCCCTAACCTCCTTTCATCGACACATGTCCTGCGCTCTCATTGGCTCTGGCTTGTTTGATCAAGTCTTTGTAGGACTGATGTATAGGGACTGTTGATCACCCATCAAACTTGGACTTGTGCCCGATTAAGGGCTTTTGTTGGTGACTCAAAAGCAGCCTTAAAATCGTTAAGTAGTAACAACGCCTTATGCAATGCTGCGCACAGCCTGAGGGATCACTGTACTTTCTGTTTCCGATGAGTCACAAAAAGCAGCTCAAAGCACAGCGGTATGGCTGAATTTTTTAATGGTTTTTTTGATACAGTGACTTTTTCAAAATGCTGGAGACACTGAAACCGGAAAATGGCCCATGCCTACTTGCTCGCAAAGATCACGACACACTATGGGTGTCAACTGGTTTCTACAGAAGAAAGGGCAAAGTTTCAAACAAATATATTGCTAAATTACAATCTTGTGGTTTTTCACTACGGCAAAAGAGACTATTAAGCAATTCACCCTTGCAATCTACGCAGACCAGAACATGAATTTGTTGCTTTATTCAGAGATGAGCACACATTCTATTCTGCTTCAGTGGAAAAACTAAATTGCACTGGCTCCCTGTGGCTGCTCGTATCAGGTTCAAATCTCCAGCACTTGGAACAGCACCTCCTTACCTACCAGCACTGACCAAGCAGCGTGCCACTTCCCGTCCTCTCAGAGCATCAAGGGCTGCTCGTCTCGAACCACCAATACCTAAAACTTGGTGGTAATGTATGTTTGTCTGTGTACATTAACTTCCATTTTCGCGAACACGTTTTTTTTATTTAAGTATGTAATTTAGTCGGGGGTGACCAGGTTTTAATGACAGTTGATTTTAAACGTAGCTTTACAGATCAAAGAACGGTCGTGGACTACAAAGCACCGTTGCAAGTCTCTCTGGATAACAGCGTCTGCTAAATACTGTAAATGTACAAAGGATTCTGGAAAAACACAACATATCGAACTCACGCTGGTTGTAAATGTTGCAATTTCAAGTTCCAGGTTCCCACTTCTCAGGTCCATTGAACACAGCATTTCACACTGATCCTTAATCAAGCTCAGCATTAGTATTTGTTAGTCTGGCAGCATTAATCTTTTCACAAAGGGTTATCAAGATCAGTTTGATGACGTTGACTATTACAGCACTATGACAAAGTTACAATTAATTTATTGTAAGAAGCAAAAGACATTAAACTGGCTGGATTAAAGGAGCACTCCACCCCACACTGCTAGTGTGGTAACTTTTAGACTAACAATACTCAAACTGTAAGACCCAGCTTAGGCACTTAGGGCCCTATGATTTCCGCGATGTGGAAAACGCGGACGGAATCGCGGAATTCAACAAATAAAATGGAATCCGTTGTAAAACACGGAATGTCGTATAATTCGCTGATATCGGTGTGTGGGCAAAGCGAAGCAATGGTTTCTAATCAGTTTTGGCCGCTGCAGCCCCCTGTACGTGTTACCTGTTGAGGCGGGACTTTCCACACACACAAACGCACAGACACAGAGGGAGAAAAGTCAACGGTCAGCTATGGCGAAGAGGTTCGCTGATACAGCGTAGTCCTAAAAAAAAATGACGGAGTTCGAGTGTCAGTGCTAAGTTTAGAGCAGAACAATACTCAAATGATTTTTATGAATTGGGAAAGCAACTCTTTTGTAAGTTTTGCCAGCACACGATAGACTGCACCCGCAAGAACACGTGACACCACTTACAGTCAAAAACTCACGTTTCGTTTTGCACAAAAAAATAAATGTTTTTTGTTGTTTACAGGTAAATGTTTTACCAAAGCAGAAAATGTTCTGCTGAACCTTAGCACTTTGCTGAAGTTGAATGAGTCATTTAATGTGTTTTTTTCCCTATTGCATTACTCTTTTTCCCCCCAACCACTCCAAAATTAGACACTTAGGTGAATAAATATGATTATAACATAAAACACGGAATTCAGAAGAATAAAAACGGAATTCAGGGAAAAATAAAATGGAATTTAGGAAAAAACTAAATGGATTTCATAGGGCCCTAGGCACTAGGGGAGGAAAATGTGAATAAATAACTAATAAGATAAACCCCAAGTTTATAATGATGATAAATTCACATTTTCTCTACTTCTGGACCTTTCGGACTGATGAGGGTCTAGTGATTAGGATACTTGCCTCTGGACCAACACGTTGTGGGTTCGGATCCTAATTCGAGCACTACATCATGGAGTCCCTGAACAAGACCCTTAACCCCAAGTTGCTCTCAGGAAGACTGTCTATGAAGTTAGGAAAATGGAAGTCGCTTTAGATAAGGGCGTCTGCTAAATGCTGTAAAAGTAAAATGTAAACGTCTGCTCAAAGGCCCAAGTCTACAATGAGCAGAACGAATTTGACTTTATAAATATTGTAGTGATAAGTGGCCAAGTTACAGGCAACACACTGGCACAACTTATGTAAAAGCAACTCTGGCTTGCAGCTCAGGGCATGGACAAAAATGAAAGAAGCTAAGTTTAACAATTAAATCCAGGACAGCTTAACAAACGTTACCAAATTGGGGCGATGGTCTCACAAAAACATGAAGATGGTAAGCGGAAATGACACTCTGGAAACAAAAATATTTCCTCCACTAGTACACAAAGTTCTTTTCCAGACCTGGATATGATCCAAATCAAATTCCACACCTTTCCATACCTGTGTGGAACAGCTTCCAGCTGCTTTATTCATCTCTGCTTTCAAAATAATCATCCATGCTGCGTGTTGGTCCTCGACATTTTAGTCAATTGAAAGACAACTTAAAAACTTAGCTAAACTCTAGCTTCCTCGTGTAAGTCTTTACATTTTTATATGAAGTTAAAATCTTTTCTAGAAAGGACCTCGAAATAGTAATCCATACATTTATTACTTCTTGCTTGGATTGCTGCAGTTCCTTATCTGTAGTGGCAGAGAGTAGCTAACTAAAATTAGTGATGCTCCTAACTAAACTCCTTTCATCAGTAGCATATCAGAAGTAAAGCTTAAAATGCTGTAGCTTTCTCACAAATAGAAATGTTGTTACAAAAAAAAAAATCTTTCTTTCTCTATTATTTTCTCTCTACAAAAACTGGCCCTTGTTAGCTGCTCACTGCTCCTTCATGGATGGGTCAAATGCAGAGGTCACATTTCGTTGTGGTGCACTGTATGCTGTCCTGTGGTGTGTGCACAATGACAAATAATCACTCACCTTCACTGTTGTTTAATAAATAAATTTTGACTTTTTGCTTATTTGTTTCAATAAAACATGCTGGAATGATTTGATCTATATAAAATGTGATGGCAAAACCAGTCGCAAATTTTCAAAATTGAGTTATGTTTTCATGAAAGGGCATAAATCAAGCTTCAAAACGATACCTATATGGAATGAATGGGACGACATATGACTGAGATATCAACATTCAAAGGAGTCGGGTTTCTCCTGTCACGCCAAGTGAGAAACTGAGAAATCTGCCTTTGAAGTTGACTATCGTCGTAGCACTCACAGACGCTTGCTGCGGTCGCGGCTACGTTCGTATTCACGGTAGCCTATGCTGCATTCACAGCCACACGGATAGCCTACCTGCATTAGGTTAACTGAACTCGGGAGACGAAGATGGATTCCGGAGAAATATCTTCACGCTAGTCAACCAGTGGATTTACCGTAAATATTGGAGTAGAGCGGTCAAAACAGAAACTTTTAACATTCTGCTGGAATTGAATTCCTCACCTCAAGAAAGTCACGTTTTTAGGATGGAAAGGGTACGTTTTTCAGCGAAATTTATTCACAACAGTACAGTATAGACCTTCCACTGTTTCAAAACACTAAAAACAAAAAATCCCAAATTTTAGCCCACGCAACATAAACGCTCGTTTTTCTCGGAAACCTCCGTTGCGACAAGCGACTGGTTTTGCCGTGGAGGGACACAAATGTCCTGTATTAGGCCTCGTTCACACGGACGTCTGAACCAGGCGTTTTTCTGGCGTTCGTGGCGCCAGGCGAGCGCCGACCGTTTTTCTGCTCATTGGACAAACCAAAGCGTCCACACAGGCGTTCAGCACCGGCGTTCGGCCGGCTGTGCGTTCGGCTGGCGTCAAATAAATGCTGCATGCAACGTTTTCTTGGCGTCGAAATCCCGACGAGCACTATTGCGAACGCCAATGAAAAGCCAACCGAACGCAGCTACAAAACGCAGCAAAACCGTGTATGGCGTTCAGAGGGTGTTCATTTTGAACGTCCGTATGGACATGGCCTTAGTGAACTTGCTTTTTCCTCATAGGAAACTGAGAACTGGAAAAAAAAAAAAAAGAAAAAAAACCCTACTACAATATATTTTTGATATCACAGTGATATCAAACATCAAAGTCAGCGTCAACTGCAAGAGCGAAAGCAAAGGCAAACTCACTTATAACAAGCTATTTGGATTGTACGAGTCGCTCACTTGAAGATGTAGCGCTACTTGATTAATAGTACATTACAAGTGTGTGTGTATTTGTGTACAATCTAAACAGTTGTTGCAATTTAATACAGAACTCGGTGTGTTCCTGCGTGTGATCTACCCAGCTGTCGGCCCCATGGGTGGTAGGGAACAGAGGGGCTTTGATGGCAGCTGCATCACCACCATGTGTTTAACTCCCACTCCAGCACTGCGTGGTACAGCCCACTGATAGAGCGCTCGCCCCGGTCAACAAACCGCTGTGTTCTGGTTTACAAGCTTAGTTCTGAGCACTCACGCCAGGTCTATAGACGTGAACGTTGGTTTACGATTGGGAGCGTGACATGTGAACCGCACTGACATCGTGAAAGGCTTGAAAACTTTTTTTTTATCTATAAAAATGTTGGAAGCATGGAGGTGGTGTCAATAAATGGACTGGTCTGACGGGGAGACCAAGTTGCTGGTGATATGACCTCAAATCAATATCAAAATTTAATTTACCTTGATTGTGATTAAGAGAATTTTTAGTTTTTTGTCCTCATAGTTCACTGACAAGGTTTGTACTGTAAATATGCTCCATTATTAAAGCTGGGATATGGTTTTCCAATGAAAGACTGTATAAATTTGTGATCTGTAAATAACTGATGAAAACATACAGATCTTAAGGGGACGGTACATGAACACACAGTGTGGAAAGTATTAACAGAATGATAATTGTTTTCTTTTAAGTCATCGGCATCAGGAAGATGCTTCGATTTGGCAAATATTTTCAACCAATATCTTATGACGCATTTATTGTACATACAGTAGCGCTTGTGCCAGGAATGTCCAAAGTCCAAAATCGAATTTTATACGACCCGTGCCTTCTGTCTTAAAATGTCTTCCCGCTTAACTGCACACGCAAAAATGTTTAAGTAACTAAACTGTGTTTGAATCACTTAGCAAATGTGAGCTCACACATGAACTGTATCCTGAGCCGCGCACTACCGCTCTTAATAGTATAGTAGGTAAAGTGCTCTTATCATTAGGGATGCACCGAATATACGGCCGCCGAAAATGGCCAAAAAATGCATTTTCGGTTCCGGGCGAAATTTTTTGTTTAACACGACCGAAACAGTGGTGACGCAAGCAACGACCGCAACCTGCACGCGCCAGATTGGATTAGAGTCAACATGTCTGCCGTGTGGGCGCATTTCAATATATCTAAGAAAGACACACGGAAAGCCGTTTGTAAAGCGCGCAATGCCGAAATTTCTAAAGGGGGTGCACCCACAAAGACTTTCTCACCGTCGGGATTAATTTATCATATAAAATCAAAACATCCCGGTCGCCATGCCGAGTATGAAGCACAGAAGAGGCAAGACCCTTCGAGTACACCCACTTGTGACTTTCATGTGACTTTCACTTCACTAAAGATGAAAGACAAATACCGTAATTTTTACTTCACTACCTTTCTATCAAGCTTCTCGTCACTCGTTACTTCCAAATCTGTGGATGAAGTGGATGTTGTTCCCCCTTTTCTAAAACGTTACTGGTTTTTCGCAGGTGACAGTCTGTCAGTGATCAGTAGGGTTACGTCACGTCTGTAGATTATAACTATAAAACGGAAAGCCGTTTGTAAAGCGTGCATTGCCGAAATTTCTAGAGGGGGTGCATCCACAAAGACTTTCTCAACGTCGGGATTAATTTATCATATAAAATCAAAACATCCCGATCGCCATGCAGAGTATGAAGCACAGAAGAGGCAAGACCCTTCGAGTACACCCACTCCGTCTGTGGCGGACGTTTTTGAAAAGGCAAGAAAGTTTTCATTTTAGTGTTTTAATACACTATTTTGTTATAGGCCTACAGAGAATGTTGTTATATCTTTCAACACTTTTTAAAGCACTTGTTCTGAATGCACTTTGTTCATGCACTTCGTTCAGAATATTAAAATGCACTTGAATTCACTTGTTTTATGAGAGAAGATATTTAATTGTATAATATTTCAGCTACCTTGCTTTTAGGCTATTCATGAGTGGGGCCAAGTAAAATATTTTATTTCAAATTTTATTTTATATTGTGTATTGTTTGAATGCTAAATAAATATTGTCATAGTTTTGTAACAAATTTATTCTTTGAACCATGAATATTAATTTATGCAGTTGCAATGCTTGACTTTAGTGAGGTAAGTACACACTGACCCAGCCACAACGGCAATATTACAAAAAATTGGTATAATAATTTGTTTCGGTGTTTCGGTTTCGGTTTTCGGCCAAGTGTTTCCTCATTTTCGGTTTTCGGTTTCGGCCAAAAAAAAAATCATTTCGGTGCATCCCTACTTATCATACTTTTCTATGCAGTAGTATGCATCTCAGGAAATAGCCGGGGTTGTAGCTTAACGGCTCTCCACACATTAGGTAGTGCACATGGCGTGTCATACACGCCCTATTTGACTTGGAACACCACATAGGGTGGGAAGTGACTTTTTCTTAAAATGTTGTGCACTACGCTCGAAATGCTCCGCCCCCTCATTCGACTCTGCTTTCACGCTCGCTTGACTTTTCACTGTATTAGGAATGTCACAACATTATTTTTGTGCCAAAATTCTGAGAGCGCTGTTGAATTTTAAGCACACTGTGGCAGATATACACATGAAAAATATCGGATATTGGCATCGCCGATAATTCCCATGTGATGCATCCCTAGTTCTAAATGTCGTTTCGATTAACTGCCCGGCCCCACTGGTGAACATCAACAGAAGACAAACCAAATAATCAACACGCTAACAATGTAGTGATAACGGGGGAAACACCAGCCTCAGTTTGAGTACCATAACAAACAACGTTCTTAGTTGGTGTAAAAATGCTGCAGGCTCAAGCGGGGTCTAGACCCGACATCACTGCCCCACACACACTCAAAAACACCAACTTGCATAAAGTTATTTAAGTGAATATTATTGAGTGAAACTAACTGAGAGGTTTAAATTGAAGGAGTTAACAATAATGTTCAATTCGTTATACAAAGTGAATTTTGAGTTTGTTACGTTTACTAAAATATTCGATTATGTTCTTGGGACATGACAGCAGTAATGAACATGAAGCCCTGTGACAGATGCTTGCCAAGTTCATCAGGTGTGTTTATGTGCATTGTTGTGCTCTGTTCACATTGGTTCTGAAAGTAGGGCCCTATGATTTCTGCGATGCGGGAAACACGGACGGAATAAAATTGAATCCGTTATAAAATGCGGAATGATTTTTATGAATACCCAAACGATTTTTATGAATCGGGAGAACAACTCTTTTGTACGTTTTGCCAGCACACGATAGACTGCACCCGCAAGAACGTGTGACGACCGCTTACAGTCGAAATCTATCTTCAGAAACGTTTTGTTTTGAACGAAAAAATTTGTTTTTTGTTGTTTACAGGTAAAGGTTTTACCAAAGCAGAAAATGTTTTGCTGAACCCCAGCACTTTGTTGAAGTTGAATAACAAAGTTCCGCGTTTTACAACGGATTCCATTTTATTTGTTGAATTCCGCGATTCCGTCCGCGTTTTCCACATCGCGGAAATCATAGGGCCCTACATCTCTCAGTCTATTAACATCACACTTTCCCTCACTGTCTTTGTTCAGACAACTAAGCACAGCTTCAGATGACACCGTTTTAGCATGGTAAAAGATCAAGGAAATCGCATCCACGGTGGCAGATCAAAGCTTTTAAGTATGTAAGGCTACAGTATACAAATTCAAACCAGAAGCCGTTTTGTAACTGCAGCGTATGGATTCGCTACATTAAATTTCCATATCAAAGCGTCCGAGGTTTCATTTGCTGCTGTGTTTATACAGGCAGCACCATTGTCAGACACACGTCCTTTCATTTCGTGCCGGGAAATGATCATTTCTTAATGAAAGGAAAACCAGCAAAACTTCACCCAGGACATTTGACTCTGTTCCGCCTTGGCTGTGACAACCATAATCAACAACTTCCAAAAGGAGCGGCAGCGAAGCGAGTCAAGTCGAGTCGACACCAACCCAGCCTACAATTATGCAAGAACACACAGAGGGAGGCTGTGCCCAGATTGGAACTGCGCTGTCCATTTAAAGTCAGTCCAGTTCACGGAGCTAATGCTTTCATTTCTACCACAAGGACGCCAAATCCATAGGAGATTCCAGTAAAAATACAGCGACACATTTAGAAATGGGTCTACAATTAAAATGAATAAGATTTTAATAAAGTTATATGTGACCCTCCACCGCAAAAACCAGTCGCTTGTCGTGAATTTCAAAAATTGAGTTATGTTTTCGCGAGGCCAGCAAATCGCTTTCAAAACGATACCTGTAAGGAATGAATGACGACATATGACTGAGAGATATCAACATTCAGAGAGTCAGGTTTCTCCTGTCACGCCAAGTGAGAACGGAGAAATCTGGTTTTGAAGTTGACTATCGCCAGAAGCACTCACAGACGCCGGTGCGGTCGCAGCACGCTTGTATTTACGGTAGCCTATGCTGCATCTACAGCCACACACGGATACTTCCACCTGTGTTAGGGGTTAACTGAACCTGGGAGACGAAGATGGATTCGCAGGAAATATCTTCACGCCAGTCAACCAGTGATTTACCGTGAATATTGAAGTAGAGCGTCAAAACAGAAACTTTAACATTCTGCTGGAATTGGAATTCCTCACCTCAAGAAAGTCAATGCTTTAGGATGGAAAGGGCACGTTTTTCAGCCAAATTTATTCACAACAGTACAGTATAGACCTTCCACTGTTTCAAAACTCTAAAAACAAAAAATCCCAAATTTACCCCACGCAACATAAACGGTCGGAAACCTCCATTGCGACAAGCGACTGGTTTTGCCGTGGAGGGTCACATATTTACTCACACAGTTCACTGATTCAACTATTAAAGCTGGGATATTTTTTCTTATGAAACAGAGAATATATTAGTCATTTTAAAACATCTGAAGCAAACACATACAGATGTGGTCATAGACTGGACAGGGCACAGTTACTTGACAATACACAATAGTTTTTAAAGGGATAATAAATAATAATAAATAATAAATGAACAGACCCTGGGAAAAGTATTAACATATATATTTTTTAAATATATCCGTCTTTAAGTATTTATGGATTATATTTGAATAACATATTTTAATATGTATTTAGTAATTTATAATAAGTATTAATAATATTAACGTTATTAAATGTAGTATAGAGCATAATTTCAAAAATCACTGAAATAACCAACACATGCAACATTACATCAGTTAGAGGTTCTGAATGTCGGTTTAGATATTCAATTAGATATCCAGTCCTACCATCCACCATTTGGCCTAATTATTACTCATCTGTTAACACACTAGACTTGCGTGTATCCGCAAGCTCTTCATGAGTGGTCAGTTTCTGCTGTCTGTGGGATATTTTTGGGTGGCAGGACATTTTCAGCCTGGCTGTGATGTGTAAATCCCCAGCAATGTAGTGCTTGACACAGTAATAGCAGTGTGACAGCCTTTTCCAGGGCACTAGCACGTCACTGCTTCGCAGAGAATGATCCATCGTCTAAATTACAGCAGGTCAAAGGTGGTCCTGTGGACAGCTGTGCACAAGTTAGGCACTACTAGTAAGTCACACACAGTTAGAGGACAAAGAGACACCGTATTTAAATGGGATTTAATTTGATTATTCATATTTCTTTTGCATCTTAAGTACTACGTTGTTACTTTTAGTTTGGTCATGTCCTGCCAGACGGTGTTTTTTAAAGGATAGAGGGATCTTCTACAGTGCAGCTGATTTCTTTTTCTGTTTTTATTTTAACGTACACGTTTTATTGCTTGTTCTGTTTTCTGTCTAATTGTAACACACCGATTATTATTATCGCTTAACGATATTCAGTTTAAGAAAGACCCCATATGAATGCATTCTTATTATTATCATTATCATTTGGGACTCACTTGGGAAAAGCATCGAAGCAGTAGGTCTTCTTGGTTTCGGGAAAGGCCACACGCATGCCGGAGGTGAGGGGAGAGTGAAGGATGACGGCAGCACACTCGTACCGTGATGCCAGGTCCACGGTGGGCACTGTCCCAATGCTCTGCCCGTAGAGGATGATATTCTCAGGGCTGATGCCATACCTACTTAGCAGAGACAATAGGAAAAAGCGATCAGCATTGCAAAGATCTTCTCTACAGGTTGAATCTGGCACTTTAACTATATGTATATACTCACAGACACTTGGACCACTGCTGTATTAATGTTTTAGCAAATATAACAACATTAAACATAACATCAAACCAAGGCAGTTTAGGACCTTTGAACTAGATTTGCTAACCTATTATTTTTAATCAATCAAGCTAATGATTACATGTCCAGAAAATGGTCAAATTCAGAAATCAGATACAGAAAACTAACAGGATTTTTGTATTTCACTTAGCTGTTGAAATCTGACCCAACTCAGGAATGAGAGGTTCTGGTCATATTTAATACTCTGTTCACTTCTATATTAGGAAGAAGATCAGCAGGTAATTGGACCTCATTCACCAACCGTTCTTAAGAAGAAATTTGTTCCCACAAATTCCTCATTTTCACAAAGATTCTGACATTTGCTGATGTTTTCTTCTTTAAGATTTCTTTCTAGGTAAGGCCAGAATCTACAACTGCTGAACAGCACTCTTATGCAAATATTGTTCTGTGCATGCTTGTGCAAAACATTAGCTTACTGGGTTTTCTTCAATTCTACAGTTATATAATGTGCTATTTAAATGTCTTAAATTAAGAAAAACATCCAATTAGTCATATTGTCTTTAAGGCAAAAAAACACTTGTAGATATGCCCTTTGCAACAAAATTGCAGGATATATTATTAAGACATATTTACAAGTTTTCACTCGATACTTTTTCGTAGTGTGCTGTTGCCGTACCGCGTGCGTAGAGCCTGCCACGCCGCGTCAATGTCCGCATACAGGTTCTTCTCAGACGGCTTGCCTGTGCTCACGCCGTAGCCTGAGTAGTCATACGAGAAGATGTTGCAGTTGATGCGTGTCCCCAGACCGATGTAAAAACTGCTCATCTGGCCTAGATCCACGGCGTTACCATGGGAGAAGAGAACGGTGAACCTGTCGAGGACAGACAGAGGCAGAACGAGTGTGAAATATAGCTTACTTTTGTCCACTCCCTCTGCTTAAGAGTGGCCAAATTGCACTAAAAAGAAGTAAGGCTTTATTCTACTTTTCACATTTGTCTTCTTTTATTATTGTTTTTTTTTTAAACATATCCAACAACTGTTTTTTGTTGGGACAGGTTATCCCTCATTACAATCTCAACAGGATCTGATAACAATCGCCATGATCAGAGCTGTCAGACTGTGACTCACTTTTCCCGTTGAGCCACTGTGGGCCTGTGGGAATACCGTTTCCCCAACACGCTTCCATGACGCAGCATCACATCGAGCCCGAAACTATTTGTATATTTTAAAATGGAACCGATCGAAACAGATCTTGTGTTAATGGAGGGGAGCCCAGCCACATTTGACTAAACAAACGACTGGTGTGATCTTATGCAACAAAACAAAAAACAATAACAACCAAAGAGAAGATGTAGACGGGATCGGCAGTGGCCGAAAAGAATGACGAGACAAAACAGAAAGACTTACAGATAAGTTATTGGGGGCAGACACTGAGAGGGAAGAATGAAACACAAAAGGTAGTAGGGGAAACGAAGAAGCAGAACTACAAGACAAAGAGTATAAGTGGAAAAGAAGAAGGGATACAAATGAGATGAGAGGAAAGAGGACTGGGCATGTTAGAGGAAGCGTGACGCACGGACTGAGGTCCTGTGCACAATGGCGGCAGGACTGGAGCTGACCTTGTGACATGGTCAGATGTGTGATGAGGAGGGGACTGTGAGACTCAGAACTACGATAAATCACGGTCATTCTCAAAACAACACACAGGAAGGGACTAGACTGAAAATGGCCAAGGAAGGCTGTCCAAAAAGGGTCCACACAAATCGCTACAACTTAAAAAACACAAACTAAACATTATTAACTGGCTTAACAAGACGACCTAGTAAATCAGACGATGATGCTAGAAAAATAAAAAACAGAAATACAATCTAATCCATTGTTGTGGGTGTGACTGGATCTATCTGGACAATGCTTTTGCTATCTCGGTGTGTGTGTGTGTGTGCGTGTGTGTGTTGTAAACAGTACATAATGAAAAATTCCACACAAATCTCACAAAACATGTGTTATGTTTATTTTAAAAAGTAATATTAAATTGTGACAACTGGAATAGCTTCCTACAGAAAAAATACTTTTATAGAAAAGTTCAGGGTTTTAATTAAAATACTAAAAGAGGTAAAAGTTTTGCCTTCAACTATTGAGGGTTTGGGTTAGGTGTAGCTGTAGCATTACTGACATCTAGTCATCTGTGGTGTAAGGATACACTGATCATCGATAAACTCATTCGATGATCAACAAGCCTTTAGTATCAATCCAAAATAAAAACACTGATCAGACATCACACATATTGTAACATTACTTTATATTGAATGGGGATCTATTTTTATTAAAAGAAGAATTTATTTTTATTCAAATGTCTGTTTGAGCTCAGCAATAAAAATGTGAAACATCTGTGTTCCTTTTTGTGTTTTGATATGAATGCAAGTGTATTAAATAAACATACTGATCCCTGGCTCTTGAACTGAATCAAAATCATATTGTTACAGAATTTGAGATATCAGCAGACATGAGAATATGACACAGTACAATACTACTGAGGTACTCATGAGGAAGGTACCATCCCCAAGCTGTGCTGTGGTGTGTTCACAACGGCGAATAATCACTCACTTTCACTATATTGTGATGAAGCTTAGATTTACACCCCTAGTCATTATGGGAGATAATGGAAGGACCTCACCTCAAATGTAAGGGTGTGTGTATGCGTGCCCCCTCTCCCACCCTCTCCAGAAGTCCTCCTCACCTTGCTGACGGAGCACAGCGGATGTACATGCAGCCCACTCTGTTACCGCGACTCGTCCGGGTCAGGAACACCTCTGTCACGTCCAGCTCTCTCTGCGAGTACTGAAACTCTGCCCGCTCTGTCAGGTGGAGTTTCCAGCGTCCCTCTCCCGTACTGCCCCCTCCTACTCCTACTCCTACTCCTCCTCCTCCAACACCACCACCACCACCACCACCGACCCCCCCGCCGCCCCCACCACCACGAGAGCGCAGGCTGGAGCCTGTGGTGGAGCCAGTCTGCACCGTGCCGCTCTCCAAGTCCGGCAGGAGGGTGTAGGTGGGCTCTGGGGGCAGAAAGGCAAGCTTGGCTGCTATGCGGCTCGGGCAAGGGGGGCAACAGAAGAGGCAGCACAGCTCACTGACAGATAGTCCATTCATTGTCAACTGAGGGGGAAAGGGAGAGAGAGATGTCCATCAGTTCAGGCATTTTAATGACATTGTAACAGAAATTCAAAGCTGTTCACATTGAAGCGGCACAAAAGCACTTGGGTTTGAGTAAACATCATCCATCACAACCCAGAAAGCTGCTCATACTGAGTGTGGAGTATAGCAGTTACGAAGGGAAGAGACAGGGATAGAGAGACGAAGAGTCACAGAGTGACGTCTTAACACAAACTGCCACTTGTAACAAATCTACATCTGCATCATATCCTGTGATGTTTGTCTGCTGTTGAATTATAATACTGTACGGAGAAAAGCATAAAATCACTATTTTGCCATGAATGTGTAAGCAACACATACTATTGTTTGCAACCACAGACATGACATCTGTGCAAACACTTTTAAAAATTCCCCAGAGGGTTTCAAGTCCAATGCCCAAAATGCTATGATTGGTACTTAAAAAGCATTAACAGAAAAAAAAGAAAAAGAATGCTTTTATAATAAAACTAGGACATTCCAAGTGCTTTTCCAGAGTCAAGGCTTCTCTACTTAAACTACTACCAGTGTGCAGCTCCAAGAGGATGATGCTCCAGCTGCCATTCTACACCAGTACACACACCACACATTAGCTATGGGGTGAAGGGGCAGGGGAGAATAAACCAGTCACAGACAGGGGATGATTAGGAGGCCAGATTTGAAAGGGTCATGGTGGGCGATTTTTCAGCAGGACACTGGGTTTCCATCCCTACTCTTCTAGAAAGATGCCCAGTTTTATGTTATTTCCCCTGCTGTCATTTTTGCCTGACTGGAACTGATCCTCAGCTGTGCATCATGAATAATTACGATGGAAATGAAACGAAACCCTATGAAGGTGTTCAAGAGAGGGATCTGGCCATGGACACAAGAAGACAGGAGACAGGTATCACGTAAAAACGTAATACTGTATGTAAAATATTTCTGTGCACTTTCTCTTTAAGCATCAAGTTAAATTAAGACAAATACATCACTGTGGCCTCCAGACACAATGGGTGTGAGGCACGACAGATGCACCATGGCTAATAAGATTTCAGGGCTGCACAATATATCGATTCAGCAACATCATAGCAATGTGCACATGCGCAGTAGTCACCTCGCCATCACGTCCAACGTCAAGTAACACAAACGAGCACAAACACGTCGTGTTACACATTCACTCGGTGCTCATTTTCCAGCACTAAGACACAAGTAAAGTCTGTCTGATATAACAGCATTACCTCAGATTTAAGCGCCCATATATGAGTTTAAAACGTCGTACAGTCCAAAGGCATTCAGCGTTCAGCTTATTTTGATTTTCTGTGCTCACAAAACCTCTTCAGTTATTACAGAATTATTCATTGTTTCCCCACAAACGATATTCATATCAGTTGGGTAAAAGAATATTTTTTCTGTCGCTACTTATAGCAAGGAAAATACTGAAATGTAATTTTTTTTTCAACATTTTTCCAGGTGTTTTAAAAGACTGTGATTACAACTCAATACTGGCAGAAACAATACTTACAATTCGTCAACATACGTGTGTCTTATTTCAGCTCGGAGCCGGATTGTCTCCTCTCGGCTAAGTGAGTTAGCCAGCAGCTACGGAGCCCAAACACTCAGATAATAACAAATAAACGCTCGCGCATGTCGTGTCCGGGCCTGAAAACGTCGAGGAGCTCACGTGAGAGGTCGCGTGTGATAAACCGACCGCGCGGTATCGCGCTGGCATTTATTAATCTGATGTTAAGCTAATTGAACGGTGTGTTAATTTATTATTTTTCCTCATCTCGCTCTCTCTCTCTCTCTTCCCCCCCCGCTCCTACGCTACCGCATACGGAAATGACGATGGCAAGACGTTTGAAGACGGGCGGGGCTTCAAAATGCTGTAAGGCGCCGCCTACGGTGCGTGCCAAACGGCTCCCTACTCCCTATGTAGTCGAAGTAGTGGCGACTTGACAAAATTGCACTTTTTCCTTCTGGTGTGGACCAATAACTTCCAATAAACTGTCGGAGACTCTGTCAGAGTCTGATTTGGAAATCGATCCATGTTTGGGCGGCACGGTGGCGCAGTGGTTAGCGCTGCCGCCTCACAGCGAGAAGGTCCTGGGTTCCAACCCCGGGACGGCCGGAGGGACCTTCAGTGTGGAGTTTGCCTGCTCTCCCACAGTCCAAAGGCATGCTTCAAAATGCACAAATTGGCGACTCTAAATTGGCCTCGTAAGGTGTGATTGTGTGCGTAGGTGTGGTCCCCGCCTTGCGTCGGTAAATTCCCGGGATAGGTTCCGGTCTCCCCGCGACCCCGACTGGGATTTAGCTGTTCGAAAAATGAATGAATGAATGATCCATGTTTGGCGTGCAGACATGTGATGTTGCAGATCGGATGAGAAAGGCCATTTTGTCTGAAAGGCCAGACTATATATGGAGCCATTTCGCACGCAGATATTCCCGAGTATAGGGTGTTGTATTAAATAACTATGTTTATATTTCTTGTCTTTCCCGCTCCCAAGTTACCGCATATACGGGAGTGACTATGGCTGAAGTGGGCATTGATTTCCAAATGCTGTAACCTGTAGGTTCTGGTCTAAAATGAGCGCGCCGCTAATGGTTGGAGAAAAGTCAGAGGGCGATAGGCCCCCCACGAGGTAGAGAGGGTGTAGACTATTCAAAATGGAAGGGAGGGTTTGGCATATAGGGTACACTGTAAAGATTTGAACTCTACTCTTTTAATCTACCCTTTACTCTATTTGCACTACATTAGTCATTTAGCACTACAGAGTTGTTGTTTTTTAAGCATACCATTTGTTTTTGCATATCTGTGACATCCCTATATTGTTCTTAATCTCACTGCTTTATTTACTGCACACCTTAATCTTACGAGTGTCTTAAATATATGTTTGCTGCTTTGTATCCATATTGTGCATTTTACTCATTACACATAGTTTGACTCTCATACTCCATTTGTACACTGTGGGTCAATTTGGAATTTTAACGATTAGTGTACGTATTTCCCCTATTAGGTATGTAGTGTGCTATACAGGATCACAATGTGTTAAAAAATGTAATAAAAATGGTTTTCCTAGCCTAATGAACTGCAAAAATTAGGGTGTAGGGAGTACACTGGGTAAAGGGAGACATCCAAATAGCTCTCTAGTCCCTACTAGTGACACATTAAGTGCACTACATAGGGAGAATGGAGTGCGCTTGTTTCTTGAAATCTGCATCTGCTGTAGCTTGTTGCCTGTATCTGCTGATTTGTATCCGGTGGCTTCTGCTACTGGTGCTTATAGCTGCTAATTTCCGTGTCACATGCAGTAGAATTCTGAATACAAAGCATTTTCATTTAGGTTTCATGGGACATGAAATTATTTTTTTCCACATAGCATGTATTTACATAGTAAGACATCTATAAACAATAAAAAGGAGGGAGTCATTTTGGTAGCTACAAAAACTTAAATAAACAATACACATACACACTGTAATCTTTACCATTTACCAATTTGTATTTGAAATGTAGTTACCAATACATTTCTTTACAGTCAATTTTGTTTGCTTCATAAAATCACATGACATCTGTTTTCACAGAGCTGGAACAGAAAGCAAAATCAACAGCCTTATATGATTTATCATATTCCAAAGGTCAAATGCCTTTTAGTATTACAAGATCTTGCAAGAGATAAAGCAAAGCCTTATCAAACACACACACACACACACACACAAGTGTGTATATGTGGTGGTATTTCACAAAACAAGACTTACTGTATTACCAAGACTGATCATTTAAAAGCAACACTCCAATAGCAATGTGCCTTACCTCTCCCAGACATTTGACCCGTCTGGCTATGGGAGAAACCCTCCTTTTGATAATTACAGTATATATGAGGACATGAAAATACAGTTTGCATGAAATGAGATGTTCAGTAAAACAAGACTCTGCAACATGGTGAGAATGACATTAGAATTTCTTTCATTTACCAAGATCATAAAACACTTAGTATAGTAAAGCATTCTGAAGGAAGAAAAAAGGAAATAAGCAAGCGCTTGAGAAAAGGGTGGAGACAAGGAAAGGAAGAGTGACATTCCATTGGTGAGAAGAGATTTCCTGTACAGCACCCAGATGCAAAGTCAGAGGAGGAAAACATTCCAAAACTGCTCACTCAGTAGAAGAATGATTAGAACTAAATCTAGCGAGGGATATATGAAGTTCACATTCTGTTAAATGAGAAAAGTGAGAACAACCATAAAGTACCTTAATAATGGAAAAACAAAGCAGTTAAACAAACATGCAATGGTTTTTTCAAGCAAGATATGACACTAACTAAACAGAACAAAACAGATGTGGACTCGAGAGGTTGTGGGTTCAGTCTGGATCCAACCAGACTGTTCTGTTTCTCAGAGCAAAGCAATTATTCCTGTGATTTTCAAAGTGGACTCTTTGGAAATTAGGAAATTCCGATTGCTTTCATAATAAAAATGCTGAATTTCCTGAAGTTCCTGTGAATAATTACTATATTGCAAAATGCGTGTTGGACCTCTGGCAATAACTTTAGTGCCATTTGTCATATGCTGAGGATAGATGCAGCGGTGGATGTATGGGAGGGAAAAATACAGCAGAAGGTCAGTCCTGTTTGACAGCCCTGATATTCACTGTAACACACATGCAGGGATCTCAGATTATTTCACACGTACTGCTGAAGAATCATGTGATAGTCCCACATAACTCAGTCCTGTGTGAGGAGACGTCATAGGCAAGGTTCTCAGGTCACTGGATCAGCTGCTATCTCCAGCTAAGTGTTTTGT